>JAWZYV010003597.1:0-508497 GCA_038373885.1 Cheiracanthium punctorium | reverse complement strand
TTCTGTTAACGCCGTAGAAAAATTTCGTCTCAAATAAGACTACTTTTCTTTTTTTTTTTTTTTTACATAAAACTATTCTCTTTTGATAAATCATTTATAAATATATATAAACAATCCTATATATGTCTGTGTTTACGTTAAAACGATTAAACGTGTGTGTTTTTATTAATTCAGACCTATCTGAAATTGCTAAAGAATTAATAAGTGCACGAAGAGATGATCTAATTCATTATAATATACATACCAAGAAATAGTCTCATAGTCCGTGCTTTCGATAAACAGAAGCTTTCTAGTGCAGGTGACATTGAATAAATGGAAAATTAAACGAACTGGGCTAAGTCAATGATGTCTATGAGAACTAAGAAAACACATAAAATTTAGAGAAAGCTGTTATTTGGACGGGTTTTTTATTTGCTTTATTTGTCAAGCTGAAGTGTACACACAAAAAGTACGTTTATATTTATGCATATTTAATATTTGATGTGTTTAATATAATTTATCTTAATTGTTTGCCATCGCAAATATTGCGTTTAGAAATAGGCAGAGTTGAGTTAACGAGATACATTTGACAAAGTATTGGTCAATACATTGCAGTACAATGGAGTGCTATTCGATTAAAAGCCTTTTAATTTAATCTATTTACCGAGTTGTTGATTTTCTCTTGAGCCGCAGGTGATCGAAACATACTCTCGATTAGAAAGTTTGTCAAATTTAAAGTAGCCTTCAGATGCGGCAAGGTCAGACATTTTTACAAAGGACAGCACACATGTTAAACTTTTATACAGACCCTCAAATCCTATCACTTATATTTGGGAAATGTTGCTTTGGGTTTAAGAACGTAAATAAATAAAAAAAAAACTTCCCATGTCTCTGAGTGGAGCAGTTACCGAAATACAGGAAGTTAAAGATTTTAGCATTTGTTGCCAAATACCAATGGGATGTCTCAAAAGTGAGAAAAATAAAATTACTTTTCATCTGACGTTAATTTATGGTAGTAGTTATTCGACAAGCTACATTGGACACTTGGAAATACTATTTGTCCAAGAGTTCTCCTATAATACATGTTTGGTGGTTTCTAGTGAAAGTTAACTCACACCATTTCTTCTTGTTGAGTTGTCCTACTTTGCCTAAGGCACAACAGCTCGCTCACCGAGCATTCATTCAGCTGTCGGTATTTTCATCGAGATCAAATACATGCCTGTGATCAGTTTACGGATTTTTCACACCAACTTCGGTCAGTAAGAGGCAGATGGGAAAACTTTCCATTTAATTTTTTTTTTCCTTGACAAATGCTATTTGCTAGTTAGACGAAAATGGACGATAAAAAGCTTCAGTATTTATTGTCCAATCGATAAAAATGTTTGGATATTGATACTGTGGTCCTGATTATGAAAAATACTAAGTCAAAGTTAATCCCAGCGTTTACTTAGTTAAGAAAATAATTAAAATATGCTGAATAATGATATTATCTAAAAATGCTCTATTCGCATTAAAGTTTAGTTGAATCTTTAAAATTTGGTATAAAGGTCTTTCATACATGTTTGAATACAAATCAGTGCTAGAGTTTTATAAATTCATTTTTTATCTCAGTTTTTTTTTTATATATTTTCGTGATGTCTCATTAAAATTTTACTGAAAAATACCATACAATTTACCAAATTAACAAGTCCTGGTTTCAAATAAAAATTTAAGACTATTTTTTATTGTAGCTACATAAAGATGGCTAAAGAAAAAAAATCTGATGTCAGAGGCAAAAATTGATGATCGAGGAATTTTATTTAGGCATTAACATAATTATTTAGGCATTATTTATTTAGGCATTAACATAAATTACCACATTTTAAACATTTTCTAAATTAAAGTCTTTGATATGGCATTGGTCATAATCAGGCCTTGCTTGTACGATTTAGTATTCTAACCTTGAAATAGTTCTTAACCTTGTTAATTTTCCATGTATTTGAAATTGTTCACATCTGTATTATACCAATATAAAAAGATGCTTATCAGTATTTTTAAAACAATATACATTTTTTGGTTAACTGTACATAGATAAATAATATTTGTTTACCATAATTGTACTTTGTTTGCATTGTTTTTACACGAATTTGTAATTTAATTTTAAAAAGCTGCAGTTTACGCATCTGCATCCGTTAGATAGTAACAAACAAACTTCTAGTTTGTAAAAATATGAACATGCCTGCTGTCGTTGATGTGGAAATTTCTTTTATAGGATTCCTATTGGTCTTTCATTGCCCCACTGTGGCCTAACATTTAATGAGAACAAGTTAATTTAAAAATGATAATGAATACTCTATATTTCCAATGTTCCCGAAAAGCAGGCCTCTTAGTCGGTCCTATTTTTTTAAATTCCTACCTTCATCAAAGTTTTATTTACATAGCCTAGTGTTTTAATGGTTTGGTAGGCGAAATCTTGACATCTAAAAGAACATTTAACAACTGTTGAAGCAGCAGAACATTTTACTCTATTATTTATAGAGGTAGGAAATTTTAAAAAATAGGACCGACTAAGAGGACTGCGAAAAGTAATCGTCAGTATTTACCGATCGTGCAAACGAGGGCTTTAGATTTTTTTTTTTTTTTTTAAGAAAAAAGTAAAAGAAGTTTACTTTTGTGCTGTCGTGCGAAATAATACAATTACAGAGCAGTATATTTTAATCAAATTACTTCAGCGATTTGAAAAAATTCGGAATGCGTCGTAACTACCCGTACTGTAAACAAACTACGCCAGGAGTTTTCACTAATTGCATTCTTATAAATAATAAACATACATCTCTAATGCATTTTTAAGGGAAAAAAAATGTGAAATACAGGTTAAAACAACCAATTGCCTGGACAACAGCCGATTTTGCAATGAAAGTAGGTATTTCATTGCAAAATTGGCTGGGGTGCTTTGTATATTAAAAATTATATTGGCAAATATATGTTTATTTTTTCCTGAATATTTTTTTCCTGACTTTATAACGCTAGTAAATCTGCCATTTAAAAGAGTGACTACAACTTGTGAAGATCCAGTTTAATATTTTTTTTAGTCTATGGCGTAATTTGATTGCTCTAAATTGTTTAAATGTTGCATCATACCTTAAAAGAATATAATTACTTACACGCTTAAATCTATTGAGTAAAATAATAATCAAACGGAGTATATTTTTACTCAATTTTTGACTTCAAACAGCCATTCTCCCGATTGAGTAAAATTTGCTCCATTAATCGACAAAAATCAATGGAGCGAAAAATTCTCAATTTTTGAGCATTATACAACAGCTCCATTTAGGCTAAATAATAATAAAAAAAGAGGAGTGTCTGTCCGTTTTTTATTAATATAACTGTACTCAATTATGATTATTAATTAAGCTATAGAATGATCGTTTTTACGAAATCAGCCCTTTTTAAATTAATATATCTGTACTCAATTAAGATTATTATTTTAAGCTAGAAAAAGGGTGTTTTATGAAAATTTGCTGTTTTTGATTAATATATTGAATTATTCGTTTTCTTCATTTTTTATTATCAGAGCTGTAATCTATGATTATTAGCCCGAGAAAATAAATTTTAAATCAAGGCAAATACATTACATATATCTTAATACACTATAAAAAGTATTTTTTTAATAAATAGAGTATAATTTCACTATAGTCTCTAGTTATAAAACGAATTCACAGTACAGTCAGAATACAGAAATGCAATCATGGTTAAACCAGCTGTGAGATTTATTTAGATGGAAAAGGTAAAATACTACATACTCACTTTGAGTGGAGCTATCATAACTTCATTTGTTTTACAACAGTTTTTTATAATCCAATCGTAAGAAACTATGTCATTAAAGCGAAATCTTTACCTAAAGCATCTCCTCCATATCTAGGCTGAATTTATTTCACAACTCTGAATATAAAAAAGATGCATTTGGTATTCGGATATAAAACAAAATTATCACAAGCGAATACACACACACTAAGCATCCACAACAAAAGGACTTGGCATTAACTAAAAGTGCATCCAGTATCCTCTTCAGAAATTCTTTTATTTCATATATTTTGATAACGACATGCTTGTCCTTCGATGCCCGCGAGGTGACTATGGCATCGAAAGAATCCGTTGAAGAGCGTTGGTCACGTGATAGTAATACGATACCTACCAGTTTCTTTTCGTGGGGAAGTCAGAATACTCAAATAGAACAGATTATTGTGAAAATTGAGGTAAGTAGAATTTAGCGAATCGGGAGCATTGAGGCGAATTGAGGAGATTACAAATTATTGTGATTAATGAGTATTTTTCGGAAATTTTTAGCGTAAATGATTTAAATCAGCCGATAAGAAATTTAATCAATAAAGGAGTGTTAGTTTTAATCAATAGATTTAAACGTGTACTTTCTTATTGGTTTAGAATAGTTTATGTCCATGTTGTAGAGGGGGGAAAATACGGCTAAAAAGCAAATAATGTATCAGTCGTATACTGATAATCAAATGTATCCTGAATATCCCATATAAACGACATAAACATATCGATTTTGACAAAATCTATTCTCTCTGATTTACAGTAAAAATATTTTAAAGGTGTACCACAACCGCAAGTTCATTTTCAGACGTTTTCGTAGTCATTAAAAAAATCTCCTTAATTTCAAATTTTTAACGTTTATATATAGATGTATGCATACACCAACTTTCATTGTGTTCTTCTTAAGATCTTCCCACGGCGCGCCGTTACCGCTGCCGAATTTCTGCAGTCGTGACGCCGCCGCCGAGAATTTGTTTTGAGGCGCACACCTAATACCTAGTATATAGTTACCTAATATTTTTAGAAGACTGCAATGGTAAAATAATTCAAGGGCTTGTGGAGTGCGTTCATAAAAGTAATAATAATTTTTAAAAAATTTAGTGATTTCGTTATTTTAAATCCGCAAATTCGATTAATGTGTTTGTTTAATTGACGTTCCAAAGCACGAAAATTGACACGCTCCAAGTGCTATTGCGTCTATTTTCAAAAAGCTGTTTTTTTTTTCACTGCCAGAATGTTAGTAGTAATCTTTGCGACATTAAAATTTCAGAGTGGAGCCCTTCACTGCAACAGCAACCGAATAGGGGCAGATCAGGAAATGTTCGTATTCCGCTCGGAAATTTAGACGTCTGAGCGAGGAAATCTCGTGCTGTTTCATCTGCCCCGTTGCTCGCCTGTCTATACCCAGCTTTAAGGCTGTTCCTGGTGGTGTGGGTAACTGTCGCAACTCCAGGGGTTAAGGGGAGTTTTTTAATGGTCAATTTTCACATGCAGGGCATTGTATTTGAAATATTTGTGGGCTTTTAATCAGGGCCAGCTCGAGCCGTTTAACCGCCCCCTCTGTGCCACAGTAAGAGTTGCGATTAAAAGAAATACATTGTTGACAGTTACATTCCTATAAAACTTTTATTTTGAGAAACTCCTATGTGGCCTTGCCACATTTATCGTCAAAGAAGAAAAATTCTTTAATATCAATAATAAGGTTTGGTGCTAATTCCAAAGTCGAAATTAATTTTAAAATTTCATTTGGACTTTCCTTTTTGTCTAATAAAACCGTAACTAACACTATATTTCATTCTCTAGATGAAACGCGTTCGTATACCCTGATTCTCAGCCGGTCAATGCTAATTTCAAATTTTGATTGTGTTTAATTAGTGCATTTGTAGAAGTATCTTTTAAATGATATATGTTATACAAAAACTGAAAATAATTGCTTTGGGTACTCGTTATATTAAATCTGCATTTCAAGAAATTGATTGCAAAGTTTATTGTAAAAAAATAAAATTCTATCTTGAAATTTAATTTAGGATCTTTCACCGAAACATCTCGTGCTTCATAATCAAATTAATATTTCCTCGCCAGGCTCTGTGACGTGGATGCATAAACTCAAAATTAGCCGGGATAATCTCTTCGGTCAGTTCTCTTCCATCACAGAGCATTGCATTAAATAAAAGTCAATCAGATTGAAGATCCTTAAAATAAATAAATAAAGCTTTACAGTTTCTAAAGTTTTATAGCAAGTGGTAGAGCGTAGTCTTTTGACTGCATTAGTTTGCTTAACGGATTCATGTAATTCAAGATTTTGTATCAAGTAATAAGATTACAGGAACTTGAACTGTTTGAGTGAGTTTAATAATCCAGAAGCCTCATCTGTTATAGAATTGTCTATTTCAGTATTATTATAAACACTAAGCAAATCATCAAAAATATCCTCCTAATTTTACAATACATTTCGTTTTACAGTTAATTCCTTTAATATGGTAACATGGCCCAAATTCGAAAATTAAAAAAAAAAATTAATAGTTAGGCCATATTAAGTTAATTAAAGTTGCTAAAAAAATTACAGGCTTCTAAGGATGCCTTATCCATGTCGTTAATAACTAAATTTAAAGAGTGATTACTATAGGGCACATAGACTGTTCGTGGATTTAAAGTTCTAATCCTCTAGTTTGTATACTAGTGTATATTTCTCCTCTCTTATCGGCCCCGTTATAGTAAGCCTGCCCCATCCCCTCATATCCAGCGAATTTAACCAGAATATTGTAAGCTCTAAATTTTAAGTTTCTTTTCCTGTCGATCTTTCAAGTGGAATTAAACCGCTGAGGAGAGAGGTATCACTCTAAGGCTTCTGGAGGTATACAATAGTTGGTTATTAATTTAAATAAATTGATTTCTTCCCAAGATTTTTATTGGATTATTTTTTAAATTTTGTTAAACTTTTACAGAGATAATGATAAAATATCCACAATTATTCGAATAAAATTTAGCTGGAGACGAAAAGATCGAGCAAAATAATATTGCTTGAATTCTTTCTAATTAAAAAAATGATCAGGAAAATTTTGTCCGACCACTCCATGAAAACATCTAAGGGAATAAAATGAGAATTCTCTTAAATAGAAGGAAGTTAGTGAAGTTAAATTACAGGTTTTGAATTTTCTACCAATTTGATTTCTGGTTGAGGTATTACGCAAACTATGATTAGGTTTTTTACGCATCAAGTAAAATAATCTAAAAGTAATAAAATCAAATTTGCAGTGTTATAAATAGACTACTTGCTATTCAAAAATATTTACTAGGTGCTCTCTTTTCGGTTAATATTTATTACTAGCAACTTCTTCTGAAACTTTGAGTGACTCTTTGACTTTGAAAGCTCATTCCGCTAAAAGAAAACATTAATTTCAAAATGAAATATTTCCTCTATTGACAGTTTGACTCAGTAAGTTGCTACTCTCTAACCTGTAATCTTAAAACAATACACAGGAGTTATGATTTTGCTTTCTATATTTCTGCTAGTATGTCAATTCCACTCTTAGTATTCCTACAATGCAAACAAAATGCGCGCTTTTTGAAAATCTGTAGAACATAAACTGTCAACGACGAGTACATCAGCTAATAAAACTATATAGAATGATATTTTTCAAAATATTCTAAAATATGTTTAAACTTTTTTCTTCGGCGATAAAACATGTAATTTTAAGGTAAAGCCAAAATGCCGCCCTTAAAATTTGCCGCTCCGGGTAGGGGTCCGGTTTGTCCGCCCCTAGAGCCACCCCTGCTTATGACCAGTCGGAATCCATCGACGAAAGCTAACAAGTGAGACCACAAAACCACCACCTCCCCTACACACACACACAATGAAGAGACGCGACGGAAGATTTCTCGGAGACTTGACGGGAGAATACATTGATTTACCATTGGAGCACACAACATCGCACGCAGCATCAATACGGGCCTTTACACTTTGAAATTCCTTCTCTGGAAGCGTAATGTAACTAATAGATGATCCCTTAGAGACTAAATTATCGATAATTTCATAATGACCGCCATTGAATTCAGGCAAAACTAAACTCGTTAACTTCACGAGTTTGAATACTTTCAATTGCCTTTTTTTTTTTTTTTTTTTTTTTTTTTTTTTTAACTAAGGGATCATTATTTAACTTCTGTCAACTTATAGTTGGTTCCCTAAAGTATACTTTTCTTGCCTGATAATATATACCAACACAGCAGGTAAAGTGGTGTGAGTCGTCATTTTACCATTAAATATCTTGGTAACTATTTAGCTGTTTCACTCTGATCCCTCCTCCCCCCCCCCTCCCCCCCCTTCACGTTGTTTGGATTCACGTTTCATTGATTCGTCATCACTGTGCAAGGTCAACAAGGAGGCATTAATATAGAAACGGGGAAGTAACGTTGAACACCCCAAGAAATGAAAGTTGTTACTACTTAAAAACGATAAGAGGTAAGAGAATAAATAAATCTTCAGTGTTTTTAAAAATATTCAATGTAAGTCATAAATGGAAATAACACAAAAGAATTATTCATTATATGTTAACCGTTGATGTGAAAATTTCTCTTATGTGATTCTTATTGGTCTTTCATTGACCCACTGTGGCCTAAAATTTAATGAGAGCGAACAAGTTAATTTAAAAACTCTAATGAATATTCTATATTTTTAAATACTCCCGAAAAGGCATCGTCAATATTTCCCGATCCTGCAAACAAGAGTTCTAGTTTAAATTTCTTCAGTGATTTGAAAAAAAAATAAATCGGAATGTGTCATAACTACCTGTACTCAGTAGCGTATCGGAAAAGTCTGAGCCCCTACCTCACTCAGAATTTTTTTTCTGGGCCCCTGTCTTTGTAATTACTGGCTCCTTATGCAATCCTTGTATTGATGATGCAAAATGAATGAATAATAATAATAATATTATTTAATTTGATAATAATGATAACTGTAAGCATTCAAAACAAAACATTTTAAATAACATGCGAGATTTGTAAGTTTATCTAAAATGTACCGACTATTTAATTATGCAAATATTAAAGATTTTTTTCACCACAAATCAAGCGAGTTGTTAATAGTTTAATACATTTCTATTAGGAACTAGCAAACAGTCCGTTATTCGCACGTTTCAGAATCGCTTTCTTTCTTTTATTCATTTTGTTAGAACGTATAAAACATTCTATATGAAATTTTAAGACAAAATTTTGCTGAACACTGTATCATTGAAAAACTGAAACACAATGAGTAAGTGCACAATTTAGTAGGAAGAAGGAGTCGGTGCTTTTGTAAATGTCACCTCTTTACAGGGGAGTTGTACTATCCCATGTGGAAAAAGTACAAAGTTTCGGAAAGATAGGCTATTTTTTAATCTTTTATTCACGCTAGAACGTATGTTCCAGATTTAAATGCCCCAAATTAACATTTTGTTGCATGTAAATTACTCCTTTAGTCGTTTTTCCTGAAATATCGGGCAATACAACACCAAAAATTGCAAGTTTTGGCAGTCGTTTGGCAGGGTTTAAAAAGAAAAAAAATTGTCTACGAAGGTTTTAAAACCATGATGTACGGCATTTACAATATGACTCGGACTTTGAAGTGAATTATAGCTTCTACAGAAAACAAAGAAGCTCGGATCACGAAGATTTATAAAAAAGGAGACTATTCTCATGCTGATTTCAAGACTGATGTCACTTTTTCATTACAGTCTGTTAGCATAACTGGGTTTCTAATAAAGGTGTGCCGGATATCCGTATCCGTATCCGCGGATATTTGAGAAAAGATCCGGATCCGCCAGAGCAAAAGAAATTATCCTTATACGTATCCGCCTTTTAAAAGTGGATCTTCCACTGATCGTTTTAATGGCTTTTCAGGACAAGTCAAAGAAATGAAAACAGTTATTTTTTATTAATTAATTTTTTTGTAATTAGACGTAACTTTTATTGTTTAAAACTTAATAATGTGTTCTATTATTTATAATTGATTCTTCTTGTTTAGTATAAACATCCCCCTTTTGCTAAACCAGTAAATTAGTATTAGTAATTTAAAGCTATTAGTATGCAATTACTATTGCCATTACTTTATAAGTTTTTTGAATATTTATACGCGGTGGGTTTTATCCTAACTGCAACCTCCCACGCACAACTACCTCTAAAGGGCAGGGATCCGTAACTTAACGTAATGCGCGTTATAACCAATTCGTTATTCGTTACAACTCATAACGTTATTCACAAGCCGAATAACGTTATTCATACCGTAACTTTCAAATCGTTCTTCACGAAATAACGTTATAATCAATAACGTTAATGATTTGAGAAATCAGTATTCGGTTACTTGACCCAAAACTGCTCGTGGAATAACGTTATATTTAATAACGATATTCAACGTACACTTATTATAACGTTATTCTTTTCTGTGCTATACATAATAACTCTAAGAACAGTAACAGAATGCATTCGGTTAATCATGTTAACCGTTCAGTTTATAACGTTAAACTCACCTAACTATTTGATAACGATACAGTATCAATTAGTTAGAAATATAACCTTTCGTTCAATAACAATTTAAATACGGTATGAGACCATAACGTTAAAGGAACAGAACGACATCTTAATACCGTTATAACGCAATAACGAAATGCCATTCATATTGAAACAATCCGTTACAAAATATAACATATTGTTCCAATATATTTAAATAAGGTATAAGATCTAACCGTTCGAGTAACCTAAAAATTTTGATCCGAATAAGCGGCTTTTCGGACTGAGAGGAGGGTGAATGAAAGGTAAAAGTATTGAGTGGGTTCACCACCCGCATTTGTATTCCGTACGTAAAACACGGGATACATGCTAGGACTGATTTCCAGCAGGGCATTCGGGGCAATCGCCCGGTACCCCAACAATAAGGGGCCCTCCCTAATAACCCTTTAACAACTCTAAAAAATTGCACATTTTGAATTTAATTTAAAATGAAAGACAGCTAATTTAATTTTATATATGTGAAAAAAACAGTAATCATAATTTGTTTCTATTTCATAGCGCTATCATTATATGCACACCTTTTTTTTTTAGCTAACGGTATAGTCTCAGGCAATTATTCAGCGCCAACATCATTTAGGCGTGGTCTATGTAGTGGTTATTATTGTAAAAAAGTAACACGCTGAAGCTTTGTGGGCTTCAGCATGTTACTTTTTTAGAATATTAAAAAATATTTTGTTTAAAGTGTGAATGTCTATCATTTTGTCCTATTATGCGTCTGTCAATTTATCAGTGTTGAGTTTTGGTCGCTTTTCTACAGATGCAGCGTGAATACGCGTTAGAACCCTTTAAAATGTCCTTCGACCAAAGCACTCCCTATCTTTTGCAGATAGCCCTTGTGTAGCTTTGCCATAATACAATACAACAACCAAAATAAAATCTTTTTAAGACAGAACGCTTTTAAAGTCTAGTCCTTCCAACTGTTAGCAGTAGGAGGTGTGTTAAACAGTAACACTTTTAATTAGTAATAGGTTGGTGTATAATTATCAAAACAATCCCAGCTTTCGATTCAGGGTGGTTTGTCCGTGAAATTAGCTGGTGAAATTAGCTTGGAAGATAAGCCAGGAAGAGGTCGACCATCGGATTTTGACGACCAAGCACCTTTGGCAGACTGGAATCTTTGGGAACTGGAATCTGGCACCTTTGGCAGACATATCCTCCTAACACCGACATTTTTAGGTCAGATAGTATTAGCATTAATGAGTATGTGTCTATTTTGCAAATCTAAAAGACGGGTATCTGCTTAGTGGGGGACGCTGCCTTGGGCGGAGGTCTTTTTAAGAAATTCAACGCATATTCATGCAACATCTGGCAAAAATCGCCCAAAACTTCAGACAATTAAATAGACAGCCACGCAGTTGGCTCGAAGCCTGGAATTTGATACTTTATCAATCCACTATGATCAATGTTTTATTCACTTGGCCACGGTACGGCATTATAAGCATTTAGATTTTTATGTCTTGCGAAAATTCCGTTTATTTATACACAACTCTAATGTATGGCTCCTTCCAAAGAAACGACTGTCTGCACTCCTGCTCAAGAAAGTGGAACGAAACTGGGAATCACTGATCTAGTGCTATCAGCAATGTTAATATATTTAAAAAGACATACTGTTTTGCGTGTTTAATGTCATATGTAACTCATTGATCTCATGAACTCCGATTATGTATCAATCATCCATCACTTTTATGTTTTATCTTGGTTTTTGTATGCCATTTCTTTTTTGAAGGAAGGGGAGGAATGATGTTGAGTCGAGAAATAGTATTTTCTTTATGTGCATGCAAATTATGTCCTCCCTCCCCCCCCCTTGCAAATGTGAAGGGAGGAGGGAGGGAGGACATAAAAGACCTCCTCAAGAGGGTGACAATTAAAGATCCATTAAAGAATAAAATGGTAGAAAACCGTGAAACTGTTATGATAAAAAATATATATATTGCTATAACGTAAATGTGATGACTTGTTTTCGGAATATTTTGTCATTTCTCTCATGTGTCAATGATCCTCATCTCTAAATCTATCGCATTTTTACTTTCCGAACCTGTTCTATGTATGGAAGTATTGTAATCCTGAAAATATTCGACTTTTAAGATTTTCATGTATTTATACGTTTTCGGGAATTAATTCATTTATGTTGTTCTTGCGGTAATGTATTTATGTATGTGTGTAATTGTGTACGTGAGCAAACACGATAGCTCCTAAACAGTGCATTTGATTGAGCTGAAATTTTGTATATATATTATAGACCACCCTCGCATGACCCATATTGATTTTCACGTGTACAGGATGTATAGTTTTTTACAAAACTGTAGAAAGAATTTAATACATTGGACGGGAGCTCTTGAAAGTGCGTTAGCGTCTATTGAGAATTTCAGTATTTTGTGTTATGGCAAGCCTACATGAAGGGCATCTACCCACGGGAGAGGGAGCTTTGGGCAGAGAACTTTTTTAAGGGATTCTAACGCCTATTTACGTTGTATCTGCATACACATAAAACCATCTGAAACTCCAGGCCCTTTGATCGACACATTATGGTCTATAGACATAAATAATTTAAGGCGTACTAGTGCCTAAATGGTGCATTCGTATAAGTTCAAATTCAGTATGTATATTGTAGATCTCCGTTTTAAAGCCTGTTTAGAACAATAGATTCTCGTAAATGTAGGCACGAACAATGACTTTCATCTTCAGTACGGTACATACATACTGTACTAATGTACAGCACTTGTAAGTAAGCTTAACATGTAAACGTGTTCCTTTTTCATTCAATTAATTAAACGCTCTTTTCTTTAAAAATATTTTTTTATCCCCTTTTCAACATACATATGCACAATAATTAATTAAAATACATACTACACCCATTTTTGAAAAAATCCCAATTATGGGAATATAGCAAGTGCAAAAGATGGAAATATAGCAAGTGCAAAAGAAATGAAAAAGCTCTACTGTAAATGCTCATATGTGCTGGTAGTGTCTAGCAAGTGATTGGCGTACCCTTTCGAAGATGCCAGGTGCTCCACGAACGGTTGCAGTGGTTACTAAAATTTTCCAATGAGGCCCTCATCTGTGTCAGCTGGAGTCTCGTAAACGAGTGCCTTGAGGTGTCCCCAAAAGCAAAATTGGATACTTGATTAATCTAATGAACGTCCTGGCCAAGCGACTAGTTCAACTTGTCCAATCAAAGACGGGGTCAAAGATGACAATGGTGTCATTACGCACATTATTTTCGAAATAGGCTGAAGCCCTATCGTGCTGAATCTATCTACATTTTTCATTTCCGACCAAACGTTGCAATGCAGAAAAATTCTTCTTTGTATGTATTTAACTACCTTCAGGGACACCCTGTATGCATACCTATAAAAAATTAGACTATTTGGCGTTTGAAGCAAGAAGAATCTTGACTGGAAAATGTATCATCAATATGTGAAATACACATCGTCAAAGTTATTTTGTCGCAGCTGAAAAGTAAAATATTAATTTGGCCTAGTTAGTAATACCTCAATTTAAGTATACTAATAATTAATTATTTAAATTATATGCAATTTTGATAACATTGTTTCATATTTAATCAGACGAATTTCCCCAGAAAAACTGAAGCGAATTTTTTTTTTCTCAATCATTGATGTATATTGCAATTTTTGGCTTAGGGGTGGGTCTCCGCCATGTCCAGTACTGAAAATGGTAGATGGCTGAGATGTGAAGGTCAATAGTTCTGATCTGCCGCGCGGGTGTCAGTCTAACGGTTTTGAGTCTTGGCCAGTTTTCTCTACATGTTACGTGAAAACGCATTAGAACCCTTTAAAAAGTCCTCTGCCCAAGTTAACCTGCTCCTTCCATGACAGATAGCCCATGTGCAGTCTTTCCTTAAGCGCAGTTGGCAAGGTCATCCACGTATTAAAACTGAGCCCAAGTTTCGAAAATGACGCAGTTTTATTCACTTAATATTTGAAAAACCACCATTTCAAAAAACTCAAAATACAAATTTTCATCTAACAGTTTTTGAGTTTAAATCTCTGAAAAATTAACTCTATAATGTTAAAAAGAAATGTTAAACTTTAAGCGTTAAGTCCTAAAATAGTTGTATTTAATCATATTCACAATAGAGTCTGGATAGTTCGAGTCTCGATTGTTCTAGTTTTCCATACATCTCAGTTAGTGAAAAAATCAATCTGTGAAAGTCAATTTAGTGTTTTAGTGAAGTCAATTTAGCTCCCAAATAATGACCAACACATATGAAACAGGCAATTTTATTAAATTGCAGGACGAAAATTCAAATACTTGGTGCACCCGGAAGCCCTATCAGAAATCCCTCTCCCAAAGAAAGTGGGTGTATTTTTTCTGTAGATGTTCTCATAGACATTTCTGTGCAGTATTGACACGCTGCTTTGGCAATGGTGCGATAATGCTGTTCGGAAACGAGTCAACGTGTCAATACAAAACAGTTGATTATTGTATTCTGATATAATTAACCTGATCTAATCAGTAATATGATTATATGTAACTACATTTTTCATTTAAATATGTACTCAAATCACAAAAATTGATTTATTTCCATTTATCTGTTTATTAATTTGATGATTTCGATAATTCAATACAAGCCCAGTCACGTCTACCTCGAATATTATCGAGACTATTTCAAAATAGTTTTTCCTAATTGCGGGCACATGCCGTGACGCATTCAACACTACTACGACCGTAAGCGTTGGTCAATACATTATGAGGGCTCATGTGCGTGCGCCAACATTATCCAAAATAAAAATGTGGATGACTTCTCAAAAGTTTCAAATTCATGTACAATGGTAGAAAATATTAAGCCATAAACACAGGTCTAAACACCTAGGGATGGACGCGAGACGACTTTTTGCGAGACGAGACAGAGATTTACAGCTTTTTTGCGAGACGAGACAAACATTTTTAACATTATGATATAGGGATTTTTGCGAGACGAGACAAGTTTTTGGGCTGTTTTGCGAGACGCGAGACACCAATTTTTCGTCTCGCGTCCATCCCTATAAACAGCTAATTTAATGCGACAGTTACACGTAGAATTCAAAATATCACACACACATTCAGGCTATTTTTTTTATCAGTCTTAAGTGTAAAACAAATTACTTATATTTTCAGGTTAATTATACTTCTTTCAAACTCCATGGTGGTGCAAGTGTGCCCCCTTTCACCCCCCTCCCGGCCCCCATGGTTGAACTAAACAGAAATCACAAAATCATAAAGAGACCATGGTCAGTTCTATTTACCGTTAATGAGGTATAAGAAGTTTCTGAGATAGCGAATAAGCGTACTTTTATGATGGTACGTAATAGAGAAAAAATGTAAGTACTGTAATCTCCACTCCTCCTCTTCTTAATTATTGAATGTTCCAACATACCGAGACAGAACTAATATAAAATCGTAAAGCTGCCGTATTCAAATTCTGCGCCTAGTTTTATAGAAACTATGTCAATTTGTACTATTTGATTTATTGCCTTCCGAAGAAATTTTGTACAACAAGCAGTTCGTGCATCATGACCACGATGAGTTTTTAGTCATGAGCATGAGGAAAGCATGATCACATTGTCCCGTTTTAAATATATAAATTCATTTGACAGAAGACCGACGATGTAAGAACACATGAAGCCGGGGTTGAGGATATCGGGATATATCATTCCCCGGGTAATTTTAGCATGAGTTTTAATATTTTTCCATCAAGCTGAATTTAAGTTTATATATGTACGACCATAGTCGTTGACTCCATGGGGCTTGTGGGGCCTTCATCCCCCTTAAAAATTTCGTTCCAATCTTTCTACTGTCAAATATTTTTTTTCTATATTGGTTGAAACTCAGAGTGTGGTGCTACTATTTTTCGATAAGACAAAAGCCTGTGGATACGGAGCTTTTTCACAAAGAACTCAAAGAGGCTTTTGTGAGAAGTAATCGTCTCAAATGAATTAGTCAGAAGTAGCAAGAAATATTTCTTGACTTTGCAGATGATTAGCAAATAAAATAGACATAAAAGGATGACTTTGAGACTGAGGGGGCGACTTTCTTGCAGAGGGTTGTTTTGTTCCTGGGGGGGGGGTCAAGAAAAACGCTAACTTGAGGTTGTCGACAGCTTTCGGTTGAGAGGAAAGAACAACAGCATTGTAGCTAAGGTGTCATGATTGCTTCTGGCAGGGTTTGAATTTTGCGCCCCCTCAACACAATGTTTGGAAAGTGCTCCTCACAAGGGTTACGCCCCTAGCAGTGGTATACAGTAAGCCTCCGAAACCCCCGAACACACACTTGAAAGTTACCCCGTAGTGCGGGGGCAGGAGGGCGAAGAGACCCCCGCACAAGGAATTATTTTTTAAATGAAATTAAATATTTTGTAATTTTAATTTTACTTTCGTTCTTTTTAAAGAAACCGCAGAGTATTAGAATTTATCTTGATACTTTACAGATGATAGACAGAAGAACAGACATATATTCAGAGTGTGTCACAATTCCCTCCCGAGTTTGGAAAGCTTATTAAAAAATATGTTACCAATACAGCAGCAAAGTTGACTTTATTGAATAAAGAATGTTACAAGCTTTTTTTTTCATAATTGTTCAATATGT
This sequence comes from Cheiracanthium punctorium, assembly GCA_038373885.1. Taxonomy (NCBI): domain Eukaryota; kingdom Metazoa; phylum Arthropoda; class Arachnida; order Araneae; family Cheiracanthiidae; genus Cheiracanthium; species Cheiracanthium punctorium. The sequence continues at coordinate 491,580 of JAWZYV010003597.1, read as the reverse complement.
GAACCTTTCGTGATGTGGCAGCTGATGTGGCAAATTTTCCCCTCCCATACTCGCTTTAACTTGTCGCGATCAATGGTAGCGAATGCGGTTGTGATCCTTTGGCGTAAATGAGGCACAGGGGGCACCAACACATGATCTTTTATATAACTCCATAAAAAAATCGCATACTTATGGTCTGGAGAGCGTGGTGGCCTCGGATGAAGGCGATTGTCGTCGATAGAGCCTCCACCAATTCAACGACGAGGAAGCTGGTTATTTGTGAAAAACAAAACTTGTAATGTTTCTTTTCCCAGTAAAGTCAACTTTGATGCTGTATTGGTAACATATTTTATAAGCCTTCCAAACCCGGAAGGGGGGGGGGATTGTGACACACTCTATATGTATATATTTAGAGATACAGGAAGCTCATGATTTGTGAAACAAAACTTGTAGTGTTCTTTTCTTCAGTAAAGATAACTTGCCGTATCGGTAATATATTATTTTTTATAAGCCTTCCAAACCCGGGAGAGAATTGTGACACACCCTGTATTTATAAATCCCTGATTAGATACATCGTTGGAAAAAGCAACTAAAAATGTGTAGGGGTTGCATTTTCCTCACGTTTTCTCCCTTTTTCTCACACAACTTCCTTAGCCTGAAACACTTGCAATAACCAATTCTTCGATAAATCATTCGTAATATTTAAGCGGACTCTTTTTCGTGATGAAAATATTATTATCAATAGTAAAAAGTTTTCAACAATTAACCAAATACTGGGCTTGTATAAAAAAGACTCTTTTTAAACTTAAAAAAATTAACCATAATAAATTTTTGATAAATCTAAGCTGAAAGCGCAAATTTAGAGTTTATTTCGAATCTCGATTTTCGAATCTTTCTGTCTAAACAGAGTTGAATTGACAGAAATGTGGCGGGACCGTTAGAAAATTTTATTAGTTTTTAGGGCTAAGCAAGATGAGTGGATAAAGAAACATCTTGAAGATTATCTGCGGATACTCGGATTCGTTACTTTATAGTTTTGCAATCGTGAAATTTTCTAATGCGAAATAAAAGATAATTGACCCTTTTTTTTAAATATATTAATCCAAAACTATACCAAAGAAAGTGAAAGTTATTTTAAAAAATCATACGCGTTTAACATAGAACCTCTTCCTTTTTTTGAAATTAAGTTAAAAAAATTGATGTGCCCCACCAGTGGCCGAGCACATAGCGCTCTCAACTAGTAAACGGAAGGTGCCTGGTTTAAATTCAGGTCGCATCCGCCTACCTAGCCTTCCGGAGATTCCCGGATTTTCTCCGAAACTTCGAGTAAATACAGTTTAGGACCCCTTAGAAAAACACCCACGGAGAGCACTCCCCTCGGACTAGATCCCCCGAGTTGATAATCAACGTAATCTAAAAAAAAGCGAAAAACACATTATTTCTTTCATGTCTATTAAATTATATACATTTTTATGAGCTCCATTTAAACTTATTTAATTTGAAATTAAGATAGGATACTTGAAACAATTATGCAGATTTTCTGAAATGTAAAAAGAATTTTTTAATATAATGATTATAATGAAAAATGCACATTTTGGAACGTAATTACAAAATTCCTGATTCTATGGAAACTATTAAACTATTGGGTAGTATTTTTTAACGCCCCCCCCCCCCACGTTCCAACGAATCATTCGAGCTCCCTCAAAATTTTTTACAACTCGGCGCCAGGGTGCACCGCTGCCTTTCACAACTTCTCCAGAAAAACTTCTGGCTATGTTTGCGACAAAAGATAACAGCGCAGAAAGGTTCTTCGATTTCATGACTTACATTTGACTTTGTATGTCGAGACCTTTCACCGAAATATCCCATCCAATCACCCACTTCAGACAATCAGAATATCAGAACTTAAGGAATTAAGCCGTATTCTTCCTGTTTGAAGCTATTTCTGCCATTTCTAGCCATTTTAAACGTCGTTAGTCATAGGTCCATTCCGCTTGTTCGTGTCTGTAGTTCTCCATTTGCATCATTAAATGTTATTTAAATTTATTTTATAATGCGCATGCGCAAACATGATGGTATAAACGATGGTCTACGTCTTTTTAAAAGCGTAGACATTCTGCGACAGCGAAACAAAACTTCGCAGACGACTGTCTGGATGTCGACAACACAATAGGGCACCTTGACTTGATGTTACAATTTATTCCTTTAAGGACACGTTCCCTCAAAACGAGGCAAAATCAAAATTTTGTTTTGTTATTGCAATTAGTTTATTAGTAATTTATTTTTCTCTCAGCTCGAAATAATTTTTAGCCATTTCTATCCATTTTTCGCTGTGATTCTAGCCACTTTTAATCCGGCAGAGTTGCAACTAGGGATGGACACGAGATCTATCGCATCGTCTCGCGTTCCTGTCTAGTATGCGAGACTAGAACGCGAGACGAAACAGAGAAAATTTTTCGAGGCAAGACGCGAGACGAGAAAGGAAATATTTAGCAAGGCGAGACGCTTGACGAGACAGAGAATTGTCTCACACCATATTTCTCACGAAAATTTCTCGTCCATAAATTTACGATGCGAATTGCTTTTCAATCAGAATAGAATTGCTGTATTTGAGACGGTATGCCATCCCCTTCACCGTATTTTTTATTTTAAAAGGAGACGTTTATTTTGTATAATTATTTTGAACATAATGATATTTTTATTTTGTGATTTTACAACGGTGTGATGTGCAAACGAAAAGGACTTTTCATAGACCGCCCAAATAGATTTCCGTACAATCTTTTTGTCAGCATTAAAAAATATAAACCTATCTTTAGAAATATAATACATATACGAAGAACCTCACTAAAGCAACGAGAAACCAGGCAGCTATTTGGTCCCTGGTATTTTATTTTGCATTTTTAACCTAAAAATAACTCTAAATTCTGTAAGTGTATATCTAGCGTGAAGTCAGTTCCATGATTCGCATGAAGTTTCATATAAATAAATAGTATTCAATCTATGGATCGTGTCGTCATTCAAGGGTTCTCATAGGAGCACTTTTAAGGGAATTTCTTGCATTTCAAAGAAGAGGGGAATGGTTATCCCAGTCTTTGAAATACTTTAAAACTGAAATAATACAAGAAAGTTCTCTATGTTATAAAGATGCTTATTACACCCAGTGGCGGATATACAGGTTGTGTGACGGCGATCTATAATATACATACCCTTTTTAAACTTATTCGAATGTACCATTTAAACACTAGTACGTTTTAATTGATTTGCATTCGTAGGCCGAAATGCAAAAGAATTACTTTTGCAATCCTGTGAACAAATTATTAGCACTACACACACCAAAATATATGCAGGTCATGCGACCGTGACCTATAACATACAAGCTCAATTTGAGCTCAATCGACTGTGCCGTTTAGACACTAGTGTTAAGACAATGAGTATGGTCGATAGCCAAAGTGTGAAGGTACCGCGTTCGGACATACTGCGCGGCTGTCGATCTAACGGTCTACAGTTTCGGACGGTTTTCTGCAGATGCAATAACGCACTTTCAAGCATTTCTATCCATAGACCATAATGTAAACGAATTCTTTTTTACAGCTCTTAACAACTTTCCTCTTTTGAGCCCCGAGTTTTAAGTCAGAAGACATCTGGGTTGACAAATTTTTGTGATGTCGTGTGAGTTACATAATCCCCGTGTATCAAAGTCAAGTCACTGTCAGTCAAAATGTTCCTGTAGAACTGGCGAAATTCGTATTTTTTATCTGAATGTTCCTTTTAATTACTATTTAGCCGTACTTGCCTGGCCGTAGCAACAAACTGCTAAAATGTAAGATGTAGTTATTTGTTCAAAGTAAATACAGAACTATTACAAGCTTGAGTTTTTCCTACTTGGCTGTATTATTTTTTTTTTAAAGTTAAAATCTGAAACACTTAAGAACACATTGCGTATTTAAAATCTGAAACACAGATTTTAAAGACGCACTTGAGTGCTATATATTAAAAGCATATTATTGTCCATGCTTCTTCCCTAGTTTTCTTCCTTATTTCATTAAGTTGAAAAGTGTATCATTATTCATTGTGCTGTATTTTTTTCCTTGCTCCATAAAACACATCTTTGGATTGTAAATCTATCATTAAATCACCTACTAAAACTGTTTTACAATACATACTGTTTTACAAGCATATTCCAACTATATTTCAGCATTTTAAATACTGTTTGGAATGTGTATCATAATCCATGAGTGTGCCGTGTTTGTCTTTCTTGTTCACAAACCCTTCTTCAAAATTGAAATCTATGTTAAAATTGCCTACCAAAACTGTTTAAGAATCTTTCTCAGGCATATTCTAACTATACTTCACCTTTATAAATACCATTTGGAAAGTGTATCGTAATCTATGAGTGTACCATATTTGTCTTCCTGTTCCATAAAACACATCTTCGGAATCGAGATCTATATTAAAATCGCCTTCTAAAACTGTTTTATAATTTTTGCCAGGCATATTCTAATTATACTTTTCCTTTGTAATAATCTGTCGCGTTTGCCAGTTTCTAGCCAAATTTAGAAGATATCACAGAGCTTGGTTTGGTTTTGAAGGCGTATTTTTGACACTAAACTTGGCGATCAATTATCAAAAATTGCAAACCTTGTGCGACTTTCAACATTTTTTTCTCCCCTTCCCCTTCGCTCTATCTGGCAATCACATCTGAAAAGTGCCTCGCCGTGACAAGGCATGTAGACAAAGACAAATTATGTCGACGCTGAAAAACATGCTTGATTTTAATAGTACTGTAGTTCTAACAACGTGAGAGAGTGAGGATTCGAAGCATGCAGAAACTAGTCCTTGTACTAAACAGTGAATGTCTGTTTTACATACCTTACACATTACTGTTAACATTTAAATGGAAAATAGCGTCGTGTAATACTTATATGTACTGAATGAGCATAAATAAAATTATTTTGACTCTCAATTTTCTCACTTTTGTTCATCGAAGCTTTACTCGCGGATCCAGAACTGTCACTAGCAAATTATTGCCCTGTTGTGGTTAACGTGAATCATAGTACACATGATTAAGCACGCATGAGGTACTCAAACGTGAGACACTCATATTTCTAATAAACAAGCTATATCATTTTCGAGCACTTCTTATTACCAATCCCCCCCCCTTCCGAAAAAAAATGTAACGAGAATGATCGGCTCATGTCGGCAATTATAAAAGAACGATATCACTTTTGGTATTAAACACGTAAACCAGTATGTCTCTTAAAATGTATTAATGTTGTCAAAATTCTCTTCAGATTCCCAACCTTTTTACTACCTTGACCAGAAATGTAGAGGGTAATTTATTCGCGGTAAAAATATGCATTAGTGTCGGGAATAAATAAATGTAATTTCTGAAAGACATAAAAATCTAAAAGCTCATAGTAATTGATCTAAAACTTTCGGCGTCGAGGGGAATATATATCGCTTGCTACGCCTCTAATTTCGACTTCCTTAATTTCATTTTATTAATAGACCAACAAATTTATTTTTTCATTTACAAAAGAAAAAGAAAAAAAGAAACAGTTAAAACACAAAAAAATAATCTTCACCCTTCAAAACGTCCCTGAAACCTCGGACCATTTAAAACTTTCATTGACACCCTTTGGAATCTCGGCTTAGACGTTTAAATAACCTAGATAATAAAAAACGATTTCTCTTCAATATCGAAAACTCCAGAGTCAGACTGACAACCGCGGGATAAGCCAAAACGCTGAGACTTTCCACTTCATCGAAAACAGTTTTTGCAATCGTAAAAAGGTGGCATGTCCCAGCTGACTGTGCCTCAGATGTTTAAATTTTTTATTTAAAAAGTAAGCAGAAATAGAAGAAGAAATCTGTTAAAAGTGCGAAAAGTTATTTTCGATCCCCAATACGTCCCTGGAATAATATAGACCCATTGAAAACTTCATTGACTTCTTTTGGAATCTCGGCTTTAGAAGTTCAAGTAATCTAGCTCATACACCCACTATTATAAAAAAAGGTTTTTCTTCAAGATCATGTACACAGGGCCCTTGCAAAAGGGGGAGGTGGGGTAGGGGGAGTCTACCCTCTAATACTTGCAAAATTCTGTTAAACTTGGCAAAATAAGACTCCTAATTGGCAATCTTGGTAAAAAAAAAAAATAATAATTCATTTCTGATACGCTTGACAAAATTACACAAACCCAGTTCGCAAAATTAAAAGTTGGTAATATAGTTGATAAAAAAATAAATAAGTTGGTAAAAACCGATATTTGACTTGGCAGTTTATCGACATATCTCCCCTCCTTAAATAAAGTCTTAGCAATGGCTTTGTATGTACCCCTTTATATACGCTTATATTATTCAATATACCCCTATCATACCGTCTGACTCGTGACTCCTGGACATGGGCGTTGGCCCAAAATTTTCCGATGCGGGGGGTGGGGGAGGACAAAGATTGTTTCAACATATGGTTATCGTATTGGAAAAAAACTAAAAAACAGAGAAAAAACGGCATATAATCATCTAGGGGGGAGGCAAATGATCCCCTTGGCCTATGCTTCCGAAGCCCTTGCTCCTGGACAGCCCCTACGTCCGTGTGTGTGCTACATACAAAACATAAGTCCGGGTGGCTCTCACGCAACACCTATCTTACACCCTCCTCTCAGTCCGAAAAGCCGGTGATTCGGATCAGAAATCCTTTAAGTTATTTGAACCGTTAAATCTTATACCGTATTTAAATATATTGACACCAATTTGTTATAATTTGTAACGAAATGTTCCAATATTATTGCATATAGTTATGTAGCTATAACGGTATGAAAATATCGTTCTGTTCCTTTAACGTTATGGTTTCATACCGTATTTAAAACGTTATTCAGCGAAATGCTATATTCTATAACTAATTGATACTGTATCGTTATGAAATAGTTAGGTGAGTTTAACGTTATAAACTAAGGGTTAGCATGAGTAACCGAATGCATTCTGTTACTTTTTATTCAGTTTCTGAGTATAACACAAAACGGAATAACGTTATAATAAGTATACCATTGAATAACGTTATTCTGAATAACGTTATTGCAATAACGTATTCATTTGCGTTCTGTAGATTTGTTACGGTACGATAACAAAATACAAAATGTAACGTAACTAATACATAACGAAAATCGAGCAGTTATTTGTACATATAAAAATTGTATAACGAATTATTTTGTTACAAGGCCGAATAACGTTACACTTTTGATACGTTAAGTTACGGATCCCTGCTAAAGGGTTCTATCTCTTAATTTTGCTATATAGAAAGTGGAATTTTCATATAGAGAGGTAAAATTCTAGGGAGGGCTTAGCCCCTTCCTAGTTATGCCAATGGTATTGACACATAATTATTAATGATTTTTAATTTTCGAACATGTACCATGTAAGAAAAGTATTGTAATGATGAAAAAATTCGACTATGAGATTTTGATGCATTTGCCAGATCAAATATAAGGGATAAAGAGCGCTTTGGCAACCGTAACTTAAAGCACCTATCCCAGCAGTTGACTTGGGGCAAGATCTCAGGAGCATCATTCTTGCGCATACAACTCGCCTTTGTTTTCTATGGAGCACATTTGTGGCTAGTGCACTCATGTATTTTAAAGAAAAAATGATACATAACTGCTCTGCATATGGATGCAATTTATGATTAGTGAAATGTTCTAGAGTAACATTTCACGGGTATTTTTTTTCTCAAAACATACTTTCTATAAAAGATTTTTTAAAAGAAGGCAGAGTAGAGTTGCTCCAGATTTTTATTATTATATTAGAAGAACACCCTCATGTTTTAATACAAGTTTTTTTTTTTTTTTACAAATTTCTTAACTGGCAGCGATTTATCGATTATTACAGTGCTTAGTATGGTTTGTGAAGAGCCATCCTAAAAATTTTCAGGTGTCTGACAGTCGTATTTATGTATCAAAATGAAAACTTGCTTGGTTTGATAGTAGCAATTCGAAATCTAATGCACATAAAATTCAGCTAAGAATTTTAAAACTGAAATTTTATTACTAAAATACTTTTTTAAACCGTGCACTATACAGTATCTAAAAGTTATTATTGTGGACTTAAATTTCATACATTGTCCATTAAATTATCGCTTCGAGATGACGTATTCTGCAAAATAATAACCAAACAAAAAGATCTGTATCCGTATCCATATCCGTGGTTATGACAGCAAATGATCCGTTGTCATACCCGCATCCGCGGCTATGTGAAACAATATATCCGTTTTTATATCCGTATCCGCGAATATAAAACCAAGATATCCATTCCCAGATCCGTATCCGCGAATCTAACTTCTTAACGATCCGGCACACCTCTAGTTTCTAAGTCATTTTTAAACTCATCACATCAGAATGATATAAATCTCACTTGCTATAGCTAGCATTACATAAAAAGAAATCTCATATTGATCACTTTTTACTCGAAAAGGTATCGGAGAAGCTCTTAGAACTTGAAAATTGGGGAAAGTTACTAAAAATTGAAGAACTGGTAGATTTTCGAGATTATAAAGTGGCCTGTTGCCTTTTTCATACCTTTTCACAAATCTGTGCGAAATTTCAAGCTGCTTGATCGGACAACGGGAAATTGTGTTTGTATACTAGATACAGAGAAAAACTTTCACATTTATACATCAGATAGTACTAGTTTATCAGGAGTGTATAAGTATTTAAAGTATTTTATCAGTGATTTATCAAAGAATATATTTTTACAGTATATCCTACTATATAGTTACGCTGATCCCCGACTCACTCTCTAACAATGCCGGTTCGACCAGTTCAAAACAAAACTTATAGCGCCATTAATTCAAACAGATTAAAAAGCTATTGTCTAAAACTGTAATAAAATTCACACCGCTTGTACAATCCGCTTGAAATTTTTATAATCATGTATAAAAATAGAAAACAATCTGCACTACTTTAAAAATCTGTAAATCCACCCATTCCCTCACTTTTAAGCAATTTTTTGCTCTTTTCAGCATTTTATTTTCGAGAGTAAAAAAAGTGAATCCTTTGCGATTCAAAATTAACTGTTTCAAATGAAAATGACTTCATACAATCGGCGGATTCCAATTCATTTAAAATATTTTTTCAGAACAAAGTTTAATTTTTTTTCACAAATAAATCGTCTGGATGAATATAAGAATGACTGCGTACACAAAACGAAATATTTCGAGAGCAAAAAGTTTCCTCACGCTTCCAGAAGATCACGAAATTCGATTTCGGTTTATAATAAAAATTTAATACAAATTTATTTATTAGGCGGAAGAAGATTAAATATATCGAGCATAGACATATTTTGGTCATTTTTTTTTCTAGCGCCAGTTGTACCATACCGGGCTTTGACTTCTAGTTCAAGGTAAGAGGGCTGTAGAGAGTTCAATGGGAGAAGGTTAAGTGCTAGTGGAAAAGCTACACCTGTGGCAGCTCCTCTATTTCAGCACATGAGCACGTGAACACCCAGAGGAAAAACTAAAAAAAAAAAAAAAAAAAAAAAAATACACACTAACAAATTAAGTTAAAAAAATATATTAAGTACACTTCTCGATTTTTGTGAATTTAAAACGTGAGTTTTAATCCATCCCAACCCCCCCCCCCCACTGTTATTAGATACGCTTATTATTGCTAACACACTGTATCGTAGGTTACTACAGCATAGCATTTCGTAGCTCGCACGTGCAATCGGCCAAATGACCTTCTGAACCGCTGTCTGAGAAAGACGCGGAGAGAGTTGCGGGAGAATTAAGGCGCTGCTGATATCACCCAGTATGCGCATTTTTAGTGAGCTCACGGACGATTTTTTCCCCCGTTATCTCTTCCGAATCTCCCTTGGTTTCTTATGTTCGGTATTTTTATGAACTAGTGTAACTAATTAAGATGGGAGTAAAATAAGCGTTTCGGATCTAAAGCAATGACATTTTTCAATATTATACTTTGAAAAAAAATTGAAATAAAAAATTAAGGCAATATTTTTGCTAAACCTTATCTTGGTGACAAAATGTAAGACCAAAGGTTACTTGTTTTCTTACAGTTGCATGCTTTGTTTTCCTTTAGCCGCTGGCAATGCAAATCTATTTTAACTTCTAAGGTGCGTCCATTGATGTGGGGTTGGTAAATACCCACTGGGTAGGTAAATATTTTTTGGGTATTTACTCGAGGCCTGGGTAAATACCCAAAAACTGGGTATTTTCAACTTAGAATGGAATAACTGTTCTTAACAACATTTATGATTAATACCAATTAGATTTCTATTATTGTTCTTTTTTCTTAATACAAAGTTTTTAATTTTAATTTGACTTCATTATGAGTATTTTTGTAGTTTTTTTTTAATTATTATTAAGCGTTTGATTATCTGGCATAAACTACTTTATCACTCATACTTCATTTTTTTCACTAACTTTAATAATGAAGGATGTTTTATGGTAGTCCTTAAATTGTTTTGTGCAAGTGGCAGCTTTGGCAATATTTTTAATGTGTTACATTGATTAATATGCCTGATAGCTTATTTTAAGTTTACTATTATATCCCAGAGCTTATTTTATGTTTATTATTTTTTAAACTGTGATAGTTTATTATGGTTTGTTATTGAAGGGAGAGGGGATTATATGCATATTATGATTGATTTAATGATCACTAAAATAAAAATTACATGCAAATAGTTACAAAACTAGTAGTTATATTCGTAAGGTTTATTTGTAAGCTTTAAAAACATATTTTTTACGGTAAATTTAAATTTTATGAATATTTCTGATTGGTGAACAAAATATTTCTAATAAAAAATTCATTAATACTAATTTTTTTATAATAAAATTTCCCTTTAACGAATTTTTCAGAATTACAAATTTGATTTTCGGTCTCCTGAGATTCAGATTCTTAATTCAGATTTTACTGTCTGTATATATTTAGTATTGTTGAATTTCTCTCCTTTTTTTTCAAATTGTCAAATACACTGCTCCTTGTTATTATTCCTATTTACAATTTTATTCCAACAGTTATATTTATAAGCTATTTTTAATCAAGTAGTTTATTCAACATGTATCATATAGCTTCTTTTCATAATTATATTTTTTTAAGTTTTATGAAATTAAAAAGTTGTAAAGTGTTCCTAAGTTTCTCGTTTTTCTTTTTTTTTACTTTATACTCAATATATATATATGTGTGTGTGTGTGTGTGTGTGAATATCTTTACCCATCAATACAAGCTTTTTTAAAACAATAGTGCTAATTCAAAAATAAATACTCAGGTAAATACCCATTTTGGGTATATACCCGGGTATTTACCCTTGAAAATAAATACCCGGGTATTTTACATCACTGGGTGCGTCGTATCTACGCACAATGCCAACTACGTTGCCAACTTTTATACACGGGTTTAAGGGACTTTTCGCAATTTAAATGAGGAACATGGCTTAAAAAAGCGGGACTCAACTTACTTATTACAGGAAGGCGAGGAACACAACTAAAACCAGATTTATATTTTACACTTTAAATAGTCTATTTTTTATTACCCTTACTACTAATATGGCATAAATGTATATAAAATATAGATGAAAGTTAAAACAATCAGGCAAACTAATAAAAAATTAATATCAGTTATTAGAGTCTTCCTTTTCTATTTGTAAACAAAACAAAGATCACTGTATTAAATTAAATAAACTTTTTATGAATTTTCACAAGCAAAGACAAAGCGTTTTAACTTTGACATTTTTAAAATAATTAAAACAACTCATGAGTAGGTATTGATAACGTAACTTTATAAGTGAAACTTAAAAGTTTTAAATCACATCTTCTACTAAGATTATAATAATTATTTACTCGGAAAAAAATGTTACATTTTTTCTACTGAAATCATATCATTACTTGTTTAGAAAAGAAACTTAAAGTAACGAATCACTTCTGTTGAGATCATATTTTTAGGAAATAAACTCAATGTTTAATGCTCTTCTCTGAGCGTATTATCATTTATCAATTTGTTATTTTACTTACAAATAAAAAAAAATTAATTTAAAAAAACGGGACATTTGGCGTCCCGCACACATCTTCCGCGGGACGCGTCCCCTAAAGCCCTAGAAAGGGAAGTCCCAGCTCTCGTGGGACGGTTGGCAACCGTAGTCGTATCTACATATTTAATTTTCGAAAGTTATTTTGTGAACTTCCATTTAAATAACCCACGACCTGCCACTGAGCTGCACTGTAAACTTTTGGATATATTCTATCTATAAGTATATTTTCCTTCTGACTCTTTGTAAGGTGATTCAAAACTAAGTTTTTATCTCTTATGCTCTGCTGTTACCTTAAAAAAAAAGGGAAAGTGAAAATTCATATCTGTAAGTAGATCATTTTTTAGATGATTTATTTTGTGCGGGCCCCTTTTCAGCCGAGGCCTCCCATACTGCGAGGGTTGCGGGGGCTTATGGTACGCCCTTGCCTGTACTATGCAATATTACTAAAGGGAAACTAGACCTATGGAGATATTTAGGGAAAGTCTTAAATACGGATTGTTTTGCAGTATTTTCCGAAATGGATCGTGTCTCGAACACTTTTGCAACACGATCTTTTATTTATTTTATTTTATTTTATTTTTTCAAAAAACGCATAGTAAAATTTTAGTTTATTGCTTCTGGGAATGCACATAACAACATAACAGTTTATATTACATTCTGAAGTTTTCAAGTCTCTGACATGATATTTTTGTCTGTTTTAAAACTGTTTATCGGACGGCTGCAGTTCTTTTCCCCCCATAACAATATTGCAACTTACGGGTGACTTTGATGTATTCCTCTGTAAGGGAGAGTGCTGTCGGGAAGACTGAACTCATGAAGAGGCCAATTATGCAAGTTCCCATTACGAGAACGGCTTTACTGTGGCTGAAAGCGAGCATGAATAGCATTCCAAGCGTGCATCCAACCTAGAAAGATGAGATAAATTATCCTCCTGAAAGTCAGCAAAAGACCTAACTTGTTTTTACTCGACATTAAATTCAAACATAAGAGTAAGGGTTTAATTCATTTAGTCTTCCCTTGGGACTCGTTATAATCGGTTCTCGTATTGTTGCCAAGACACAACGTAGGAAATTTTCCTTCTATGCTTCTTCTCCATATGAGTCTGAATGCTACTCATAATCTGAATCTAGGGGAGATCGGGGAACTTATATACATTTTTTGCATTAAGTAAAAATACAACTTTTAAAAGTAGAAGCTTTTTATTGGGGCCCTGAAAGGAATAAAAAAAAATTATTCTTGCAGAGATATGCTATATACTCTTGCAGAGATATGCTATAAATGAATGAAAGTTGCAAAACTATGAAAACTTTTGAGAAAAATATAGATATTTCACTTTTGGAAGTGTTGAAAATTTTGAAGAGTTCCAAATATTTAAAAAAACTCTCAAGACCAATATTCTACTTGAGCTGTATTTGCTTGTAAGTAATTGATTTACCCATTAATATCACCCATTAGATTCCACTTTTAAAAATTGTACCTTTATTTAATTTTTATATTTTTTCGTTTTAGTTACAAAAAGAACACTAGTTTTATTTGTAACTAAAAATGTTATTTTATGAAAGTTTCCTATAATTATCGTAAAACTGGACCATTACACCATGGAACCCCTCTTCCTCCACCAAGAATCTAACCCGGGTCTACTGAGCGAGAGCCAGATATCCTATCCATAAGACCAAATGGGATTTAGCAAGGACCACAATACTTCTTACTTCTGCAAAGTTGAGGTACCTTGTTTCTAAGCGTAATACGATGACAGAAAGACAAAATAAAATTTCATTAGAAAGCTTTTATAAAAGAAAGAAAATAATTATTTTTAATTTTTCTTTTAACACGGACTTTAAATGAACTTTCACGCATAATATATAGTTGAGGTCCAAATTATAAAAGTTCTAAATAACAGTTTTGATGTATATCACAAAATGACATCAAGTTTGTGGGACAATCGGCCCCGATAGACGGGGTAAGCTGGCGTACTTGATTAGAAATTCTGACAACGAAAGCGTTTAAAGAACACAAAACTATTATCGAATCATTTGATTTTTTAATAAAAATTTGATTTGTTAATAAAAAGGAGCCAGGGGTTATAAAATGTATAATTAAGTAATATCTTGATTGTATAATATTACTTTCTTAATAGTACGAATTCGGAAAATCAAACAGAAATAAGATGTCAAAAACATTGACTGCTATTTCCGTCGAGATCACTTTTGATTAAAATGGATGCAGACATAAAATTCCATGTCTCCAGTAACACATGACTGATGAACCCGTTATTTACATTGGCTACATTCAATAAATTTTTTCACCAGGTTTAGCCTTCAAGTGATTTCTAGCAGTGAAGGCATGTCTTTATTTCGCTTTTTTATTAACACATTTAAATTTTGAAGCCGCAGTTTATGTCTCCTTGCATTATTTTATCAATTCGCAAAAAGTCTCCTCGACAATCTTTAGTAGAATTTTGCTTTATTTTCTTTGGTCTTCCTGCAGGGCTTTCTTGTTGATATGAATTACAAAATTTCATGCCTTTCTTTACAGCCTTGTCTTACTCTTTCCTTAACTTGGCCTTTTAAAATGTTTTCATAAAGAAGACAGATCTTATGTCTTCTTGGCGGAAAAATATATATTGTTAAGAGATTTGGCTTTTCACTTCAGATTAAGTAACGGAGAAATTCATTCCAGAAGCTCCTAGAAGTTTCATTTCAGCTGATGATTTACTTATAGTAGCACTAATTTGAGAAAGCTCTGAGATAATAGGACCTGGGCTGAGTCTGTGACAAACTGTGGCATAGAATCTGCATATGTGAAAATATGTTCATCACTGAAAGAGAAAATTCCTTACTTTTTAAGCCAAGTTATTATATTTTTTGGGTTATTGTCAATGAAAGAATATGATTTTACGAATCCTGGAATATCGTATAGGGCCATTAAAGATTTTTCATGGTAATCTAAGAAATGGAAAATGTGTTCCAGTATTTTTTGTACGGCCTTTTAACACTTTCATGCAAAGGCTACATCGTATAGCTGCATGGATTAAGGCATCACAAAAGTGTGATGCTGTGAGTTTTACATAAATAAAGAATATTAGGGGAGGGGTGAGAAAAGGTTGCAAAATTTTTTTTAAAAATAGGATTATAAATAATTTCTGATTTCACTGAATCGAAAACATGCTCTTTAAGCTTAAAGCATAATGATTTCTTTGAGTTAAAGGAAGGCTATTTAGACCGAAATCTATTGCTTTCAGATAATTCAGCTAGGCCACAAGCATTCAGTCTTATGCTGTACCCAAAAACTCCGAACCGAGTCTAACTTTTCGGCTACTCTCTGCCTTTCAAATTTTAGTGCAAAGCATTTCCAATCCGTATACGAAAGATTTCTGTAAAATAAACTAAGAATCTATAACAAAAAAATTACGGAAGACTTATGTAAAACATACGGAAATAAACTTTCGTCCTGACTGACAGTTTTTTCCGTAAATTTGACAGACTTTTTTGCAGTGTATAACTACATTTCACAAAGGGACATGTTGTCCCACTGGATCATCCTGCTCCGTGTTCTGAGGAGCAACTTGCCCCATATCGTCATTTTTCCTGAACTTTCGCATACTTAACTCTTCCAGAGATACTTCTCAAAAGAAACAGACCGAAATACATTTTTGAGGAATAACAATTCTGATTATTATGCTTTTAAATCTTAATTTATAAACAAATAAACATTAAATAAATGAAATTATGTAATTCCAATTTCGATTTGAAGTTTAAGTATGAAAGGGAATCACAAGAGATCTGCAATTTTTCTGCTCAACACAGCTTTCCGTTGAATAAAGGTTGCATTAATTTGAAAATGATTTCTTGAGAGAGAAATAGTTCTATTTAGGACATTTTCTCACTTAATAAACGGTTCATTAAGTGCATTAAACTCTGCTCCTTAGAAAATATTGATAACGATTAATAATATTACACTCATGTTCAGAAATTAAGGATCACACTTTTTACAAATTAAGGCACAAAACTCGTGAGATGAAAATTAACGCGCTTCTTGGAACAATCGAGGAAAATATGTAGTGTGCTCTAAAGTTAGCAAAATGCAGTTATAATACAACGATTAACAGCCTATATTTAGCTGCAACACCACGCTGTCAGTAGAACGTGTGGGCATGCTAAATGTTGGACATGAAATTTTGTGGTTTGAACAAGAAAACCGTTTTCACATTGTTCAAGCTACCAGGGGTGCTCACCAGGGATATGGCCAGAATAAAATTTCGGGGAGCCCAAAAGGTGAAAAAGGTAGAATTTCTTACAAAAAAAAGGTTGATTATTGACATCCAATTATCAAAAAACAAAAATTACGAGGGTGCTCAGGCCCCCATAGCCCACCACCTGGCTACGTCTTGGTGATCACGTAGTTTTGCAAAATACATTGTATGTATTCCAATACATGGAAACAACCTTATGCCGAATTACCATAGTTTTTACGGTATTTTCGTTGATTTTTAGCATCGAAAGACATTGTGACCACACTATGTTCAGTGCCATCAATCAAAAGTAACCATTTAAAAAATCATACACTGAATATTGGGAAAGTAAGGGAAAATATATCCAGAATAGCGTGTTCATCTCCAATATGGATTATTACCCGTACACATCTTCCCAATGACTCCTTTGTTGTCAAAATATTTTCGAGCTTAAAATCATTCTTAATCTCTCAAGTCTCGAAAGTAAATATGATTTTAAAAGTAAAAGTACCATTATTTCAACTGTGAAAAACACCAAGAATCGGTAGAAAAAAATTGTTTCATACTTACTATATTACAACCCAGCATGAATGCGGGGGCTAAACGTGTCGCAAGAGCGATTGACAATAATCTACCCATAGCAAACATACCCTAAAGCAAAAATAAATAGAATATAAGTCAGTTAAAAAATTGTAACAAGACAAATTAGTCAATTTCTATTAATTTTTTACTTACAGAGTCAACAAATACGATTATTGTAATTGTACATGCTAAATAATCGAATTATATGTAATAAATTGTAAAGAAAATTTGATTTAATTTTCAAAAAACAGTTATTTTTACATCTTTTCAACACTAAAATCAGATGAAACTGCAGCCTTATTTACTTAATAAAGTACTATCTCGTATAATATTGCTATGAGTAGTTCAGGATATTAATGATGTTATCAATTTGTCCTTCCCCGAATTTTACTCTTCAAAGAATATCACCTGTTTTCTAAACGTGTGCTGGTGTAAGGACTGCTCGAAATATCATATCGACTGGGATAAAGAATCGAACGTGCGGGAAAACTATTAATAGACAATATCTCCACATCAGAGAAAACATTTTGCAGGAAAAACCTAATTTTGAGAACAAAATGTAAAACGCGAAACACATCAAATCCTCCCCCCATATCTATCTATATAAATAAAATTAGACTTTTGTCTGTACATTTCTTGGAATTCAAAAATTTTGCGATTTCTATCCGTTTCAAGCACCTGGGAATCCGATGCGACCCTCAAAAAAAAGTTTGTCTGTCTGTCATTCTGTCATTCTGTCATTCTGTCCGTGACGCTTTTTTTGTTTAAGCATCACGTAAAAACGACTGAAGCGAATGATATGAAATTGGGTGTCATGATAGGTGGTCACTCAACTTAGAACATAGGCGTCGAATTTTCAAAAAATCTTGATTGGATTTTGAGATTTTGCGAAAATCCTTTCAAACTGCGTAAATTTGTGTTCAAGCATCACGTAAAAACTACTGAAGCGAATGATATGAAATTGGGTGTCATGATAGGTAGTCACTCAACTTAAAACATACGCGTCGAATTTTTAAAAAATCTTGATTGGATTTTGAGATTTTGCGAAAATCCTTTCAAACTGCGTAAATTTGTGTTCGAGCATCACGTAAAAACGACTGAAGCGAATGATATGAAATTGGGTGTCATGATAGGTGGTCACTCACCTTAAACTATAAGCATCTAATTAAAAAAAATTGATCAGATTTCGAGATTTTGCGAAAATCGTTTAAAACTGCGTAAATTTGTGTTCGCACATCACGTAATAACTGCAAAGGTTAAAAAAATGATATTTGGTGAAATGATAGGTGGTCACTCACCTTAAACTATAAGCATCTAATTAAAAAAAATTGATCAGATTTCGAGATTTTGCGAAAATCGTTTAAAACTGATCTTTGTAAACTAACTTTAAAACTAATCTTTGTTCCCGCATTAAGTAATAATGACTAAAGCGAATGATATGAAATTTGGTGACATGATAGATGGTTGCTCAACATAAACTATAGGAGTCCAATTTTTTAAACATTTTTATTAGATTTTGAGATTTTGTGAAAATTCTCTCAAAATATTCTTCAAACTTGACGTAATAACGACTAATACGAATGATACGAAATTTAGTGATAGGATAGGTAGTTGCTAATCTTAATTTATAGGCGTTGAATTTTAAAAATATTTTAATTACATTTTGAGATTTTGTGAAAATCGTTTTAAAATGCTGAAAATTGTTCCAGCATCACGAAATAAAGACTGCAGGGAATGAAACGAATTTGAGTGACATGATAGGTTGTCACTCAACTTAAATTCTAGGCTTCCAATTTTTCAAAATGTTGATTAAATTTTGAGATTTTGCGAAAATTATTTCAGTATGTGTAAATATTCATTTGCGCATCCCATAATTACGACTAAAGCGAATCAAATGGTATTACTTAGTTACTCTCTAACCTGTAATATTTTAACAATACATAAAAATTATAACTTCGCTTTCTTTACTTTGTCAACATACTACATTCATTCTGTGTACTCCTACAATGCTGACGAAAGTTCTTGCTTTTTGGAAATTTGCATTCACTAACCCGTCGAGGACGGGTATTTCAGCTAGTATATATATATATATATATATATATATATATATATATATATATATATATATATATATATATATATATATATATATATATATACATATATACAGGGTGTCCCAAAAAGGTGGTAAAGGGATTTAATTCTTTATCTATTAAATATAAGTGGGCAATGTAAGTTGAAAAAAAAATGTTCAAAATAAAGTCCGAAATAAGACTCCGTTAAGAAAAAAATCATCTCGTTAATTTACAAAAAGTTACACTTTTTAAATTTGTATACGCTTCCCGTACAAAATAATCCCCAATTAGTAAAATGTGCACCATACAGTAATGAGGGGACATAAGTGTCAGAGAATGAGTATAAAGTGTCAGAGAGTATAAAGTGTCAGAAAAGTGTCAGAGATATGAGTATAAATATAACGCTGACTTAAACCACTATTCCGGGGCTCTCGAAAGGAAAAAATCACGTCGAATGATAGAATTTCAGGGGTCGTACAGAAATTACGAAAAAATATTTTTTCCACTCTAGCAATAATCGTTTATATTCAAAATGATGTATAGTCCCCGATTATCTTTCTTTAAATATATCTGTGAGACCAGGCGCGTAGCCAGGAAATTTTTTCGCGGGGGGGGGGGGATATGAACTTATATGTGTATAAATATACGGAATTTCTGCACGGCATTAATCTTGTGATCAGTAATCCAAAAATTTCGGGGGGGGGGAGATACATACCGATATCCCCCCCCCCTGGCTACTCCCCTGTCTGAGACGTTGTATGATGAAAGGCTCAAATTTGGCACATCACCTCATTAGCGCATGGGACACATTTTACTGACTGGGAATGTTTTCGTACGGGGGTCGTATATAAATTTAAAATGTATAACTTTTTGAAAATGAACGAAGGTATTTTTTTTCTTAACGGAGTCTTATTTGGACCTTATTTTGAACATTTTTTCGATATACAACGCCCACTTATCTCATATATATAATGAATTAAAGCCCTCTTGGGACACCCTGTATATATATGCAACCTTGCTCAAATAAATTGAAACAAACTATTTTTTAAACTATTATTCTTGAACAATCAAAGCAAAGTATGTTAAAATATGGGTGGGAAGACTAAGTGCTTAGTCTATCAACAATTTCCCCAATTGAGAGGAGTTCTGAGAGCGGATGCAGGAATTTTCGTAGATGAAAGTTCTAGCAATGATCCCATCCGTTGTGAGTTCACTGTTGTCAGTGATGGATGGGATACCGTTACAGCATACAGAAATTGTTATTCTTTCCGAACATACGCCACAGACTTATAGAGAGATTTTGACGTTAGTACTGCAACTGGGCTGTATTATAAAACAAAATAAAGAAACAGGATTCATATCTACAAACCGGAGAGGGAAATCGGACCGAGAAAAGAAAACAACGCCAAGATGGCACTTTCCTCCTTACACAATGCAAAAAATCTGTGGCGGCTCCTCCATTTGAGCACATGAGCACGTGAACCCCCAAAGGAAAAACTAAAGAACAAACACATTAACAAATTAAATTGCAAACAAATATTAAGCACACTTCTAGATTTATGCGAATTTAAAACGTGAATTGTACTCTCTCCCCCCTCTCCCCACTATTATTAAATACGCTTTTTATAGCTAACGCACTGTTGTGTAGGTTACTACAGCACAGTCTTTAATCAGTCGCACGAGCGAACAGAAAATTTTTCCCTGAACCACTCTTTGGGATGAGAAGCCCAGGCAGCTGGGAAAGTGCACGGCACTCATGAAATTATTCCGTTCGCACAAATTCATTGTGCACACAGGGCCATTTTTTTGCGGTATCGCTTCCGGATTTTCAATTGGTTTGTTACATTCGGTTAGTTAATTAATTTTTATTTCATTTTCTTAATGTTTTCTTTATTTCTATCATTTTTCTCTACATTTTTTTTTTTTTTGTACGAACTAGTGCAAATTAATTAAGATGTGACCAAAAGACGTGTTTCGGAGCTAAAGCAGTGGCAATTTTCGATAGTATCCTTTGAAAAAAATTGAAATAAAATGAATCAAGACAGTACCTTTGCTAAAACTTATCTTGGTGACGAAATGTAAGACCCAAGATGACTTGTTTTCTTTCAGCTGCGTGCATTGTTTTCTTTTAACTGCTGGAAACTCAAATCTATTTTGACTTGTAAGGTGCGTGGTATCTGCATATTTAATTTTCGAAAATTGTTTTGTGAACCTCCTTTTAAATAACCCACTATCCGCCACTGCAAAAAATACCCTCGAATGACTAATGCTGCATTTAAGAGAGATTTAAAAGCTCATGGAATAAATATTAGCTTATGTACTGTTAGGAGGCTTCTTCTAGCAGCCGGCCGGCCAGACTATCGGCCTCTGAAGAAACAGCTTCTGACCAAACCAATAAAGAAAAGCGCCATTTGTAGGCATTAAAATATAAGGGTTGGACCGTCGGAAATTTGTCCAATTTTGTCCAAGACCTGCGAAATCAACATTTACTTAGATCGGCAGGCAAAAGTATTCGGTATTGTCACATTGACCAATTTGTTAAACACCCTCAAAAGATGTTTTGGGAATGTTACAGTTACAATGGGGTTGGTTCTTTTCATCCCGCTGAGACGGTGTGATGCATTCTCAGAAGTACATTATTATTTTGGATAAAAATACTGTTGCAGAGTTGAAGAAACGATAGCGTGATGGATTGGGGATTTTTCAGGAGGATTTAGTCCCGTTCCATGCGTCTACATTGGACACGAAATTCATGTCCGAGAACCAAACTGAGACACTGGAATGACCTGGGAACTCTCTTGGTATCAACCCAATGGACAATCTCTAGGCTATATGCAAGAATCATCCATTAAATATGGACTGTACAACTATGGAGAAATTGATCATGGCGCTAATTCATGTGTGGTACAAAGATACAAATATTATAAATGATTGTAAAAAATTGGTGGAATCCATGCCAAATCATGTACAAATGTTAATAACGTGTCGTGAAGATCACATTATGAAGTAAAATTATTTGATTTTGTATGAATTTAAATAAAATTGCATTTTTTCTTAGTTTCCTCAAATTTTCGAGTTTGTTTCAAATAATTTGCACAAGGTTGTATATATATATATATATATATATATATATATATAGATAGATAGATAGAT
This sequence comes from Cheiracanthium punctorium, assembly GCA_038373885.1. NCBI lineage: Eukaryota > Metazoa > Arthropoda > Arachnida > Araneae > Cheiracanthiidae > Cheiracanthium > Cheiracanthium punctorium. The sequence continues at coordinate 469,525 of JAWZYV010003597.1, read as the reverse complement.
AGATATTACAGTAGCCTTTAGATATATGTAATTTTCGAAAAGTTAAGATTTTACTACCCCCAAACTCCTAATCCTTTTATAATCAATAAAAAAGGGGGATATGTAAAATTTAAGCGTAATTGGAGAATTTTAAGGTGACCCGCAAATGCTTAGAGATACTCTCTTCCTTGTTGCGACAAACTTCTTTTTTTCTTCTTAGGTAAATTGATGTGGTTCAGGCTATACTACCACATGTTAAAAAATATAATAGATGAAATTTCTGAAAACTAGTTTGAAGAATTCCTGAAACATCATAAAAAAGTTTGAATTTCTTTTTTTTTATTATATATAACTGAAGCTCGTTGTTTGTAAAAAAAAAATCGTTTCAGTACAGAATGTGCTTCTTAAATTTATTTTTTATTCTTGATATTATGCGATTTCCTGATATTAAAAACGCCCCCACCCTCAAAAAAAATTAAAATCAGGTAACTGATGAATTTTCAGATTTTTTAAGTAGCACAGATTGTCTTTCTGTATTTTTTCACAAAATCAAATAATTCTGGATAAATTCAAGCCGATTGTACCATGCGTGCATATTTTATTATGCTTTATTGACCCTAACTTTTAATAAGCTGGAGTAATGGCGGTAAAAGATTTTGTTTTTGAGTAATACAATCCTGAATTGTTTCACCTCCGTACTTTTTATTTACGTTAATTATTATTATGATGATTGATTTCTGAAAACTGTTTTGCTTATTTTTATGCGTATATGCGGCTTTGCGGCCAAAACTATGATTTAGAATACATGACATTGCGCCTCAGATAATGATAATAATAACAATAATAGCAATAAAAATACTTCATACTAATTAAATTAAATAAAAAGCAGTACTTTTCTTCATTAGTACCGACAGGGATTACAAATTAAATAATTAAAATTAAAAAAGAGTAATTTGGAAAAAATTACTTTTTCCGAGTGATTTTAAGAGAATATTGGCAATGTGGTCGCCTTGTTATTCTCTAATTAACTTAAAATTTTACGCAGAACTTTTTAAATTTTATGATTGAAACAAGGTAGGATTGTTGGTAGGAAATTTTTAGTATGTCGCAAAATAAGAACCACCCTAATGTACATGTATGTATACACACATACATAAAATACAAGTATTCCGAATAATTCTCACATTTTTTGACCGACAAAGGCACTTACCCAAAACAAAGCATTTAGATAGGCAGCGTTATACTTCTTCAGATTTACAGGTCCTTTCACAGCATACGAGTAGAGATAACCTCCATAAATTGCCTAAAATAACAAAAGTTACTTTATTTTAGAAATGAACGAGAAACCCACGCATGGATTTTCAAAATAATAATAATAATAATAATAATAATAATAATAATAATAATAACTGCAAATGCAGACAATGAAGCTTATGGACTGGTAGGGTGTCTAATCCGAAGTGAGGGGTGTAAAAAGGAGACATGCAGTATTTATGCCATCTCATAAGCACTGAACCAGTGGTACCACCTGGTGGAGAAACGGAACAAAATGATTAAAGTCATCTAAATGCTGGATAAAACAGGAAGGATTTTCATTTAATAGTCCCGAGCAAAAAGCTCTTAAGCATTAGCAAATTTCAAAAGGGAATTAATTGTGTCACCAAAATTTGCATCAACCAAAATTTGTATCACCAAAATTTGCATCACCAAAACTTGCATGATTGTAAACAGTCTTCTATCTACAATTGATTAAAAAAAAAAAAAAAAAAAAAAAAAAAAAAAAAAAAACTTGTGCATTGTAAAAATAAACGATGTATCACAAATGAAAAACAAGCAAATTCATGCATATCTGTATATAAACTCTGTAGGATATTCAGATGCCTGAAAGCTTTAAGGTTTCAATCGGGGCCGGAAATGGAAAATTTAGGCTGAAAAGCAGGAAATGCTGAAGTAATTACGCAAGTTATTTCGCAAATGGGTAGAGTCCCATCGTGCTGAAACCACGTGGTACATTTTGCATTTCTGACCCCACATTGCTATATGAAAAATGCTTCGTTATATGTATTTTACCTTCCTTTAAAGTTTAGACCCTGTATTCGGTGGCACCCTGTATAGAGTTAGCCATAAATTATACCTATCCATTTCTATCTCACACTCTCTCTTCTTGTAGCAGTTAATATTATTAGGATCGATACTGTCTTAAATGCAATTTTCATTTAGAGGTAAACAAACAATTCATCATGCTTAATTAGGTTATAAATATGAAATTATTTATTATGTTTGAAATGTAATTACCTGTAATCCATCATACAGAAACATCAGAGATGCACATAAAAGAGTAATTAAGATAGTCTGAAACTTCGACACAGGGCTTGTATCATACTTTTCTTCAGAAGATCCATAAGGAATTTGAGAAACTGCTGTAAGAAAGTAAAGAAAAGATGCTTTAACGAATAAAAAGCTCAGTCTTTATGTAAAAAAAATCACTTATCGAATCATAGTTTAATGCTAACTACTCTTATGTAAAACATGTACGCGTTCAGAAAATCAGGTTTCATTCCTAAAAGAAAATTGCCAAACCGAAGTTATAGAATTTTTAATACGCTATATTGTACTATGCTTTATTCTATAGATGTGTAGAAAAGTATTTTTGAGAGACTCTCATCTATATTAAAATCAATTTAAACATAAGAGAAGTATCTTTTAAACACTGGTACCGCTTAGGTGTGGTTGTTGGTTGTAACGAACCATATAAGATTGGTTTTTCCCTGTTTCTCATCTCCAATAGAGCTGAAATTTTGCATACTAATACATTTCAGCTAACAATATACTATTATGCAAAAATTGGATTTTATACCAGATTTAAACCTCATTTTAGCCATGTATAACCTGTTTCAATCCTATATAATTTCACAACCGCCATCTTGAAGTAGGTTGCAACTGTTGAGATGCTATTCCGGTGGGTACTCTTTAAGAAATTTTAAATAAAAGTGTTGACTAAACTTTTTTTTAATGTAATTTATTTTTAAATAAAACAGTGAGTAAATTTTAAAGAATGTTTTAAAAAATCTGTATTACTTTTAAAAACGTTCTAAAGTGTTAAATATTAAAACGTATCATAATCCATGTGTCAACCTTATTTGTTTTTGTTGCTTCATTACTTTGGAAAGTGTATAATAGTCCATGTGTCCGACGTATTTTTCCTTGATCCAATATGTTGCAAAGTTTTTCATAATTCATAACTAGATTTTGTCTTTCTTACAGAAATAATTACAGATTTCAGACACACACACACACGCAAAAAAGAAAAGAAAAATACGGCTTAAAATTGTCCACACATTTTTTAGGTTTCAAATAGCGATTAAAAAAAAAAAAAACTTGCAGTTAGTTATTGCTACAATGTCAAAAGCCGGTTTATACAATTAATGGGGGTAACCTTTAAACGTTTTATTGATTCAATAAAAAAAAATACCTGAATTAGCATAGATATTTATCAACAGATTGCATACTCTTATTTTTGACCTAGCCCCCTCCTCTTTTTCATCTCTTCAGTTAATGGCGATAATGTTAGTTATGATTCAGTTAATGGCGATATTTATCTTTCTTTAACAGAAAGATAAATACCGCCATGCATGGATTATGATACACATTCTAAGATAACAGAACAAGAAAGATAAACTGGATTGGCGTATAAATTATGATGCAGTTTCCAACGTATATCCAAGTAAGATATCGGACCGACGCATGTATTATAATACAATTTTCCAAAAAAAAGAAGCAAAAAAAATGCAAATAGCTCTCAACATGGATTGTGAAACCTGCAACATAATAAAGCACGAAAAATAAATAGGGTTGACGCATAGCGATTAAGATACACTTTGTAACATAATGAAACAAAAAAAGAAAATCGGGCCGATAACACTTGGATAATGATACACTTTTCAACATGGCGAAATAAGAAAAATGTAGACGATGTATTAATTAGGATACGCTTTCCAACACAAAAAAGAAGAGAAACAGGGCCGACGCATGTACAATGATAAACTTTCCTACGTATAAAGCAAGAAAAGCAAATGCGGCCGACGCACGGGTTATGATGCACTTTCCAACGTAATGGCAAATAACTGGAAATCACATATGTGCATAGCAAATATAAAAGAGTACTATATTATATAACAGAATGTATATTTGAAAGATTTAATAAATTTGTTTAAATATGTTCAACATATAAATTGCCACTTGGCAACAATATCAGATGAGAGCGTGATTTGGTGCATGTTGTTTATATTTAGCTATGCTCATTTTTTAAAGTTAACAAAGTTTCTGAAAAGTTTAATTCAAGCAGTTTCTTTAATAAATCGAACTTGTCAAAGATGAGACAGCAGGGCTTCAGAAAATTCCGAAGAACGGTTTTTAAAATTATACAATAGAATGAACGATAGCGTACCACAAATGTGATAAGATTTTCAGATATTCTATCCGAATGCTTTTTCATTTGAAAAGTTTATACACGTTATACGGCTTAATTAATTTTAAAGATATTTCTCCCCAACTAAATTGGGTTTTTGTACTAAGCAAGCTGCTGGATTTGTTACGTAATTATCTCTCAGGCGCTGCACAAATCAACTAGGAAAAATAGAAAATTGTATGACCAGCTAGCAAAGCCAACTGGGATCATTTAATGTCCACAAAAGGATCACAAAAACGATTCTCGGGCTTGCCGAACATTAGAAAGCAGAAGGAAGTGCCCCCTAATATTATGCAATCTTCGAACCAGAAGAATGTTGGCAGAATTCAGTTGTAAAGAAGTAACTAGGTTTAATTAGCTTTTAATTTAACTAGGTTTATTTATTTTTCTGTGGATCTAGGCTAACTAGATGCACTTATATACCATGAACAAGATAGAAAGCGACAGTGTACAAGCCATCGATCTCCATTGGAGGTGAGAGATCCAAGGCGGAGATATTAAAGATTCGCCAAACACTGACTGAGTTTTATGGCAACCCTGCAGAGAATGAGCAGTGAACATGCCAACAAAATATAACGAGATCCATAAATACGAAATTATTGCTAAATAAAAAATTATCTATAATAGAGCAAAATCCAAAACAGATTCATTTTGAGCAAGAACCGAAAGCTTTATATTTTTGCTAGTTTCTTTATTATAAGCAATTTAATGTTAAATGTTCTATTTTATGTTAAAGTAGCAATAAAGATCTTCCATTGTGGTGTTCTTTTACATTTAATTTTATAATTTTACAATATGGCCGAGTATATAACAATAATAACTATTATATATATATATATATATATATATATATATATATAGTATATAGTATATATATATATATGTATGTATGTATATATAATATATATATAGATAGATATATATATATATAAAAGGAATTATTTTAATTTCCCTAAAATAGTGATAGCCAGAAGCAAGGCTGATTGTAGATTGTAGCGAGGCCTCCCTACAGACTGATTGTAGGGAGGCGGCAAGTCAGGGGTCCTTCCCTAGAAAGATATTATATTTTAATGTTCCAAGTTTGATAATATATCCAAGGAATAAATTCAGAGCAGTACCCAGAAAAAAATTTCGGGGAGGGTCCAAACGGGGGAAAAGGAATAATTTTTCACGAAAAGACGTCATTATTATTATTAATTTATTAACAAAAATCGATTTTTTAGGAGGGGGGGTGTCGGACTCCCTAACGCGTAGCCACGTGACTACGTTTAGAAACCATTAAAAAATTATTCGCCCAAGGCAACCCCCTTGGCATATAGTCTTCGCGTAGCTTTCGCGTACCTCAAACTATGGGTGTCCATATGACTGACTGTAGGGAGGCGGCAAGTCAGGGGTCCTTCCCTAGAAAGATATTATATTTTAATGTTGAACCACTTTCATGTTACACCAGTATCTGAATCATTACGGTAATATATATTTTTCCTGGGATGTATAGGGGGCAACAGCCCCTTCCTACCCATAGGTATAAGCGCCCATGCATTTAACACAATGCAGAAGAATAAAATAAAACATATTTTTTAACCAGCTGGATAAACATGTGCAGTGATGCAGAGCAGTTCTTGTGGATTTATTTAGAGACTGGCGTGAATCTTATTACAGGAGAATTCAAGTTGTCTCCTGAAGATTGATATCGGGTCATGTTTGAGGCGTTTTCGGAAAGTAAGTTCCTCTTTGAAAAAAAAAAAAAAAAAAAATTTCATGCCAATTTTATTTTTAAATGTAAGAGCATACCTTAAACTATTTTCTACATAGTTTCCGCCAATAGTCAAACGCATGTCGTAGCGGGTTACCTGCTTTTGTATACCTTCTTCATAGAAACTTTCCGCCCATGACAATAACCACGACACAGCATTTTGCACCTTATCGTCGGATCCAAAGCTCTTGCAGGCTGGCTCGCGCTTCATGTGCAGGAACACGTGGTAATCGGACGACAAATGGTATCGGCGCCAAGTCTGGACTGTACGGCGGGTGACCGAACTGCTCCCAACGAAACTGTCACGCATCGTTTAGAGTCACCAGCAGTATGGGGCCGAGCAGTGTCATGGAGTCCTGCACATGATGCGCGAGTTAGACGGAAAGCGCTTTGGATCCGACTATGAGGTGAAAAATGATGTGGAATGGTGGTTATCGTCATTGGCGGGAAGTTTCTTTGAAGAGGGTATTGAAAAGGTGGTAACCCGCTATGACAAATGTTTGAACATTGGCGCAAACTATCTAGAAAACTAGTTTAAGATACGCTCTTTTATTTAAAAATAAAATTGGCTTGAAAAAAAATTGTTTTTACTAATTTTTTTTATCAAAATGGAACTTATTTCCCGAATATGACACGTATTTACTACCATTACCCTGCGATGAACTTTTGATAGTGTTATTAACTGTATTTTATGTGTGTGTGTGTATTTCTTGTCATTTCTGTATTTAAGTATCTGTACACACTCTCTGCAGTACCCACACATGAGACGTTTCACAAGTAGCAAATCGGCTGTATCTCCAATAAAACTAACCCAATTTTTAACTGTATAAGTTATTGATGCAGCATAAAAATAACTTCAAGGAACTGAATTATTTTTATGATTTCCCGAACTTCTCTTTAAATAAGAGAACTTCAGGAAATTTGTTCTGTAGGGGTTATTGATGCGACTTAAAAATAACTTCAAAGAATAATAATAGTCCTCAAGAAACAGAACTCGAGGAAACCTGTGCATTTCCTGAAACAACTGTATAGAAAGAGCTAGGGCATAAAATCATCTGAAAGTTCTTTAATAAAAAGTGAGATTTGGTATGTTATTGAGAAAGTGGCAAAATATATGTAATACTAACCTGCATCAGCATTTTCATATTGATCCTGTTTATTTTGATTGATATCTCCAGCTTTTCCAAATATTTTAAAATAAATATCCTTTCCTAACAAAGTGAGACTTAAAAATACAACAGGAATCTAAAAATAATAAAAAAAAATTGGTAAAACGTTATTTTACACAATCATGAAGCTAAAATAGAAAATCAAATTGTTTTGGTCAGCATATATGCAAGAAAAGTAGCAATGGTCGATAGTAGTGTACACAAAAGAGGGTGTAGGGTGTTAGTTACGTCAAAACCATATTTATCCTGATAATTCTCACCATTGTAAGGAAAAACGGTGATACCCAGCGTGTCTTTCCGACACAAATTTTTGCAGTGATATAACAACTTAATGATAATTAGAATATAACAACTTAAATGGTTTTCAAGACTGTTTTTTCAATGTTTTCAAGGGTATTTGCACATTTTATTCCGACGACACAAAAATCAAATTAAAAATACAAACTCCTCTTCCCTTTAGCTTTTTGAAAATGGAAAAAATCTGTGTACGTTACCTATGTTTACTAATAAAGCATTTTTATATCAATATTTAAAAAAAAGTTATCGGGATGGACTGTGCGAAAGAAAAAAATCTGTATTCAAGTTGCATTTAAAGTTATAATTGACAAATAGAATGAAGAAAGAGTACTATTTCAGCATTAAGTGTTCTGTGATTTTCAATATTACATTCATTGCTCAGTATTTGTCAGTATTAAATATTTTATTACATAGTTTTGGACATTTTGTCTTGTGGGGCAAGAGGTCAAGATAAAACTACCTAGCTATTCGATATTCATAAAATTATGAGAAAGAATACAATCATTATGCTGCTATAATTGCGTGTAGATAAATGATATTACATTAATCGATTATAGTAAAATAAATAATGATGTCTTCTCATTAAATTATGCATTAGCTCTCAAATTATTCAAAAATCGCAGTAATAGTACTGCGATATAACTTTTTAGATTTAAATTATCTATTTCGCTTAACAACAATTTAAGCATTATCTTACATAAGAGAAAATAGCACTTCAAATTTTAAAAAAATCTCTTTTTTTCATGATTTTTACATAAATTTGTGTATTGCACTCTCTTTAATAACCATTACCGTAGAATCAAATATCTTTGTTCTGAGCAATTTAAGTTCTGTAATCACAAATTAATATTTGTCTGTCAATCAATGTAATTATTTAACAGAGTCTCCAAAGTCCATAATTTACAATAGCAGCAAATAGTGTGTCTTTTATCTCAAAAAAGAAAATGGAGGTTGGACAGTGTAGGTATATGGTTGAAACTGGAAGTAGAGTGAGGAAAACAACAGGAAGTTATTTACACTTTTAAAACGAAAGAAAAAAACTATATAATAAAAGTATTATATTGAAAAAAAGGTGACTTGGTTGTAAATAACGTATAATTTCAATAATTAATATTGTTTCAAGGGTTAATAGCTAATAGCTATTATTGCTCTTCATGATTTGTCTGCATGTATTGTATGTTTACCATATCTTCGTTTTCGAATTTTACAATATTCTTCCACACTTCAACTGTTCTGCTTTTACACATTTACAACTTTCGTTCTTTGCCATATGATTGATTTCAAATTCAAGCAGTATGGCATTCATGTTTTGAAAGTAATGTACGATCTTTTAAATTTACCTAAAAATGTCTCGTTTTTATATTGATATTGATCAATGTAATTGATCTTACCATCAAAGCAGACATTATCCAAAACGCATAGTCAATGTGCGTCATTCTTTGTGCTTCAACTAAATTCTTTGCTGGTAGCGTCTCGTTCTGATCAAGTATGTGAACAGGTTCTGATTTGTTGTCAATGAAAGGTGAACAATCTTCATTTAATAAAAATGGCTGCGCAATCATTGGGCTTATAAATGCTCCAACACCATAGAAGAAATGTAGAGCCTGTAAATTAAACAAACGCATTTTAATTGCTTTAATAATTGCATGTAATATATGTAATATCAGAAGTACTGTGTTTACTCAGTAATAGTCGCACTTTTTTTTGCCAATTTTTCATTGCGAAAGTCTAGGTGTGACTATTATGCGGGAAATCTACTTGACAACTTGTACTCTCTGTTTCTAGAACATTACAGGTATGAAAAAAAAAACATCTATGTATATATAAATAGGCTAAGCAAAACCTTAGTGTCCCTTTTGCAGCGCACTGCGCGAACGGATGACCGTGAAATTCGGCACAGTTAAAGTTCGTATGGAATTGTTTGCGCGAATGTTAAAATTTTTGTGTAGTATGCTAATACACCGTAAAAAATTAGAGAAGTAATTTGGCACGCAGTATTTCGTGCCAAGTCGGCTGATGGTTCCATTGTTGTGTCAATTTTGAAATAAAAACACTTAGTTTCAGCAGTACTATAGGGTTATACATTTACAACAAAATTTGCACATCTATGTATATATAAATACGCTAATCAAAACCTTAGTGTCCCTTTTGCAGTGCACTGCGCGAACGGATGACCGTGAAATTCGGCACTGTTAAAGGTAGTATGGAATTGTTTGTGCGAATGTTAAAATTTTTGTGCAGTATGCAGATGCACCGTAAAAAATTAGAGAAGTAATTTGGCACGCAGTATTTCGCGCCAAGTCGGCCGATGGTTCCATTGTTGTGTCAATTTTGAAATAAAAACACTTAGTTTCAGCAGTACTATAGGGTTATACTATTACAACAAAATTTGCAAAAAGTGGAATTATTCCCCAGTTTGGTGATACGCCAATGACTAAAATGTGCTTTAGCAATGTCCTTGGCGACTTTTTTTATACTACGATAAGTGCGCGAAGTGTTGTAAATTCCATGTATAAAGCAGTGGCAAAACCTTTAAGGAGATAATAATATTTACTATTCGTTTTTATAAGTAAAATAATTAATTACATTAATTGGTATAATTGATTATATTAATTAATTATAAAAAGTTTTTTCATTTTCTATCCCCCTGTTTCAGGTACAAAATCGCCCCCTTCTAGATCCGCCCCTGTCGAATATCTGACGAATAGAGAACATACCACCGTAGCTACGGTAAAATAATTTGCTATGATGACAGTGAAATCAATAACTATCCAGTAGAGTTTTTAAATTCTGTGACTGTGAGTGGTTTGGTTTTTATTCACTTTTCTTTTCGGTTAGCCGGGAGCAAGTGAAAAATTGCCAAATAATTGTGATCTGCGCGAAATTCTTACAAACCTAAAGCGATTTCCAGTACATAGTTGTTTATCCCTTTCCATATTTCGGAAGTTTAATTTAATTTCGTATTTTTATTCAATTCCACACGTTTTAGAAATTCCCCATTATGTAACCAATAAGCATACAAATTTCTTTTTAGTATATTGATATTTTTGTATTTATTTAATTCTGTATCTAAATACTATTTTGTATACGGATTAAAATTTCCGCCTTTTTTGGGGGGGGAAGACTGTTTCAGAAGTAGTCTTTAAACGTTTCCCAGAAAAGGAGTTGGAGGGATTTGTACCTGGCTAAAAAAAATAGCAGAGTTTGCCACCACATAAGTTAGTAAATTGCATCATTATACTAATAAGAAACTTAAATAGAAAGGAAGCATTAGTACATGGAACAGGAATGCGCATCAAGTTTATACATCGTAATGCTATTGATTGCAAAGTTTGAACTGGAACCGCAGGCAATAAAAGAATTTTAATTCCACTTAGAAAATATTCTGGTACTATTTTCCCATATCCTTTCAAAAAACTCAATTTCCAAATATACCTGCATTTGCGATGATAGTAAATAAATCTCAAGGACAATCATTCGAAAAAAGGGCAAATTTATTGATTCAGCAAGGTTTCATACATGGTCAGTGGTACGCCTCAGCAAGTAGACTTCAATTATTTGACTTTTTAAGATTTTGTAACTCCAAACATAATGGGTCTTTAGCCGAGGATAGTTCCAGGTTTAATTTTCGGAAGGGGGCACTAGACTTTTTAAATTAGCTTAAATTGTTCAAAATGCAAACTGAATGCGTGAAATCCAAGGTCAGAAGAGGGAGATGACTCTATGACCCATTCGCTGGAGCTGCCTTTGTATTTAGCAAAATGCAATAGATTTTTTATAAAAACTAGGGGCCAAGGTCCCCAGACTCGCTACGCTCGCTTTTCGTATGAGGCATTCGGGACCTAATCAGGCTTATTCGTAAAAAAGACATAATTTCAACAGACAAAACCCGAAGATTGGATCCGATAGAATGTTACTGAGCTACACATTGCTTGGTTCTTGCATCTTCATTGGTACATAAAAATTTAAACTTCACACTACAGTAGACCCCCTCCTCCCCCTGATAACACGGAAGATATTTTGTTATGGGAATCCGTGTTGTACGGGTCCTGAGCTATACTCCACCTGGAGTGCGGACTCCGCTTATAATCGCTAGAAAAATTATTTGCACTCCTCAGAAACACAATGATATTTAATGTTGCCATTCAAAAGTTATATTAATTAGGAGCTAAAGCGTAATAAAATCAGAACATATGTTTCAGCTGTATTTTTAATAATGTAAAACCTATTGGACACCTTGCGAATTTGCCACCCTTGGCGATTTTTCATTATTTGGCGACTTGCGTACATGTAAAGTTAATAAAAGCTACGGAACAGATAGAATAGCCTGCCACCCATGGCGACTTTTCATTATTTGGCGATTTACACATGCTCACAACCGACATTTACTGTTCATTTAAGGTTACCGGAAAACCGTTATCCATATTTTCATTTACATAATCGTTTGCAGATTGGCGTACTTAACACCACGAATTATACCATCTCGTCGCGCTAGCAAATATCCAAAGTGTACTATAACTGCTATAATGGCATAGTTAACGCCGCCAAATATTTCTACTGGTAGCAAATAATCCAGCTGGACGAGAACCGGCTTTAAAATAATCTGCATTTTAATTATTTTTCATTTTCAGGATATTAGTTATTCTCTTTTGGAAAAACGAATAATCGCTAATTCTAAACCTCTGTTGTCTAAGCGAATTTACTATTTGAAAATTGTCAACTTTGTGTTACACATTTTGAGTTACTTATTTCATATAGTTTTTATTTTGGCGTAAAATGGGCGTAATTCTAACTCATGTTTGTAAATTTCACGCGATTCTAGATACTTGGAAACGCTTTGTTGCAAAGGAATGAATGATTTTATGATCATATGAATGATCAACCATTCGGTTTATTTTTTCATTCGGTTTTTTATTAATATATTCTAAAATAATTCGATTTTCGAAATTTAAATCAGCATAGAAGGTTCCTCGGAATTTTTTGAATCTGTGGGCACCTTAGTCGAAACTCAAATCCCTACGGTTTAGGAGGAGAAAGGTCCACAAGCTTTGACAGCGCCAGCGGCCTTTACTTTTTTTTAGAATAGAGAGACACCGTCTTCACAGAAAAGTGTAGTGGTTGTAAAGTGAAATTGAACAAAAGTGGTCACTAAAGACAGATAGTCTCTTAGCCAAGGAGGTCACTTTAGTAGGTTCCAGTGTATATGGAATGGTGAGACTTTCTTTGACAGAATAACTTTATTCACACTCAAATTAAAAAAAAAATAATAATGCTTTATGGTCGAATTTCGACCACTAGCAGACAACTAGTTATAATAAAATTAGTAACTTACCAAACGTTTCCAGATTAATGGTGTTTATTAAATAATCTTTTCGTCAGTTGCACACAAAATAAATGCATCTTTCTTGTTATGCTAACATTTTACAGATATAAAATTCACAAATAATAACATAATAGTACAAAATTCTAATAACCCAGTAGTACATAATTCATAATAAATCACTTTAAAGAGTTCTCAGTAGCACTGTAGTTCTGGGAAAAGTACAGCTGATACTTCTCCAGTTTCTAGATGAAGGTCTAATATGCAACTGCGACTTTTATGCGGAGAAAATATTTTGACGACTATTTCATCTTCAAAACTGGGGCTGCGGCTATCACGAGAGTAAGCACGGTGATTGTAATAAAGACAATGCAGGTAATTTATTACGATGTAAGGAAAGTTGTTTAAAATGTTTATTATTTAGAAATATTTTAATGTTAATTCCTACTACAATAAATCCGGCTCAAATCAGTTTGAATAATTTTTGCACTTCTAACTTTATTTTAAAAGCATATAAATTGAAATTTTTATGGTATAATATCCCAAGTGCACCCTTCTTGCCACAAATAAACATCCACTCAATGTAAATAATATTACATTACTTTTTCTTTAAAAATTTTCTGAGAAATATTAGAGTTAAACAGTGTTGCAGGATTGGGGGTTTTCCTCCTAGATTCAGAGGGATTTTACCCTTCAGGAAGTTAGGGGTAAATAGCTTGATGGGATTTTTAAGGGGGGAAAATTGAAATTGGAGGTTTCGGGAGGAGCCTCGAAACTGTATCTTTTAACTTAAGATCAACAACTGAGATGTTAAATGATTTCAATCCAGAAAATATGTATTGTGGCATTTGTACCTCCATGATTTCATCCTACATGCCTACAGCAGCTATCGCTCGTCCGTCGACGCGTCCGTGGTTTTCTACGAAACGCAACTTAAATATGGGTTAGGACCTCTCAGAAAGACCCCCACGGTGGGCATCCACCTTTGTGTTGTCCTACTGACGAAGGTTTATAAGCGGAATTCGTGCCAAGTACACAAATCCGATATACGTGTTCACAATAAAACCAACAACAACAAGTGTTTTTTATACGATGAGAGCTTTTATAAGATGCACGTTTGATGTTAAGTTTAATACGACGTAAGTATGAATTGATTCTTATAAAGTATGTATATACAATAGACAATGTTATTTTTTGTCGAATTTGCTTATTTTCAAGCCCGAAGAAGTCTAATTTACGTTGCTTTTAATTTACGATCTGTACGTAACGGATTCACTTCCCTTATCGACATGGGAAGATTTTAATTAATATTCAAAGAGATTTTAAGCTAACCTATTACAGTTGAACCCCGTTCTAGCGAACTTCAAGGGACCAAAAGTTTTGTTAGCTAGATCCAAACCATTAAGAAATACAGTATTGAAACAGTGGGACCAAAATTTCCGTTTCCGAAATATTCGTGAGTTCGTTATAGATCGGGTTCTTTAGAACGGGCTTCGACCGTAATATACATCAGTCTAAAATAACACAAACTTTAATCCTTGAAGAATTATTACACTTGAAGAATTATTTAACACGGATGCTACCTTAACTCATGAAATAGAAATACTTTTAGAACAATCAACCGATAAAGCGGAGCAACTGAAAGAATGTAATAATCTAATTTTTAAATGTTTGGAAGATAAAAAGTGTACGCAGAAATAATACGTATACGGTGCCGTATGGTGGACGCAAATCGTCCCCTACACGGCCAAGCGTTCGCTTGCGCTCATGCTTTTCTATGTGAAATTGTCGTCTTTTCCTATTCCCTACCTCTCTACCAAATATTTACGATGAATTTTGAATCACTCTGTATATAGGATGTTACAGGAACACTTACTTGTGTTGTTATCCTTAAATGCTGATCATGGACAAATGCAATAAATTTTAAATGTACGTAAAAGAAGGTGCAAAATTTTATGGTTTTGTCTAACATTTTGAGGAGATTAATTCTAAATAAATACAAAACTGAAATTTTTATATCGCCCCGGAATAAAAAAATTCCACTAAGTAAAATGTGCACACATTAAATAGGCGATGGACAAGGTTTCAGCCTTTCTTTGTTAAAAGCTCACAGATATGTTTAAATAAAGTCAGTGAGGGGCTATACAATACAACAGCATGAGAAGTATTATGTATTTATACGACCATTGTTTCTATTGTGATTTGTGCAAGCCTCTTTAAATGCGATCGTTAGACGTGATTTTCTCCCTTCAAGAGCTATTGAAAAGTGGTTTAAGTCAGCATATTTTATTTTAATATATCCGACATTTTTTACGATAAAATGCTCAAGTTTTATATAAGACCTTATTAATGTATGGGACACATTTTATTAACTTTAATTTTTTTTTCTATGATGACTGTGCAAAAATTGAAATTTTGTTTTCATTGTTTAGTTGATGATGAATATTTGAGGAATAAAAGCCTTGTTCAGTATTTTTGGGATAGCCCGTATATATATGGCATAAAAAACAATAATTTATAAAGACAATAATCCAAATATTCTCTTCAAATCCAAACGAATTTTAATCTTCTGTAGCAAGTACTGAAATTATCAAAATTTAATATAGATAAAAAGAATTTTCAAGCAAAATATATTGGAAATTGCATGTAAATATTTAAATTTATTTTGTTACCTATAGAAAAAAAAGCTCAGTTTTTCTTCTTAAATCTCTCTCGCCCTCTCAACTAATTGAAAATGAAACAGATAAGGTTATTATGTACTGACGATCTAAATCATATCAATTTTGTTTAACTCTTTGGCGGAACCGTGGGAATCACAGTATAATATCTCATTTTACCTCTCCTGTCAGTCGCAAAGCTACTACATTAGTCAATTTTCTTACGACCGTTTCATAATTAGTATATTTGATTTCCACAAAATACTGAAGTGTGATGCATAATTTTTTTATGCTTTGATATATAGCTATTTGTAAATTTATCAATTATCCAAAAGATCATGTTGGAAAGGTTTTTTTCACTGCAGGCATAAAAACATTTTGAAAATTCCAGGAGTGCGACAATATTAATATTGAGAAGTAAACAAAAGAGTTATCCAACTGGAAATTTTAGACTGCAAAAAGAAGTAAATGAAAATATTGAAAATGAGCCGTTATCAATCGCATTAAAGCTGATGACGTTACAAGAATGAAAATTACAAGAATAAAAAAATTATTTCCTTCAAATAATTATTTCCTTTAAACTTTAAGATAACTGAATCAGATTAAACTGATGAGGCAGACAGCGTTTGCATTTGTGATGCTGCAACTATCGCTCTTGTAGATAACATATTTAGAAATAGAACGAGGTAGAACAGCACCTTACACGTGGAAAAAAAAAAAAAACCTGACATTATGTTAACACGGCTGTGAAGTACATTTCTTCATCGAGATTAATATCATTTCATCTGACAAATCAACAAATTTTTTCGAGATAATAGTCAAAAAAGTATTTCGTAACGCGCACGGAATCAGGAAATTGTTCCAAGAGTTATTTTCCAGTGTGTACATACAACGATACAACATAAGTTTACTAAAACTGGTTTTAGATTTTTTCTGGGTTTCAACCCTTTAACAGGCCTATATTTCAGAAAAATGCACAAAAACGGAGCCTTTTTTCTGTTTGATTTTTTTCTTTAATCAATGAAAAGAAACCGAAAAAAAGATTTTCATAAAGTACTAAACTTTAAACGTTTTCAACAGAAACGTCCATCAAGTACTCCTTACCAATGTTTAAATCTGAGAT
Organism: Cheiracanthium punctorium; assembly: GCA_038373885.1. Taxonomy (NCBI): domain Eukaryota; kingdom Metazoa; phylum Arthropoda; class Arachnida; order Araneae; family Cheiracanthiidae; genus Cheiracanthium; species Cheiracanthium punctorium. The sequence goes on along the minus strand of JAWZYV010003597.1, from coordinate 452,759 downwards.
TGAGTAAAAAAATCTTTTTTTTAAATTTTATGAACTTACCTAAAGTCTACTCTACAGTACTGATAAAGAATTTAGCGTATTATTTTAAGTACAAAATGGGGAAACAGACAGTCCTGTTATTTAATACTTTAGAAAGAGTCTTTATTGCATATCTATAAACTGCACTGTAAATACAGTGTCATTGATTCACGGTATCAGTTTATATAAAGACACAACGTTATCTGTAACAAAGTTAAATACCTGCAGAAAAGGAGAAACATCTTTTCCATAAATTCTGATCATCGATACATTAGCAACTGTATCAATCGTACCCATGAAGAAACCCATGACAGCAAGAACACAAGTGAGTACCCATAGTGCTTTGCATAAAGGAATAATTGCCATGGTGAGGCACATCATAATGATGCTCACAACTAAAAGCGCATAATGCGATAACCTGGAAGAGAACACAAAAGGTACTATAATGTACAGTAAGTTATATTTCACTTGAAATATTAACAGTGTAATATATAGTTCTAAACTGCAAACAATAAATATATGTATATATTAAACTGATTGACATTTAATTTCGGAGCCGTTTATCCTAGATGCATACTAAAGCATGCAAAAAAGGTCAAAGGTCTCTGCTACCCGCTTGCGATCGGTGAGGTCTCGGATTCGAATCCCGTAAGCCCATGGTTGCCACTTTCTCTTCTCCTCTGCTTGTACTTGTGTTGTGTTATTCTGTAATTGCTAATAACTATCTTGTATGGGAGGAACAACAGAGACGAAAGGCCTATCACATAACAACCCCATATCTCGATACTCTCACAAATTATATATATATATATATATATAAACAAGTAGCCACGAAATTACTTCAGAAATCAGAAGCAGATAGTCATGTTTCCTAATTTCCATTACAGTAGTTTTCAATAACTCACTACTTTAGTCAAACAAAAATACTCAGCTAATTTCTTTTAGTAGCGAAGTCATTGATTGAGCTATGCTACCAAATTTATGATACTTAAAAAAAAAAAAAAAAACATCATTTCAAAATCGAATTTCAGAATAAATGCTTTGCATTTCAATAAACTCTCGCATAGAACCACTTAGCTTTTTACAGACTAATCATCACTTTTTTACATGTCCCTATCTTATAATTTTTTTAAATGTAAGAAATTTTTTTAACAGTAGAAACTACTTATTTTGGAGCCCTAAAAAGCATTTCAAAAATATTATTGAAAAAGAAAAAAAACCGTTTCATTTGTTACTAAAAAGCACATTCATAGTACTTTCTGGAAAATTCATACAATTTTCAATAAAATTCAGAGTTTATTACGCACAGGCACGCACACACACATTCACTTCATCACATATTTCTAATAGTTCTGATTTTAATTTTTCTGTTCTAAATCTCATACCCTCTGCCTTTGCAAATTCCCATCTTTTTCGCCGTTATGCTATTTTAATTCCCTTTTGCATATTACTTTGGATTTCACCGTTAAAGTGTTTTTTTTTCTTTACTTAGAGCCCATGTGGTATGTTTGTTTGATCTTTCCAGAATTTTCTCACAGGACTTCAATAAAATTTTAAAGTTGCAAGTTCTCCTAACCATCCAGTGTTGGTGAGTCTACATCTGAATTTTATTACTACTGAACTATCTCTAACTGCCAACTGGAATTTTAACAATTTAAGCGATTCTGCCCTGCTTCTGAAGCTATCACCAAGTTGGCTTACTGTATTCCTGTCTTTTTTCGTCACTTAACATTTTTGTATGCACGTGTTTTGCCTGTGCTTCTAGCCACCGGTATAATTGATTTTATTTCCTTAAATTAACTGCGTTAAACTTTATTTGATTTGTTAATTTTTTTTAAGTGCACGCTCCAAGGTTAGGGTCTACGTACCCCAGTAAAAATAATCTTAAGATTTTCTTTTAAAAAAAACTGCAAAAAATCTTAAGTTATTTGGCCCATTCAATTCTTAAGAAAATCTGCAGAATATATTCTGCAGATTTTCTTAAGAACTGAATGGGCCAAATAACTTATGATTTTCTGCAGATTTTTAGAAGCTGTATTATTCTGCAGATATTCTTAAGAATTGTATGGGCCAAATAACTTAAGAATTTCTGCAGTTTTTTTAGTAGCTGTATTATTCTGCAGATATTCTTAAGAATTTAATGGGCCAAATAAGATTTTCTACAGCATTATTATTATATATTATTTTATAACGATTGTAGATTTAAACTAAACAATTCTAATTTCAGGCAGTTCATTTTTTAAAATGTTGCATTTTACTTTAGATATTCAGATTTCTTAAAATATATTATCATACTTTTTAATTTTACATTAGACTTGAAAACTGAAATATTCAATTTTGGTTATATCACTGGCGAGATAATCCCCCTTGTTAAATTTACTTTAGATTACTAATAGATATTTCATCATTGTAATTTTGATTCTTTTGTTTAATTGAAAAAAATTGCAGATATCAAAATTTCCATTAAAAACATAAGTGAGCTATTAAAATCAATTGCTCAAAATGTCAAAATATACCCAAGGTACACATTTTGTAATTTTAAAATAAATAAAGATAACAATTTGTGCTTATAGTTATTTTAAGTATATAGAAAAGCTATCGAAGTGAATGTACATATTTACGAACATAACTGAGCAAATAAATAACCAAATATCACTTACCTTATAGGCATACAACTATTTGGAAATATTTACTAAAATGTCATATTTAGCTTGTCTTTGATTTAAGACAAGCTTTTTCTACAAAATTTTCAGGTAAACATGGGGGATGCATCTTGAAACCACTCTTGTAATGGGGGCCCCATTTTTACACAGATGCTGGGTCCATTCTTATATTTTATTCAAACATTTAGATGTTATAAAACTTCCTATTTCACTCATACACATTTATATTTTTAAAAATCTATACTTTTATTTTAATATTATTCTTGAAACTTTAAATACTTAGTATTCCAGTGGACAGAACAACCCTTGTTTTTTTACTTTGAATACATATTTCATCACATAATTTTAATTACTTTGCTTAGCTGATAAAACACACATAGCTTTTGATTATAAAAGTAAGTCAGCTATTAAAACTGTGCGCTAAAAATATAGCTAAAGTTATGAGATCACACCATGAGTATAAAGAACAAGAAGGGGAAAGATATAGTTAAAAAATTGCAATTATTTGAAATAATTGATAAAAAATACTTCAGTTACCACTAAACATAATGGACAATTTATGTAAACCATGTTATTTCAGAGATCCCATTTTTCTGTAATACATATATGTATATGCTCAGGGACTGATTTATGGCGAAGCATTCGGGGCACATGCCCTGGGCCCCTGATTTTTAGGGGCTCCCCAAACTTCCTTTTATGTAATCATAATAACTACTAAAGTTATCTCTCAAGAGTAAAATTTCTGATTACTTACTTCATTTCATCACAAAGAAAAATTAAATTAAAAATTTTGAAATGTTAAAAATTATGCATTTGACTCGATAGGACACCTCAGCATGCTCCTCCTCTTATCATTTCTAAGGTGTGTGACAACGTAAATACCCATAAAAACATTTCAAAATTGAAGCATTCATAAAAGTGGTATTTGTCGTGACATTTTACTGATTTGTAAATGTTTACATATGGTTAACTTAGGTTAGTATGGTTAACTTAACTAACTTACATATGGTTAAATATTTATACCTCTGGATTATCATTTATTATTTCATGGTTTCAGTTTTACAATTGTTATTATATGCTATCTCTTAATGTTTTACTTGGGATTCCATATTACGTAAGTTTAGCTATTTTATATTACATATATATATATATAATGATATGCTTAACAATTCTGTTAGTTTTCTAGATCTATGTATCTCCATCACTCCTAGAAATAGCCTTAGTTTCAATATATATGATAAGCGTAAAGATTTTAGCTTTAAAGTAAATAGCTTTACTCATTTTTCCTCCTGCTTACATAAATCTGTATTTCGCAATATCATCTATAATCACTGCTGTAGAATCAAGTTTCTATGTTCTGATGATTTTAAAGTCTCCAATTTTAAATCTCTATTTCTGTCAGCTAGACAATACAACTATCCCACGAAGTTCCTAAAATCTATTATATACAATTCTTGATAATGATGTGTCTAATGTCTTTGTTAATTTACTGGAGGTTGGGTGGGGTTTTGGTTTTAAGGTTGTAATTGGATGGTTGGGTCGGGCGGAGGAAGTTTTTCTCATTTAAAAAAAAAAAAAGTAATATGTTTAAAAACAATTTGGATGTCTATATGCATGCATATATATATCTGGAGAAAAAAAAAGGGGGGGGTTCCTATATTGTGATTATTCTGTCCTAAACATTATTTTTTATTTTTTTCTTATTTACTAGATTAATCTTCTGTCATACAATAACTTATATTTTTTAAACAATATGTTATATTTAATTTTGCTATACTATTTATTTTATTCAATCATTTTAATTTATTATTATTCAATATATATTTATTATATTAATATACCTGGATATTCTTAAAATTTAATAATATTACCTTTTAGTATTTGGCAACTCCTATACTTTCTTCTCTCCACTTTTACACTTTTATTTAGTGGCAACACCATTTTTCACTTTTTACAATTCTTAACATTGGCAACACATATCATTTGTTCAAATGAAATTTACATGTGCTCAAGGTCTGGTATGTAAAATTATATTCCTATTTCTAATTTTTGTTATCTTTTTGATTTCTTCTTTCCTTTATATAGTAGGGTAGGGCCCAGATGTGTGGAGTTAATATCTCTTCTGATATGCCACACAACCGAAACCCTACTATTTGGTTTGCTGTAAATTATAATCCACTGTTTGTGGCCCCTGAAGATGGTGACAGTGGTTATAATTTCCGTTCCATTATATTATCACAATAATTCTTGCACTTTATTTGGCTTCAAATTCTGGTTTCTAATTCTTGCTAATAATTGTTATATTTTTTTTTTGCGAGATATGTCTTATTTGTAGTATGTTTTGTGTTTTACTTGTTAGTTATATATATATATATATATATATATATATATTGAATACTGCAGTGTGTGTGTGTGTGTGTGTGTGTGTGTGTGTGTGTATATATATAGTGAAATTTTTTTGTATTTCTGCAGCTTGGTGCAGAAAACATGACAAAATTCTACCGGGTAAAAAATTCACCAGCACACACACACAAAAGAAAAGTTGCTTGTAAATCGGACGCCACCTATCTACCGGCATGTATTTCGACCCGCTGAATCCGAAGTTTAAGTCAGTTTAAGCCGTACACCCTCGAGTATTGAGTACATTGAAAAAATAGCATAAATTGGATAAATGGTAATTAAAAAAAATTATGAATCTAAACCAAGCATAATTCTTATGTATTTCGATCCGCTGAATACAAATTTAAAGTGCATTTAGATTATAAACCGTTCTGCAATTTTCTCAGATTTTAAAATCTGAGAAAATCGCTCTCCCTACTCTGTTTATACATCATTTTTTAGAGATATTACAATTTTTTTGCATTTTCAGATTTTATACTTATATTTTACGCATAAAAAAATACAAGAAACTTATTTAATAATGTTTTATAGATTTTTTTCAATTTTTTTAAACTGTAACTTTTGCTATTTTATCAGTTTTTTGCGATTTTTTGAGAGTTTGGGGGATTCTAAGCCAAATATATTTTAGATTTGGATTAAGCAAATCAAATTACATAAAAATCCTCTTTGATTTGTGTCAACAAAATTTTTTTCATTAATACAATGATGATTTTTTTTCTATTTTTAACATTTTTCAAGGTTTTTTTTTTCCATGTTTTTGAGATTTAGAACGGTTTATAATCTAAAATACACTTTAAATTTGTATTCAGCGGATTGAAATACATTAGAATTACGCTTGGTTTAGATTCATAAATCTTTTTAATTACCATTTATCCAATTTATGCTATTTTTTCAATTTACTCGATGCTCAAGGGTGTATGGCTTAAACTGACTTATAATTCGATTCAGCAGATCGAAATACATGCTGGTAGATAGGTGGCATCCGATGTACAAACAGCTTTTTTTTGTGTATGTGCCAGTGTTATCAGTAAAATTGTGTTCCAATTATTATTTGAAGTTGTATTGAGAAACCTCAATTATCTGGAAAATTTGAATAATCGGAACATTTATGAATGATCTTTTAATCAAATTACAGTAAGTTAAAAAAAATTCAAGCAATGGAACATTTTGAATTTCCTAAGATAGTTCAAAAATCTGTTTTGAGATTTTAAAGAATTGAAATAAAAACTAAATAAAGAATTATCAAAAAATTTGTCATTTAATGACACTATAATTTAACTGTGGATTTGGGTACTTTTCATTATTATTTAAAAAAATATTTGTAAGATACAGTTGGACACCAATTTAACGAATTCATTGGGATCGATAATTTTGTTCGTTAAAAAGGGGTCCAAAACAGAAAATAAAAATTTTTCGCACTTACCTTATGAAAAAGTTTATGTATCCATAATTTTAAAAGGCATACTTTTTATTTATCATATAAAAATGCAGCAAAGTATTACATAAATTTAAGATCTTCTTTAATGCCTGCAGTTTTTTTTTTTCCTTGAAGAGTAGAAAACAATTTTCACAATTATCCATAATTTTAAAAGGCATACTTTTTATTTATCATATAAAAATGCAGCAAAGTATTACATAAATTTAAGATCTTCTTTAATGCCTGCAGGTTTATTTTCTTGAAGAGTAGAAAACAATTTTCACAATTATAGTTCACAATTTCACTATTTTCAATTAACAGTACAGTCTACAAGCAGTATGCAGACCAACTAAGTCGGTGTATTCACAAAAACTTGGTACACCAATTCCTTTCAGACAGCTCCGTTAGAATATACAATGGTATGAGATCTGGCAATCATGGTGGCCATAGAACTGGACTTCCACATCATATGCAGTGTTTGGGGTAATCCACATTTAAATTATTATATACGAGAACAGATTGACACTATGGTATGTCATCAAGGGCATCAGGTTGAAATACTATGTTTTGCAAGAACTGTTCAGGTGACAGACATGGTCTAAGCAGGCGATCCACGAGTATGGAATCAAACACATTTAGTGACCAGTGTTCCTGAGGTTCCTGACCAGTGTCCCTTCAAATTCAATTAACTGGCTAGTTTGTGTATGTTTACCTTGATGGAGGGTGTTACATGCTCTAACAGCATTGTGCAGAAGGAGCTTTATGTACGAACAGTCTTCAGACATGGCACACAACATCATTGCGGAATAACAAGCAGTGGAGCGGCTGATATGAACTGGGAAATAGTCTACAAACCTTCTCAAGAATCTGCGACAGGCATCACATGTTTTCTGCAACCAGGGTCACTGACAGTGCAAGTTCGTCAACTCCGTCTTAGAAGTATACTTCTAGACGGAGATGTTCAGAAAATTATTTGTACATACAATGTACATATTAACTTTAAGTAAAATTAAATGATATTAAAAAGCTTCAGAGAGATTGCTACCATCCTGCATCATAACTTTAAGGTTACTTTAAAATAATTATTCTTGAGGGTCACACCTTTTTTCGCAGAAGATTTTTAAGTAAGTTTTTCAGTTCGAATTTAGTTTTGCCTTTTGTCTAGGTCTGCCTAGCAGCTCATAAGGCATTTCCATTATATTGGCTGTGGTTTAAATACATACTTAACCATATTAATTATGTGGATGAAATTTGAAAAGACATTACTGAAATCATTCCTTGAAGCTGAAAGCCAAAAAGTTGGTCTATTTTAAGCAAGTCCGAAAAGTTTCTAAACAAGATAAAAGAAAAATTTTAAAAGTTAAAATAAAATGCTTTAATTGAAGCACTGATGAAATTTAATGTTTTGGAAGAAAATTAATATTTTAAGCATCAAGATCAAAATATAAATACAATTTTAAATGCACCCTGAGTACATTATTAATTAAACAATTTAAATATACACTACTGAACAGGCCAAACAATTGTGGGCTAATGGCACTCGTGATCAAAATTAAATTAGGCCTCGCTCGTTAGACACTGATCATTTTCGACGGTCGAGCCAGATACATAAGTTTGATCAGGTGCTGTAACTTAAAAATTACACTTTACTATGAAAATAAAATGAAAAGATTAAATAATAAACTCTCAATTAGAATAAAAATATAAAAGGGCGGGAAAAAAAACGCGCTATCGGAAATGTATTATTAACCAGGTTGTGATGTGAGTGAACCATGTAAACACACAAACGGATGGCAAACGAAGGAAGTTCGATTTTTTCGACTACATTCGATTTAGTCGTTTCAGCGATCTCCTGTTCCTGTGTCAGTAGTGGATTTATATTCTTTGGTAGTGGCGCGTATTTGTTTACTACTAAACTGTTATGAAAGCGCTTTATAAATATCGTACCGACATGATTTTTGTTTTATTTTAAAACTAATGATTTAAAGATTCATATTTAACCACAACAACAAAAAATAAATAAATGTTTTGGTGACTTAAATGTTTTGGTGACGTATTTTTTGGTGGGGGAAATGAAGTTCATTGTCGCCTTCATTGAACAGAGTACCCAAGCATATATACAAAAGTATAATTTAATTAGAAAGCAGTATTGTATACACGATATCAGGGGCATAGCCAGAGGGGCTGCTGCCCCCCTGAAATGGGACCCTTTCACTTATTGTTAGTGAGGAAGATGGCATTTAACTGCAGGTTAATTAATACTATGATGCACAGCAGGGGCGTAACCAGAGGGGGGCTGAGGGGGCTGCTGCCCCCCCGAAATGGGACCCTTTTCTTATTTTTAGTGAGGAAATTAATACTATGGTGCACATACTATTAGTGATTAATTAATACTATGGTGCACAGCAGGGGCATAACCAGAGGGGGGGCTGAGGGGGCTGCTGCTCCCCCCCCCGAAATGAGACCCGTTTCTTATTTTTAGTGAGGAAGGTAATGAAGGCAGTGAGGAAGGTCTGCATTTAACTGCATATTAATTAATACTTTTGTGCACAGCAGGGGCGTAGTCAGAGGGGAGCTGAGGGGGCTTCTCCCCCCTCGAAATGGGACCCTTTTCTTATTTTTAATGAGGAAGGTAGCATTTAACTGCAAGTTAATTAATACTATGTTGCACAGCAGGGGCGTAGCCTGAGGGGGCTGCTGCCCCCCCGAAATCGGACTCTTTACTTATTTTTAGTGAGGAAGGTAGAATTTAACTGTAGGTTAACAAATTTTGACAACTGTTGACAAATTTTGACAACTGCAAAAAAAATCTACAGATATTTTGAAGACAAAGTTGAATCTGCGGGTTTGTCTTTAGATTCTTAAGAAAATGTTAAAAAAAAATGTCTGCCGTTTTAAGATATTCAAAATGTCTGCAAAATGTCTGTAAACAATCTGCAGATATTTTGAAGATAAGGTTCAATCTCTAAATTATCACAAAATTTCTGCAGAATGTCTGACGAATATGGCTTTTCTGAAGAAAATCTTAAGATTATTTTTAGTGGGGTAACGTAAACCATCTATGTGATCACCAATTTTTGTCAATACTTTAATATTTAAATTAAATTCGCCTGTCAACTACGCCATATCATACATACAAATGAGTAAAGTGCAGGCGCCGTGTTTTTTAGCGTGACACCAAGACGCCAAGACAAGAGATGACAAAATTCTAATTTCAAAAATGAAAAAAAAAAAAAAAATGAATGAATGAAGAATAAAATATTTTGTAATATTTTTTGATAATTTTTCGAGTGCAAAACTCAACTTAAGTAACTTAAGTAACTGTAACATGTTCAGATGCTAAACTAACATTTATCATCTGAAGTTTCATTAATTCATTTTATATTTATTGTAATTGTCACTAAAATGGAGTAACTTCGAAAGTTTTAAAAAAGAATCTCCCTACCCCGCCTAGGGATGGACGCGAGACGAAAAATAGGCGTATCGCGTCTCGCAAAATAGCCTAAAAGCTTTGTCTCGTCTCGCAAAAATCCCTATATCGTAATGTTAAAAATGTGTGTCTCGTCTCGGAAAAAAGTCGTCTCGCGTCCATCCCTACCCCCGCCTTCTTAAGGGTAAAACTGTGATTATGGTCGTGAATCTTCTACAAAAACATTAAATTTCTATTATGTAAAGATGAAAAACCATCTCGAAGATTTAATATTTCTGTTTAATGAAAAAAAAATCGGAACATCCAATGGCGCTTAAGAGAACTTTTTACTTTTCTTTTTAGATTTATTCGATTAAACTAACATGAGGTGTCATGATTGCCATTCGTATGTTTTGTATTTTTACCTTAGAATCATTTGCGAGTGAAATAGAATAATGCATGCTTAAAAAACATGAATTTTCTATTACAATAATTTCGTGGATACAGTTTTAAAGTGTTGTCAAAAAACGCGATATTTTAGGTTATCAATTTTTGCTGACATCTCTTTGCCTCAAAAAACTGAGACGTACAACATTTTGAAAGTCTGGAGTGCAAACTTGAAAAACATTTAGCGTTTATGTCTTATGGTTATTTTGAAAAACCACCCCTAAAATGTCTAATTACGAGCAATGCTGGATTTGCTGTTATTTTATTTATAAAGAATATCTTCAGGCAGCCATGCCTTGGAGCCATGTATTTGAAATGAATTTTTAAACATTTTTCAGCTGTGCGATTGAAATGAATGAAAACATTTTTTAAAATGCAAAACATTTGTGGAGGACGTGGGAGTGGCTTTATTAAAGACCAGAGATTCCGTCTGCGGGATTTTGACTAGGCTATTCACAAGCTGTTAATGCACGGGGTCCCTTTATTGATCTTTTTTTTCCCGTGACAAGTTATCCTACGAGGTAGACAGATAGGTATTAGAGTGGATTAAGAGCCGGAGTCCATGACACGGGACGGAAGAGTGTTGTGACATGGAGAAAGTGCGATCCCTCAACAGAGGGGGAGATAGGCGGCGAGTGAGTGGAAAGCCTATGCGTAATTCATTAGGCACGCTATGGGATCCATTTATGACCAGCGAATGACTCAGTGCGCAATGCTTCGAAATTTGTGTCATACGCCCATCCCGTAGGTAATGAGAACGGATTTTTTTTTTTTTTTAACATACTGTTGCGGCAGACGATTAAGTTTTTAACTGCATCATTATTTGGCCTGATTAAGACATTCGGTACCCTAGGCCTAGCATTTATTTATTTTTGGGGGAGGGGGGTGGAGGGATAGGTTGATCCTGGCTAAATCACACCATTAAATACAATATTGAAGGAGAAGACTTCTGGTTACCTTGAAATGATTTTCATCAAGGCCTTAGGTTACATATTTGCAATAAAAAGGGAGAAGGAAGGATGTAGTTCAAAGACAGAAAAGAAGCAGCAAAAAATTTACGTTGTCATTCAAACCTTCCAAAATCGTCAACCAGATCGTATCATGCCTGCAGTGATTACCGAGAAATATCCTCGCTACTTAAATTTTATTAGATCTTCTGTAACGTGTGCTCAGAAGATGTACCATAGATTCAGGCAAAATAAAGCTTCGAAAGTGATCGCTCTCACGCCAGTGAAAGCGGAATGAATGTTAAATAGAACGATGAAATGGAGAATTAGATTTAAAGCAACGCCGAATAGCTTTAAAAAGAAAGTTTTTAAACATGAACTTAATAATACATCCCAGCAATTTTAAAATAACCCACGTATAAATGTAAATATATAATACAATCTTTCATATCACCAAATTTTATTTGATTATATTTTATGATAAACGAAAAAAATTACGTATTTCGAATAAATTTTCCCCAAATCTCAGAATCGAATCAATTTTTTTTTTTAATTGGTGTCTACATTTTAAGTTACACATGCACCTACTGTATCACCACTTTGATTTCATTTACTTTAATCGTTATTATGTGATACGCGAACAAAAATTTACGGATTTTGAAAGGATTTTCACAAAATCTAAAAAAATAATCAATTATTTCTTTTAATTCGACGTATATATAAATATGTGATTTTGCAAAAATTTACTAAAAATGCTTAAATATTTATTTGTATATCACGTATAAACCACTGAAAAAAATGAAATAAAATTCAGCATCACATCATGCGTGATTAATTAAACTATAGACATCAAAGTCTTTCAAAATTTTATTAGATTTTGAGATTGTATGAAAATTGAGTAAATATCAGTTCCATTCCTGAAAAATGTCAATGAAATACAATAAAATTTGAAATTATACTTAGGGAAAGTTAATTTAAACTATATATGCCAAAATTTTTTTAATTGAGTAATGACCTTGACTTTAAAAGCTCATTTAAAAAAAATAAAACCTTAATTTTGAAAAAAAAACTTTTTCGCTATTGACAATTTCACACAGCACTTCGTTGCTCTCTAACCTGTTATCTTTTAATAATGCACAGAAGTTAAAACGTTGCTATCTACTTATGCTAATTCTATTCTTTGTATTCCTACATTGCTGACCAAAATCCAGACTCATCTGAAATCTGCATCATACCGTAAACTCCCGATTGTCCGCTGATTAGGGTGGAACGAATTTCGAGGATAATCTGCAAAATAGGTTAAAAAAGACAAAAATAAACACAAAAATGCATTTAAACCATTTTTAAGAGTCATAATAGTAGTGCCGTAAAATACTGGAAAAACGCCCCCCGAATCTTCAAGGAAAATCGCTATATATGGGGGCGGATAAACGGTAAAATTATACCGTTAAAGACCCCGTCTATCTTCAAGTGCAGCGGGATTCATACTGTCTGTTCCGTACCGATAAGACGCCGCGATGGCATCACTCAGGGAAGCAAAGTGGAGAGCATTGTTCTGACGTCACACTTCGCTAGTATATTTCATTGGCGTCATATATTGTGCTATAATGAAAGTTTTTACTAACACAGTAAAGGCAATTTTTACAAAGAAGATGTGAGTGGGAATCGAACCCACGACCGTACGCTTAAGCCTTTGCAACTCTTCGGCCAGTATGAATCCACCTTAAGGGAGCATTTATTCGGTATTTTAAGAGTTTACGAAATGCCCAAGAAAAGCAGGTGTGTGTGTGTGTGGGGGGGGGTTATTATATGGGAGGCGCTTTCGCCGTATTTTACGGTAGCATATACCTACACACATAGAATTATGACTTCATAAACGGTATTCTTAACTTTTTACAAAAAAGTTGGTTAATTGTTTTTGTTTTTCCGTTTCGACGCTCTTCTTTATTTGTGATTGAACTTTTTTTTAGCAACATTTTGCTGCAAAGTGATGAATCGTCTTGCTAAGTGATGTGGTGTCAATGACAAGCAATGGAGAGGTACGGAAAATGACCTTTATCAATCAATGGCCGGCTTTAATCTTGAAAATCACTGAAACTTGACAAACGCCATTCGTCCATCGTATGGGCTTCGGTGACCTTTGTAGGAAAAAATAGGATCCCCGAATTTTACTTTAAGAATAGATTTTGCATTTGTTGATCTTGAAAGGTGTGTTTTTATTTATCTAAATTTCGTAAAACATCGTCACCAGAAAAAAAAAGAAAATTCGCAGAAGACAGCGGATAATCCGCAAAATGGATAATCGGTAGTCTTTTTTTAACTTCAGTTCAAAGAAATAAATTTTCAACAAGTTTCTAATTACAAACAGTCTGTCATTAAACCTAAGCTTCGTGTTTGTTACATTTTAAAGCAAGAATTTTATAGATTTTTCTTTTTTTTTTTTTTTTGAAGAAAAGCACCTATGCGAAAGAAAAGGACGGTTAAAAGCCGTTTGAGCTCATTGGAGGATGATATTCAAAATGACCTGAAATTAATGTTTAGGTATTTCTGAGTGTTGTATTCTACAGCAAGACTTTTATGCATATCTCTATTTTACCTTGAGGTAGATGTGAAAAGAACGCCCTCTATAGATTACAAATTTCTTGAAAAAAGCTGTCTAAACTAGAACCTATGTTGAACAACTCACTTAAATGCCAAATTTCATACTATTGACTTCAGTAGTTTTGGCTAGACGAAATACTGACGTATTAAAAAAATGAACGTTACTTTACGGTCCCCCTAATATTATTTCACGTAATTGTTCGCCATCCTTGAAAGAACTTAATGTTTGACGCTCGCATAATGTGCATTGCAGGAGTCAATATATAAAAAAGCAGCTTTTTCTCCTTAAAAAGACCTCTGTCTAAGTCATTCCTCCCTTTGGAAAGCAGCCCTACTGTGCTTTGCCTCAAGGAAACTACAACAAAAACTTACTTAGCTCCGCGGCCAGAATTATGTTCAACATATATATATGTTGAACATAACATGTGTATAATATAATATACATGTTATATTTCATTCCGACTAAGTTTCGAGTTGAAAACTTACAAATTTTGCTGTAAAAACCATGACTGAACGAATTGCTTCACAACTAATAGCTAAGTTGTCATTCGAACTTTCAAAAATAGTCAAATGTTTAAGCAAGTGCATATACTAAATTTTAAAAAATATTGAAAAATAATTACATTTCACCATTCTGTCAAAAAGTATGACATGCAATCGTAATATTAGAAAAGGAAAAAAAAAAAAAAGCAATGTAGTAAATGCTAGTGATGCATAGAAACATCCTATCCCCTTTTGTGCAGAAATGATAACTTAATGGAAGGGGAGACCCACAAGGGGAGGGACAAAATTTGTCTGATGTACTTCGCATGATGAACGGGAAAACTTTACATTGGGCATGGCAGTTGACAGAATTCGTTTATGCAGCTGATCTTTGGTGGGTTTTTTGTTAGAACTTTTTTTGTCAACTACATGTAAATTTGAAAATTCCATATAAGGCTTTTGAAAATTTACAATGCTTTTAAATCCAGGAGCTATATTTTAACAGAGTCTCCCTAAAGTGAGTTTCTTTGTATAATATGAAGTATTCTTTTTAATTTATTACTCGTTCCACGATCAAATTTTTATGTAAATGTTTAAGTAATTGGCATTATGTATACAATTTCATCACTTCACAATATTATTTATGTATTTTTATTAGTATTCACAATTTATTTAAAAATGTTCCGAAAAAAATCTACATAACGAATATTACTTTAAAAATTTCACTTGCAGCATTTTAGTGAATTATTTCAGTCGTAGCATTGTAATGAAATGTTTTCACATAACATAAAGATGTACAGCTAAAGTCGAAGAAAAACTGCAACTGAATCCAAGTACGTTTCATAATTCTCCGAATTTCCTGATTTGCTGTCGCATAGTTGAAAGAACCTCAGTAAAAACTTTTTTAATGTATTGAGAATCATCACATAGACTACCGTTGGGAATTCAATCTATACATTTTATTGACACACAAATAAATAAATAAATGAATAAACAGTGAAATGCCATCACTTTCAGCGATGCGAAAGGCGAATATCAAATGTTCTTTGTTTCGAAATTCCTTAAAAATGTCGAAAACTTATGGGTGATTAAAAGAAGGGGTAGGGCGGAGTTCTCCACTGCATTATAATACGTGAATTGAAATGAAAAATACACCAGTTATTTTTAAAGAGATTTATATAAAATATTTGATTGTATTTCATAACTTACATGTTTCATAGTTCGTCACATAAAGTTTCATGAAAATTTTTTAAAAACTATGTGCCAATCAGATGAAATAAGGTTTAACATTTTCCGGACGAGCGCCGCGTATACGCGTTCAGCGTAATTTTACCACAAAGCAACGATGAACACACATACGTGACGGAAATTAATTTGCCTGAAAGAACGTATAGGCATTTTTAAAAGGAACATTTTGTATTTTAAATAAAAGATGTATATATATTGCTGTATATATATCACCGAAATATTGAATTGAAATTTTTATCTCTGTTGCTGCACACAGTTTTTTAAACATATTTGTGTCTTTAAAAACCTTTTTTGTTTGTCAAAACTCCTTGAAGTATAGAAAGTTTCTTCACGGTAGGCTGGGCATAGCCTCTTGAGTTCTAGGGTGGAGACTGGGCAAGTCTTATGCATCGATTATGCTGAGACAATAACTGCGCTTGCGTAAACGAAGGTCAAATTACTTAAAGGAAGATCCAATTTGAGTGAAAGATTCTCAGACTTTTCAGAGAATTTAAATTCTGATTTGAAACTCGTCAATGAAGAATAGTTCTTCTTTATGTTTAGTCTATGAGTATGCTACTAACGCGCGTCCTGCAAAACTTTTTTTTACATTAGTGATATTAAGTGTTTAAAAAGTAGGCCAACTTATATTTTTATAAACAATTATAATGAATTTATAAACTGATTTTTAGGAAAGATATAACATTTTTAAGTCTGTCGTGTTTAGAAATACCACTATAATGTTTCAATTCGTTGGTTTAATTGTAATTAAAATTATTAAACTTCTTTATTCCAGCAGTTTTTTCTAGCAGCAAGTTACTAAAATTGATTCATAAACAAGTAATAAATAAGAGTATTTACAGTGTCATGACTTAATTTTGATATTTCAGAACGTTATAAATACAGATGAAAAACAACTTGTAACACTTTACATTAATTGTTCGTTTGTTGCGAATAGGGAATTTTGACTTTTCAAGTAACATCGGTCATACACACAAAAGGATAAATAAATAAAATTAATTCTAAACATTAATACACAGTTAACATAAATTTAGAGATTGGATTTTCATATGAAATCGTAAATCTAACGGGGGAAATTAACCCGTAGAAATTTTCTACATTTTTGTATATTTTTGCTAGATTCAAAAGTTTCTGGGAGTATTCTTTGCTTACTGTGGTAGTAAAATTGACTGGGGAGGATGTGAGTAGTTATAATTAATTTGAGCGTGTTTGACTTGGACATTTTTGACTTTAACCCAATGAGCTGTACTGAGTATTTAAGATTTATCTCAGCCCGTACTTGAAATTTAAGGTTCTATGTTACTTTATTCTATAATCTCCGAATTTACACTTCCGGCAATTTAGTAATAGTAAAAGTGCAAGTATTTTTCTTTTCTAAATTTTTAGAAATTTATACACAAGGCAAAGTATAATAACTTTAAAGAAACTTTCAAAGTTTTCAGGTCCCACTAAGTAGTCGGATCAGAACTAATCTTTTGTATAAAACTTCAGAATACGTTAGTAATAGAAAACTATTAAATTTTGTATAATATTAAAATTAAAAACAAAATCTTTAAACAGTAATAGAAATAATGAATTGTTTAATGGCTTAAGGAAGGATGGGAGAAAAATATTTCTTTTCATTTTTTGCTGACTCAAAAACTTCGATAACTTTTTAAAAGTTTTATTACAATTAATGAATTAATTACTCAGAAAAATGAAAAGAGCGAAAAATACAATACTTATTAAACGTAAAACAACATTATTTGTTTACTAATTTTGCAGTCAATGTAAACTTTACATAACTGCAGTCACATGACATGATATATGGGTATGCGTACACGCACAAGGATCACTTTAATAGCTAGAGAATCGTTCAAAATCATAAAAGGTATCAACTTCGGAATTTAATCCTGGTCATTTTAAAGGAACGAAAGCCTAATAATTTCTTTCTGAAGTTTGATCGTATTACCAGTTTTCTTAGCAGCAATTTTAACACACATTATATGCCAAAAATTGTCAGTGGAATTTAGATTAGAACTGTTCTCAGGCCAGTTCAACATATTTATACCAGGTTTTATCAGATAGAGCTGCATTTAAAAACAAAAAATGATTTTTACAATGTTGTTTTGGAAATAAAATCATATGCATGAGGCAACGAACTCAAGAATGAATAAGTGATGGCGAATCTTTTTGAGAAATGCGTCATATTTTGTAAATTATTTGTTTTATTACTAGCTGAATTTTGTAAATTATTTGTTTCATTACTAGCTCTATTTTGTAAATTATTTGTTCTAGTACTACACGTGGTTAATATGTCGGCAACGCCGCATAGAAAGAAGGAGGGTAGGCTGGTTAAAAGCTACTTTTCTTGGTTAACACTTTTAAAATTCTCTAAAAAAATTATATTTTCTATTTGACTAGTGGAAAGCCAAATAAATAAATAAATAAAAGTCGATATAAAAAATTCATTTGAATGGAATGATACTATGAACTGCCGAACCAGGTGATAACATATGCAGTCGGCAATCACCTTTACATTAAATATTTGAGTGAACTAAGAAAGACTTAATTTAATGCATAAGAATTCGGTATACCAATATATCATGCTGTAAGGCAGGAAATGATAAAAAATACACTTGACAGGAGTTTAATATAGGTTGATATGCAAATGAGAGCAACATTGGCCAAAAGAGGATATACCATTACTTTTTATTACATCGTCTAATGAGAGGTGTGGCCACTTCGTACAGCTATACACGCGTAACATCGAGCTCTCATACTGTTAATGAAGATATGAATAAACAGATGTTGGAGTAATTCCCATGCTTCCAACAGTGCCTATATTAATGCCTGAAAGGTCCTTGGAGGGTGTTTGGCGACAAGCGCAATGGCTCTTTCTAGAACAGTTCACAAGTGTTTTATGGGACTGAGAGCTGAAGACCTCGCTGGCCACACCATACGGTGAATAGTCTGTTTTCGAGATAATGGTCTACTGTTTAGCAATAATTTTGGACACCAGGGTATGTATTATGAAATTTGTTATATGGTACAAAATTATAGTTATTAGTGTGTGTATGTACCGACAATGCCCGCTTGGATTTTTTTAATAAATTCATCCTTATATACAGAACATTCTCAAAAAAAAAAGAAAAAGTTAACAAATCAAGTTCCCTATTTTCCATAAAACAGATTTCCTTTTGTTATTGATACATTTATAAATATTGATGTACAGCTGCTTGAGACAGAAAGCCCACTTGCTCTTTATTTCGCCGTCGTTCGTCGTACAGCAAAGTTATACGTGCCATTCGTTTGAAAATAATGTATACTTTAATTTATTATTAGTTTAAATCGCATAAGGATCCAGCTTATTATTTGATGCAGCATCAACTTCGTTTTTCTCAATGGCATCACTCCAATGGTATTAAACCAAAGAAAACCTTCAAATTACCCTAAATATAAATTTTCACCAATTTTATACGATAATTTCCCGAGATATTGCGAATTCTTTTTTGTGCGATTTTAAGGGACTTTCTGAAAATTGAAAAACGCTATTTGTAGGTTCCGAGCTTTTCGCCTTTCATTAATTTCGTTCGCGAGAGTTAAAAGAAATAAGTATTATTTACAATGAAAACACTGTTTCCAGTCTTACAATTTTTTGTACTGAGACTATCAGTTGAAAAATTAGAATATTTAGCGAGTGGTCCTAATGACTCGTGACTCCAAAACTTCCGTGGTCCGTATGCATGATTTGAAGAAAAAATGCAAAACGACTGCTCATGATTTTTAAAATCTTTCTAATTTTGAAATTGTTATTGAGTATTTGAAGCTTCTCTTAGACAGGCGAAATGTTGCCAGGAGTGAGAATCTGTTCTCTGCTCTTCTGACTACAAGCACGAAAGTTACTCAGCTACGGCCGAACATGAAGAATGGTCTCATGATTGAAAATTTATTTGTTTGAATTTCATGTAAAAAACGCAACTACTTTTTGCCGACCCAATATTATCACTGTTTTTGTTATTTCACTTTCTTCATTTAATATTATTGTCTGCAGTGTGCAGTATTTTTATAAGAATTTTGGCGGCATTTTAATTTGTATTCAGATGAAAATTTAGACAGAAAAATGTGATTTTGATTGTTTGTTGAATGTTTGATAAAATAGGGGGAAGTCCAAAGACCTGATGCTTCAGATATTAAAAAAAGTCAAATTCGTGCCTGGAGTGTTAAGAGTGCTAGTTTTTCAGAAATAGAACTTTGTATTGGAAGACATACATCTACAGCATCTAATTCTGTACATGGAAAACATTTTATTTGGGGGGAAATAGTAGCAGACGCAACAATAGACACTTTATGGAATCCCCATCAGACTATAAACCTTCCATTTATTTGATTTAAAATTTGCTACTTTTTAATAGCGCTAACTGTTAGTATTTTTGTGCAACAGAAATCTATTTTACGTTTATTTTACGCGATTCGAAAAAAAATATCACTTTACAAATTTATATATAGTTCCGTAGCTCATGAAAATAGCGCATTTTATTTAATATTAATTAAATTACTGAACGTAAAAGTTTGAAATTTTGCACATCCATGTAATACTACTTTCTGCATCTATTTCCATTGAAATTTGACTGGGTCACTGTTCATAATTTTTTTAAATATTAATTTAATCATTTATAATTCATATTAATATTTTATTAAAAATTATAATAATAGTCATTTATGTTTGGGTAGTTTAGCTCTAATAGTACGAATAAAAAGTAATGTCTTGTTATCAATATTATATGGGATACGAATTAAAGTTTGAAAAATATTTTAACATAGGGGAAGGGGGATTTTGGAAGCTCATAACTCACTCATTTTCACTTCAAATTTATTGAAAATTGGTATTCGGTGTTAAAATGAACTAAATTTTTGAAATATGAAATGAAATCTAGGGGTTTCTATTGGAAAAAAAGTTGGTGAGAATTTTAATATTTAGATGACCCGTTATACAATTTTTATATAGAACAAATTAAAGTGTACGTTGTCGTGATTGATTTGTGTATGTAACTTTGTTGTACTACGAACGACGGCCGAATAAAGTACAAGTGGGCGATTTTTCTTTTTTTCTGCTGCTGTAAATTCATAAAACCTTGCATCAAGGAGTTTGATAAACTAACATTTGTAAAAGAATAATCCTTCTTTTTTTTTCTAATCAAGGTGAAATACATTGTGTGATGAAAGAGTCGACGCTTAGTAATTGGTAAATTCATTGAACAGCTGTATTTCATTTATATGCTATGGGTCATTTATAATATTTATTTATTACATGCCAAATAATATGTGCAAGAACTAAATTGCTCATTTTGACTTTAATTTTTTTTTTTTTTTTGTAGTTAAATGTTTGGTAGAAAGAGTAGTTTTACAGGCAATGTAAAATATGCATGTAAGTTTCCAGCACGAACACCCTCGGGAAGGAAAAATAAGTTTTACAGGCAATGTAAAATAATGTATATACGCAGTATTACAGATTTCCGAGCACTATCGGAAAAAGTACAGTACAATTTCATTGGCAAACAAACTCTTTAAATGGCTTTTGCTCCATGCTCATATTTTCGTCACTTTCATGTTTTAAAAATGCTAAGGATTTTTTTGTATTTGAGATAAATATTTAATTTTTTGGTACATATTCTTTATTATATATCTGATAAAACTGTGCATGGAATTAGCCTTCAGTTTTTATTTTATTTCATTTTATTTTTTTTATTTCAGAAATTATGTGAAGATGTGTTCTTTTTTAGTGATTTACTCTATATGTGTCAATAGAAGAAATTATATTAAACGTTATGTTAGATGTATCTAAAAATCCATGCATAGTCTTGTGTAATGTATATGTAAAAATCTTTTTTAAAAAAATCAGACAAAATCTTTATTTTTAAAAATGCAGTAGAGATTAAAAAAAATTAATTATTATTTTTTAAATTTTACTTAAATGTGCAGTTTAAAACTATTTATTATTTCAAAATGTACTGTAAGTTGAGCATTGAAATGCATTTAGTTCATCATTTGTACAATGTTTTTTAAAATGAAAAACATATATTGAAATGGAATCTGTCCCCTTAATACCATTTTAGGAGAAAATGCATCAAAAAAAATTTTTTTATAGAATAGAACACATAAGAGTAAAAAATGGAAAGTTCTTATTGGTAAAGATAATTAGGCGAAGCATCAGGAGGTAAAGAAATAGACAAGGGTTTACAGAAAAAAGGGAAAGAAACCGTTAGGATTCTTAGAAATAATTACATCAAGAAAAGGTACATTATTGCACTCCTCTTTATATTTAAACTTGAACACTCGGAACATCGGAATTAACAATATAAAGCAAATTAGAAATACCACGATTGAAATCCAGAAGAACTAAAATATCGTCAACATATCTGACAATAAAATTATATTGAATAAATAGCATAAGAGGCAGTTATTGCCGAAAAATATCGGATTTTGTTTAGTCATTTTATGTTTTGTCGGTTTTTAAAAGGTTTTTCGTGTATTTTTCAGTCTGCTAAGCTGAATTGAAGGGTTCATCTTTTATTATTTGATTATCACTTGAAAAATTTTTCATTTAATTACATTTAAAGTAATGTAACAGCAAATGAGCAAGAAAATTCTTCACGAAATACACTAGTATACTAAAAATCAGATGCTTTATTTAATTTCTTTTGGCTATTTATTGGTCAGTTTTTGTTGGCAACGAAATAATGTGGGACTTGATTACTGTTCCAAAAATTTGCAAGATTATTATTTAACTGCATAAACAGTTTACTTAGCTTTTTAATATTTTCATAATTTCTCCAAACTCGATATTACATATTTTTAATTTTATTTCTCGATTATATATACGGTATCCTTCGGAATGAGTTGCTTCATGGTTTAATTCAGAAAAGTAAATTAAAAATACAAACACACACAAGATTTTAACGAATGATTTTGGCGCTGACATTGCTTACTGTAGTTAAAATTGGTAAAAATGACTTTTAAAACATGCAGATTTTGTGAATTACAATCACATGACAAAAGGAAAAAAAGTGTGGGTAGAAAAACATATTTGAATTATTTCAATATATTACCACCAGAGAAATTCTCCTATTCATAGTGTGCCTCAGATTTGAGTTGCACATATATAGTCTTTATTTATATAAATTAACTTTGTAAAATGTTAGATTTATTACACCACAACTGTACTGAAATGTAACTGTGTAAATTTTATTATACTGACTCATTTTTATTTTGAGATGAGTTATCAATAATAAAAATTAGAATCTAAAGCTTATCATCAATTTTAAGGATAATTTGATTTTAAAATCATGCCAACGAAAACATTCTACTGAAGTAATGAATTTAAGAATTTGGTTACTTTCAGAGCCATGGTTTGATGTGCTATCGCAATCAGGAACTTTCTCTACTGAGACAACTTAATTTGTGATAATTTAAGAAAACAGAAAAGAGTTTCAAATAAATACGGA
Organism: Cheiracanthium punctorium; assembly: GCA_038373885.1. Lineage (NCBI taxonomy): Eukaryota > Metazoa > Arthropoda > Arachnida > Araneae > Cheiracanthiidae > Cheiracanthium > Cheiracanthium punctorium. Next base: position 429,642 of record JAWZYV010003597.1, on the reverse strand, counting down.
AACCTTTATAGCAATCTGGACATAGTCTTACCCAAAGAGTAAGACCATGTCAGAGTAAAACTATGTCAAGAGTAAGAGTCTCTTAGATTCTTCAATGCTCTGGCATTAGTTTCTTGTGACGATTTTATTAGTTTCTTCCGAATGTGAAATTTATAATTTTGATTAGCTTTAAATCAGCTTTTTCAATTTTGTTTACAGTTCTCATACGGAGGTTGATAGATTTTTCGATAGTTGTTCAAGTGATTGGATTGTGCATTTGTTGGGTATGTATTTATTTACCTAGTCACTTACCTAGTCAAACGAATTATGTCACATTAAAAATCATACTTTTCATATCTTTTAATCCCAACTTTAAGTGTTTTCTATTCAACAGCGTAAAAATAAGGGCTTTAATCCATTCTTTATTTTATAGCGACATTTCAAATGAAAGAATAATTTTCACAATGCAAGCAATAGCTGAATCCTGATCCTAATTTTTTTTTTTTCTAATGGGCAGGCACTGGCCACAAGCCTTTGCCATCAACGGCCCTAGTTACTGTCCATTTTATTATGGGAGCACCCAGTGGGCGGACTGATCCTAATTATTGCTAGTCATATTTTTCTTACTTAAATTTAACTTGATAGCAAAAGTCTAAATCGTTACAAAAGTGTACGACCTCCCTCTGTATCACGTATCAACGTTATTAATGTAACGCAGTTAAACATTACAAAATTAAGATTTTTTCAAATAAATGGTTTGCTATCGTTAGATACAGTGTCAAAAACAATAAGAAACAGATAATTTGCTTCATGCATGAAATTTATAGATTAAATAATAGCTTGTTCGATTCTGACAAATTATCTAATGCATAACATCAGATTATTTCATTATGATCCATGTTCGAAACATGTTTATTTTTATTTTACTTCTCATAATACTTTATTACTCATTTTAATCCTTATCTGGAAGTCGGAGGCAATGCATATCGACAGTGCCAGTCCTTTCGTTGAAATCCGACGACGCGCAAGAGTGCTAAAATAAAATAAGAGCATCACGTCATCCAAGGAAAAGCATGCCTGTGTTGGGAAATGGGTTTCTTTGCTAAGGGAGAACACTGAGTCAGGGCTGTCATTTTTTGACCGATAATGTTTGCTGACAAGTCAATTCCCCACCCTTCCAAACTCTTTTTCTAATGGAAGGAGACTGTGAAAGAAATGTAAAAGAAAAATTAATTTCTCTTCTAATTATCTTCGAGAGAGTTCTAGCTAGTCAAAGCAAAGGCTGCGTAATGCACGTGATAGAATATCCTTTGTTTTATGTAGGATGTTTGTGTTTTTATCAGCTGAAAAGAGCTCGATTATGAAAAACTGGTGCCCTGCGCAATGAAAAATTTTGGGCTGTCAGTTTTAATTGAATAGGTCGACTAGGGAAATCCTAGTCGACGTAAAGTCACATATAATATATTGGGACTGTATACAGATTAAGTCGATGAGAACAAGAGTCCCAGAATAATTACATAGTATTCAATGTATAACGAAGAATTACCTCTTTAGTCAATTCAGTGTCAAAGTAATGAAATTATTCATGACTTTAAAAAGGACTTTAATCATGACATTTAAGTTTAAAAAGGGAGCTGAAACTCTATTTGAATACCATTGAACAGCCCTGCATCTTGATTTTTTTCTAAGGAGAGGAAAAGCTTAAAAATGTCGCCCTCATCACTTAGTACTTAGAGCGCCAAACTTCAGTTTAGTGCCCCTCAGAAACAGCCGCCACTAAGGTGAAATAAGGAGGCTAAAAGCTTCAAATACCCTCTTGTAGTTCCTAGGCATAAGTTGTAACCTATTCTACAAATGTATATATGTGTATTTCTCATATTTCTCATATTTTATATTTATACATACATAGACATTTCGACAATAGAAGATGCCATTATTACGATGATGCAAGTCCATTAAGGTGTGTCGTGCGACAAGATCTCCCATTTATGCCACAAACTATTTCGACAATAGAAGCAATGTTAGTGAATGGTTAGAGTCGTCCGTTAAGAATTCCAAAATATTGCTCACTTCCAACAAGGGGATGCGAGTGGAACTATTTGCCATATCAACTCAATGCCTGCCTTTTTTTCAAGTATGATATCACGGTGTGAGGCCCGCATATCTGTAAAATAAGACCAAATCCTCCATTAACCCATTTTTATTCGATTCATTAACCACCACTCCATACTTCCAGGCTCCAATGAGTTTTAAGCAAAATCATGTGTGTATTATAACAGTTGAAATGTTCTTTTATATTACATCAAGCTATGTTCAAATAAATTTCATTAAAATCTGTCTTGTAGTTCTCTCAATAATTCACCAAATATGAAAATTCTATTAACTTTTGACACTTCATTAAATTGAATGCTTCCATACATAAGTTGTCGTTAAAATACAGGGTGCACAAAAGTCTCCTATTTATTTTTAAATAAAAAGTGAAACAAAACGAGCTTAATGGATAAGTTTGTTTTAAAACCCAACAGGGCTTCTAAACATGCTTTAGTCCTACATCACTAACGATAGTTTGAAAAAAAAAATAACTAGAGCAAATAGAGTGGTTTTACTTTATTTTTTATTTACAGTAGGAAAAAGGAAGTTACATATAAAATGCTTCTAAATTTTCTAACAAAAAAATTATAAATCTAAAGGTATTGGTCCTTAACTTTTGTGATCTCTCCTGATTTTTTTGCATGCCACTCATTGTTGTGAGCCCTCATCTTCCTAACAATAATAAGGCCCTGTATAAAAGATTGGTACATACCTTCAAAATTATAGCAATGAAATAAATATCAACATTTAAACCTTATAAAAAAATTTATCTGAAATTGAAAGGGCACATCTTACATTGTCCTAAGTTAAGTAACTGAAAGGATGAATGAGGACAAATCACTTACTCCTCAATCATTATTTATTACTTTTGGCAAGTTTAGCCTCCAAATTGTACAATAGTTAAATTTATATAGAATTTAGTAATGGGACTTCTGGAATTCTGTGAAACAAATTTTAGAATACCGTAATTTTTTATTTACAAATCATAGCAATATTATGAACGACTAGTAGTAATTTTTACTAGTCAGGCATAGCATCCAATTCAGGATACTTACGATAACCTAAGCAAAACTAGAAAGTAAAATTATATAAGACAGATAAAAATTCTGTAAAAAAATTTCCTACAGTAATTTATTCCATCAAATATTTCCCTGTCGTCATGGTGTGACTTTTAGGGTACTACGAAGTTAGTAATGTCATCAGTGTATAGACTGCATAAATGCTTTTATGCATGGCATATTTCTTCCACCAACTAGATACGAAGATAAAGTTATCACTAAGAAGCTATTTCATGTCTGCTCTGGATGGGAAAGAAAAAATCGTTTGACAAAGGATAACCTCCAAAGATTTTATTGCATGTTTTTTATGTAATCCAAACGTGGAAAGCATCATTGGGAATAAAAGCAATTCATCTTTGAAATTTCGAAGACCGTAATGTTTCTTTTTTGCATTTATCTATATATTTTGGTCAATACGATACAAAAGAAAGAACTGCTCTTAAAAGAACTGCTTCAATCCCAGATGGAGTTTTCAAACATTGTATTATGCAAATTAACGCATTATTATCGGTGCATATATTCTTATCGCCAGTAAAAAGTTTTGCACCACAGATATCTCAAATGAAATTCTTTTGCCATTTTTTAATGACTTATTTTTATTTTTATTCAAACGTGTTGGAATTATAATAATTAATTTTAAAGAGATGTCGATAATTTATTCTCACCAGTCATCAGACATTTACATGCTGCTGTGTGCATATAGCATAATACATGGGTGTGAAGTTTTACTATCATGTATAAGAGACATGTACTGTATCATTAAAAATCTAAATTTGCGGGTACGAATTTGAACTGAATAGTTTTTATTTCACATTTGCGAAGAATACGGATACGGATATTTAGTTCTTAGATACGCGAATACAGACACGGATCTTTCAGTTGGTTCGCAGTTTTTAAGTACATATGTTATCTGGAATTCAGAATTTTGACGAATTACGCTCTTTGTAAGGTATGTTGTTCAACCACAGAGCAATTTTTCAGATCGAGTACTATACATTCTATTGGTTAACAAGAATATATATATATATATACACGCTTAAATCTACTGAGTAAAATAATAATCAAACGGAGTATATTTTAGCTCAATTTTTGACTTCAAACCAGCCATTCTCCCGATTGAGTAAAATTTGCTCCATTAATCGACAAAAAATTCGAGCGAAAAATTCTCAATTTTTGAGGATTATACAACAGCTCCATTTAGCCTAAATAATAATCAAAAAAGAGAAGTGCTTTTACAAAATGCTCCCTTTTTTGATTAATATAACTGTATTCAATTATGATTATTTTTTACGCTATAGAAAAGTGTTTTTACAAAGTCTGTCCACTTTTTATTAATATATCTGTACTCAATTAAGATTATTATTTTAAGCTATAAAAAGGGTGTTTTAAGAAAATTTGCTGTTTTTGATTAATATATTACACTGAAATTTGTTATTTAAGGCTGTTAAATCAGCGTTTTCTAGTATTTTGTTTTTTCTGACATTAATTGTTCATGTTGCAATTTTAAGTTGAGTAATGATTAATTTGTTGATTACACATCTTAATCATGCGGGGGATGGGGGTGGCGAATTAAGATTAGACTACAAAGTATTGACTTTTTCTGTCAATTCATAAGCATTTATAAATGGAGACAAAAAATTGTGCGCCCTCATGTGGGGGGGATGTTCCCCCTATCTGAACTTTCCTGCATTATTTTAGTACTGAAAGTAAGTATTTGAAAGCCGGAGATGAGGCCCCCCCCTCACAACTACTCATGGGGAGACATTGGTACATACATGTACATTATATGTACATGTATGTACCAATTATTCGTTTTCTTCATTTTTTTTACTACCAGAGCTGTAATCTATGATTATAAGGCCGAAAAAATAAATTTTAAATCAAGGCGAATACATTACATATATCTTAATACACTGTACAAAAAGTATTTTATTTTAATAAATAGAATATAATTTCACTATAGTCTCTAGTTAGAAAACGAATTCTCAGTACAGTCAGAATACAGAAATGCAATCATGGTTAAACCAGCTGTGAGATTTAATTAAAGCAGCAACCAAATTTATTTACATGAAGAAGGTAAAATACTACTTACTCACTTTGAGAGGAGATATCATAACTTCATTTGTTTTACAACAGCTTTTTATAATCCAATCGTAAGAAACTATGTCCTTAAAGCGAAGTCTTTACCTAAAGCATCTCCTCCATATCTAGGCTGAATTTATTTCACAACTCTGAATATGAAAAAGATGCATTTGGTATTCAGATATAAAATAAAGTTATCACAAGCGAATACACACACAACTAAGCACCCACAACAAAAGGACTTATCATTGAGTAAAGTGCAACCAGTATCCTCTTCAGAAATTATTTTACTTCATATTTTGATAACGACATACTTGTCCTTCGATGCTCGCGAGGTGACTATGGCAAAGAATCCGTTGAAGAGCGTTGGTCACGTAATAGTAATGCGATAACTACCAGGCATTTCTTTTCGTGGGGAAGTCAGAATACTCAAATAGACAAGATTTAAGTGAAAAAGGAGCACAGTAGAATCTAGCGAATCGGGAGCATTCAGGCGAATATAGGAGTTTACAAATTATTGTCTTTAAAGTATATTTTTCGGAAATTTTTAGCGTGAAAGGATTTAAATCAGCAGATAAGAAATTTAGTCAATAAAGGAGTGTTAGTTTTAATCAATAGATTCAAGCGTGATACGTACGTTCCATATTTCTTTTAAACTTTAAAAATTGAATTAATCTAAAGAAGCAATGAATGTAATATTCAGTTTCAAATAAAGTTAGATAAAAACAAGTTTTAGATTTCTTGTTGATAGGTTTCTGATTGCTCTGATATACGGTTTATTCTATAAAGTTCTTAAACATCCGTCTAAGAGATCCCCTAAAAAGAAACATATACGAATCGTTTTTACTCATTTAAACGAATACTGATTCTAATCTCAATTTTCTTACGTATTTTTACAAATACAGTTATCCAGCACATCTGCAATGTATGATAGTCTCATGTTCCATGCGTTTTCAGAGTAATTAAGCTTAATAAGACAATAATCGATTTTAACTTAACAGCGTTTGCATATTACAAAACAAGTATATTTATGACTTCTGGTTTGTGCACATTCTGAAGATTTTATTATAATATATTGTAAAGAAATATTCATATTCGTTTATCTTTAAATAAAAGGTGTCACTCTATATAATCTGAAGTAAAGAATTTAGATATTAAAAAAATTAATTATTTTTAGTGAAAGTATGGACCATAGTAATCATAAGAAAGTAGAGAGTATAGATAAGTGTAGTGAAAATATAAACCGTGTCTATTTTTCCTCATGATTAAGTAAAATTTGCAAATGATTTTATAACACATCTCCATAGAATTTGAAATTGTTCACACATTCAAATAAAATTAACACAGTGTTAAAAATACTATATATATATACAGGGTGAATCTAAACTTTTGGGCAAATTTTTAAGGGGTGATAGGGCACATAATAAGGAATCGGAATCACATAGCAATGTCGAGTAGGCAACGTCGTCTTCATGTAGCTGTTAATAATCACTTTGGATAAAAGTGCCGAAACAACAGTGCGCTTTCCAACGATTGTTTCGTCAGAAACCAATGTATTTTTCTCCGAAAACAGAAGACTAAAATTGATAGTTTAAAAATTCTGTTTTATTTCATGGATGAAGTTTTTGGAGACGAGCCTATTGTTTATGAAACTTGGTTAAGAAATTAGACGGACACTTCAATACTTTTCCCAAAGTGATTATTACCGAGTAAGTTAAAACTGCGTTTTTGACCCCAGACTGCTATGTGATTACGATTCCTTATTGTGTGCGTTATTACCCCTTAAAGTTTTGCCCAAGAGTTTAGATTCACCCTGTATATTGTATATATATATATATATATATATATATATATATATATATATATATATATATATATATATATATATATATATATATATATATGTATATGTATACATACATACATACATACGGGTGTATCTAAATTGTTTCAACAAAATATTATGGAAGATAGGGCACATAGTAAGGAATCAGAATCACATAGAAATGTGGAGTCAAAAGCGTTGTCTTTTTTAGCTGTTAATAATCACTTGAAGGAAAAGTGGTGAAGTGTTTGTTAAATTTCTTCGGCAAGTTTCGTATAAAATCGTATTGTCTCCAAAAATCTCACCCAAGAAATAAAGTAGAATTTTTAAATTACGAATTTTACTCACATGTTTTCTGAGAAAAATGCGTTAGTTTTTGACAAACAATGGTCGGAAAGTTCACTGTTGTTTCAGCACCCGTTCCAAAGTGATTATTAACGGCTACACGAAGACAACGTTTGGACCCCACATTGTTAAATGATTCTGATTCTTTATTATGTGTCCTATCTCCCATAATATTTTGTTGAAACAATTTAGATACACCCTGTATATATGCATTACTTTTATTTAAGTATAAAACATGCACAACTGTCATTATTTAGGGCAGGGGTCTCCAGACGTTTGACCGCTGTCCAGATGCGGTCAGCGAGATCCCCTCATCCATCCCTTGAAGACCTTTTTGTCTACGGAAAAAAAAAAATCTTAAATTTACTGGTATCCTGCTAAGATCAGACGCCGATTACGGGGGCGTTACGTTTTCACCGAGTTGAAATAGAAGTTCGCTATGCTTTACAATAAATCGCTGCATTTCAAAAAACCTTATTCCCTGCTTACTTTTTCTAATTCACAGTCATTGAGATTTACAGCCAACTTGTCTATGGGAGGAAAACAAACTCGTTTGATGATAATCTCAGGCCATCGTTGATGTTAGGGGCATCCAATCTAAAGCTAGTCTCGTCTGCTATTTCGTCATCCAGGACACAATTTCACCGTTCCCACTAATACAGGCGTTCATGTACAGTGTATCAATGTGTTATTAAATAATAACTGAATAAAGTAATATTAAACACATTATTAAAACCGACACCTATGTTTTGATTAATTTTTATTTAGACTTCGAGTGTGTAGTTGGCCCCCAAACTGCTGTTTCATGGTAAATGCTGTCCTCGATCTGAAAAGTTTGGAGACCTATGATATACGGTTAGGTGGGGTATGTGCACTATGTAAAATCGATAGTGCAGCTTTGATATAATCTGAGCGCATCAATTTTAATGGTACAAACTTAATATTTTTAGCATGCAAGTTCAAGGATGTTCTTTATTGACACTAAAAATTCCAGAAAACTACAATAAATTTTTCATGTTGGAAAAAAATTGCAATCTTTTCTCTACCGAGTGTGTGCACTTGCCCCATCTAGTACCAGAAATTGCATTTTTTGTCTGTATCTCCTGTGATAGTGTAGTAGGAATATGATGTCGGTAAGAGAATAAAGAACTTTTTGAGAGCTTTCGAGCTTTTTACAGAAATGAATTATCTCTCATACTTTTTGAGAAACGAATTTTTTTATGAACTAGAAAACTCTATCGTTAAAATACTTAGAAATATTAGTTTGACTGGCGTGACGAAAGTTGGTTAAATCCAAGCCAGGTGGTGTTAATGAATGCTTTTGATAAAATCTATTCTCCTTAAGTATTATTTTCATGTTTAAAACAATTTTTTTTCCTTAAAAATATGGGAACAAAAATTAACTCATTGCTATGAAACTACTTATATTTAATATTTACTTCCCATTATAACCATGCATACTTCCTTATACGATTTGTTTTTCTATTAAATTTTGTATGAGGAGAGTTGTATGTAACTTCTCTCCTGTGCTTCAGTGAAGGTTCTGGCAAAATTTTCATATTTTCGTCTGTTACCTCACAGATGTCCTCATTTTCCTGGAATTGGAAAATGCTTATCTTACTATTAGGTATTTTTCTCATAAACCTTATTACTGGGTTGTTGTCAATGTTTATAGATTGAATTATCCTTACAAAATGTTTCACTGGTAAAAAACGTGCAGCAGCAATATGATTTTAGGCATAAAATTTACTTTGGCGGGGCAAGTGCACAACACCCCCTAATTTTTTAAACAATAGTAGATGTAAAGAAAATTAAAAGATAACTGAAAATTACACATATAAACATAAAAGAAAAAAGCCAATAAAAATAATAAAATATCAATTTTCATTTTTTTAAATTATCAAATTCATTTCTTAAAATAAATGTTTTAAAAAATCCTTGCGAGCTCTCACTCAGAGGATAAATGATACGACGTAATATAGGCACAATCAGTTCATGAGAGTATAGCTTTATAATAAAGTATAATACAGCTGGAAGCTTTTGAATTAAAATGAAGGAGAATGAGGAAGAATTAAAATGAAGAATAAATACGTAAAATAACTCACTGATTAATTAAATTTTAAGAAGTAGTAAATTTAAGGGGTTCATTATAATCTCTCTCTCTCTCTCATTAAATCTTTACTGAACAATCTCAGCGCATTTATCTTTCAATTATTAAACCCCATGGGAAACAAAGCTCGGATACGAGTAAATTTCCTCAAACCGGATAAATAACAAATTAGATAATTTTTTCCCATGTGTGTGTGAGAGAGAGAGAACCTGAAAATCCTAGCCATCCTTCACTGTAATATTGCCGATGACGAAACGTGGTCGCACCAGTACATTCGCGTGACCACTGGTCCCAACTATGATGTAAGGCAATTAAAAGCGGGTAAATATTTTCATGCAACTACAAAGTTTGTCAGAAGAGCCCGCACGCATGTTCCGTGTGATTAGGGTGCCCCTTTTGTCCTCTGCAGTGGCGCAACGCATGTGTTCCGGGAGGGCGTGCTTTCATAGTTTTAGGGGTGGAGTCTGAAATGGACGCAGGCGCCAAAAATTCGGCACTTGCTTCTTTTAAGGCTCTTCCTTCCCTCCTCAATCAATAAATCGGCCACCAAGATGCTAATGTCGCTTTACAATGGAAAGACGCAAGAAGTGTAGAACGCTCAAAACAAATTGCAAAGAGAAAGAGCATTTATTTTAGACTGGCTCATTCTTAATTAAAGAATGGATAACTCTTAAGGTAACCGTACGCGTTCGAAGGCTTTTTTTTCGCAATTTTTAATTTTTTTTCAGAGGTTCATTTTAGTATTAACAATTAGGAAAAGTATAAAAAAAACTTTTTTGTACTGAAAGGTATATTTAAACAAAGAAATATGAAAAAAAAAACCTGATAAAATAACACTCCTGCAAAACATGATAATTTAAAAATAAATGTATATATCAATAGTCTGTAAATTAAAGAATTATCACCATGGCATTTTCTAGACAAAATTGTTTATTCTTTTAAAACATATGCATATATAAATATTTCTGGAAATTCTTCACAAATCAAAGTATAAACCATTATAAAGTACAAAATTTTTAATAGATAATTAATAAGTATAGCCTATTCCCTTTATTACTGTATGCAAAACATTATGCAACATTTCAAGAGATTTCACGGGTAATTTTTTATTTTATGTTGTTTTGCATTAAACTAAAAAGTGTAAATCTTTATTCTGTGAAAAAGCAAAAAAATAAGTTTTAAGAACGTAGAATTTGGTGTTTGAGTAATATTTAAATAGCACTAACTTCGTTTGTAAGTAAAGTACAATTTTAATATTTCAGCAGAAAATTCAAAAATCGATATTTTCATCCAATATCACATTTTTAGCCTGTACGGTTACCTAAGAATAGCTCACTCTAAAAAGAAATACATTAATACTCAAGAAATGCTCTATGCAAAGCTTATACAGTCTAGTTCGCATAGTGGAATATCGGTTAAAAGAATATCCGGCTTAATGTAATAACTTTTCGATATACCAAGCGCTAGTATACTGTCAATCCAGCCCCGGATAATGGAATATCCCGTTTATTAGAATAATTTTTCGTGGCAAATTGGCTATTGCCTTAGCGGGCTTGGCTGCGACCACAGCACAGCTGCTTGGCTACATTGCGACCACAGCACGAGAATTTATGTTCGGTTGTTGCCACAGAAAGGATTAGAAAAAAGGGTTTTTTCAACCAATCGAGTTTTTAAATGGGATATCGGAATTTCAATTCGCAAGTGAGGATCTATGACGTCAAATGCTTTAAGATACGTAAAAATTACGCCATAATTTTAACTCATTTATTCCAGCTCTATTTTCAACACAGGGAGACGATATTTTGATTAAAATTTACTGTAGAAATAAACTATATATAAGAAATTCACGATTATTATTATTAGAAGTGGTATTTTAATCAGGTGCTTATTTAAAAATTGAAATGTCTTCACGGTGCTGAAAATGTTCATTTTAAAAGTTACAAAGTTCGTTTCAAAGCGCGGTATTTTAAAATTTTTCTATTTACTATTTTTATTTTTGTCATTTAATTATGGCGCAGGCGTTGCCTAACATATGCATGCAGGTTGCGAGTATAGTTTATTTTAACGTTGAATTACGTTCTTCCATAAAGGTCCTACATAACGCAAAGTTCTAATGATACCGTTTGAAAAGTACTATGCGAAATATCGAAATTAACTCCCTCAACCAACCGGGGTATCCTTTACGGCAGTCAAACAGTAACGTCATAAATTAAAAAAATGCCTGAAATTTGTAAACTCTGCAACTCTAACGCCCTGTCACAATTAAAGCGGGAATAAGTAGCTCCTCGAGATTACACAGTGCGATGTTTTTCAGGAGACAGGACTATGGATGATATAAAAGATATCGCTATATTAGATATATAGATATTTAAAATGGCACCCCTTGGATATTTTCTCCCCACAGTAAGATGAAATGGTTTGCGGCGCTAAATACACCAATCTTATAAAACTATGCATAAATTAAATATATATGGAGAGTTTCCTTAATGGCAACCATTATGTGAAATGATTATTATTTATGCTAATGTGTAAATTGCAAAGAATCGCCATAGAATCCAAAGCTCCCATTGGGGCCAAATAATCTAAGCTGTTTCTTTTAAGGGAGCCTTGAAGAGGGAGAAGCGAAGATAGATAGTATTAATGTACTTAATAGGTAGTATTATTAGATTTGTAAGGATAATATGAATAAATCACAATATACAACGTTAATAAATATTTCATGAAATTAAAAGTGTTTATCCTTTTTCAACGGTTGTCTTAATACCAACTAAACGAAAAGTAATTCTAATTTGCGTTAATATATCCCGCAGTAATTTCAACAGAGGAGATTACTTGAACTTTTTTAAAAATGAAATTCTCTTTTGTCACATGCAGATATGATTTTAGTAGTAAAATATTCGCTTCTTCCCGTATGAAGAGCGGGTGCGCAGCTATTTTAAAAACATCTCTTGAAAATAGCATAAATGAATTCAGAAGACCTCAAAGCGTGTAAATACACCAAAATCTCGAAGTCGAATTTTTTCATGATTACAATACTTACTTGATTACAATATGGTACATGTTCGGAAAGAAATAAATGGTTGTCCATTTCATGTAGTGTCTTAGGTATTTAATGCTACAACTTGAGCCTAAAAAACAGTATGATGTAGAAATAAGACATTTTGAAATCCAGGAGTTCTCTGCAAACCATTAAGCTTTCCACTTTTTTGATAGTGAATGACACTGACGTAGTTTTTTGAGTCATTATACTGCAATGATGCCAGGTTAGTACTCATGACGCAAACTTTACATCAAGAGTCAAATAATTTTGCTCTTTTTTTTAAATTACACATCACGAGTAAATTCGAATTACACACGTAAGGAAAATTTTCGTTTCCTACCGTGTGAAGAACGGGTACGCAGCTAGTATAATATATAGACAAGTAGCGACATGCGGAGAGAAATGCTACTACATTTTCAATGCTAACTACCGTTCTTGTTCATGAAACCCATTTCTTTAAACCCTTCAACGAAGAATTTTGGGTTTAAGTTGCACAGGTTATGGTAAGAGAAAATGGGTTAAAAACGGAATTTTTTTTTATTCATTGGTCGTTTTCTGTTACTAATAAGGTAAACATACCACATTTTTGTGTTACTTTATGCAATGCACGCATCTCCTTTACACCTGAAAAGATTTTATGTGACTATATTAGTTTCTAATGCAAAAATATTAAACTTTATTAAGTGCGTTTTTTCCATAAATACTGGGTAAAATGGGAATAGACTTTAAAAAAAATTATACTCCTTATAAAATTTATTTATTTCCCATTATGAATTAAAAGTCATTCAAATTTCAAAATATCATGGCAAGGGCTGTTAGGTTCTAGATATACTTTGTAGACGCTAATAAAATATTTACACCTTTTCTAAACTGAAAATAATCACTGAACATCTCAAATTTTCAGAAATGCATTATTTCTTCAAAACCTTTTGGAGACACAAATACTGAAAAAAGAGCCTGAATTCAATAAGGAGAAAAAACTAATAATTTTGTCTCCAAATGCAATTAATAAATGTTTAAAGGGTATAAACCAGCTAATGTCTAAAAATATAAGGCAAATAAATATTTAAAATGAATTTATTTATATTTTTTACGAAAGAGAAATATCTCCCAATATACCTCACCATATCCTATGAACTTGAGTCTTTACTCAGTAGAAAATATGGAAGTACGAGGCATTGATAAGTTTTTTTTAAGTAATTATGCTTTGCATGTTAGGTACTCGCAGCAAATTCTTAAAGAAACAATTTTTTCCTTTTGGAAAAAAAAAAAAAAAAACATTATTCACCATAGCAGGCAGACATAATTTTTTTTTCAGTTTTTTTTTCCTTGAAATGTGAGAGGATGCTGTGCCCCACTGCCATATCTTGACTTTTGTAAAAACTATATTATGCATTAAATATGAAATGTTAGAACTGACACTTGCTACTTTTGACCCCAGCATCAAAATAGTAAATGATTTGGTTGCTTTTAAAAAACAAATATGCTTTTGTCAAAGTTTTGTGCTTAGCAGTGACCTATTAGCATACTTCTAGTGATTAAAATGTCTTCTTGAGTTTTATTAAATAGCTACAAAAATTAAGAATATTCGAAAGTTCAAAGCTGTGCTCAAAAAAATTCCCCCCATTGAAATAAGCTTTACAGCCAATACCATATGGGATTGTTAAAATACATAATATAATATCTTGAAGTCTTTTGTATCGGAATTTACCATCTTAAGTTCTCAATTGTCCAAAAATAGCCCATTTTTATCTATCACCTTTTTTAATTTAACCTATTCAAATATTTGATATTTTAGCATTCGAAAACAGTGGAATTTTCGGAGCTGCAAAGAATTCCATACAGTAAAACCTTAGAAAGTTTGAAACTTGTGGTTCTCTCAACAAGTGTTCAACTTACAGAGGTATTCAATACAAATGTAATAGGCACGTTCGGTTCCCTATAAAATTGTCCAACTTGTGAGATTTCATTGTATTTCGCATTTTCGTTGTCGCAAAAGTTCGCAATCATTCATTTTCACCTTTTCAAAAGATCTTCATCATTACGTTATCTAGACGTAATGCATAGTGATCCCTTGGATATTCAAAGTACAACATCTGAATTTCCTATATATATACATAGAATAGGAATGGATCGCAATCGTACACATTTTCAGCGTCACAAAAGATCGAAATTATATGCATATTTTGGTGTTATAAAAGATCTCATTCAGAGCTGCAAAAAATTCTAATTGCTACTTCAAAAGATCACCATATTTCTTTTCTTAAAAAATTCATAAACATGCATAATAAATAATCATTCCTCTTCTTCACATTTTCCTTCTTAAAAAAAAGTGAGAGGCCGAGTTGTTTGGAATTTTCTCTTTAAACATATTGAATTTCGCTAAAAGTAACTAAAACACGAAATTCCACAAAAGTAATTCTTCCCCTGAAATGTCAAATTTAAAGGATGGTGACATTTTCTGTACACATTTACTGAGCACTTTTTTGTGCATTTTCAGCGCGAATCTTTTAATTCTAATTCTTTTTAAAAGTATTTTGCATTGTTTTAGACATTTCGGAAAAATCTTTCTGGGAAATTGTTTGCAATAATCGATGTTAATTTGTCTTCGCATGTATTACCTGATTCTCAGAGAGGTGCTCTTAGTTTAGGTTTGAATTTTTCTCGCGTTTGTAACGTTACGGTTTCCAAACTTATTGCTCCTATGAAAAACTCTTTTAAAAAATAGTAAACTCTCTTCTAACCAACTTGATACTCTGCAATGTCTTATTGCTAATACTATCTCTTCGAATGATATGCGTGCCAAATCTAACCTTTCTCGTTCTCAAAAATCTGCTCTCAAAGAACTTAATTCTAACTCTTATTTACTCATTACTAAAGCTGATAAAGAGGGCCAGACTGTTTTACTTGATAAATCATCTTATGTTGACAGTATTAATAACATGCTAACCACTGGTCCGTACACTAAATTAAATTCTGATCCTACTAACAGCCACCTTTCTGAAATTAAACACACTGTGAAGTCTTCTGTAATCTTAAATGTTCAAACTAAACGTTATGCTATTCCTTCTATTTTTAACTGTGCTCGTTTCTATGTCCTTCCAAAAATTCATAAACCTTCTCTTGCCTTTCGCCCCATTGTTTCTAACATTGGTACTGCTTCTAATAACCTGGCACGTTTCCTCTCGCACACTTTTTCACCTTTGACTGCTAGTGATACTCACACTGTTAAAAACTTATGATTTTGTTATGATTTTGTTTCGAAGTTAAAATTCTTTCTCCTACTAATTGTAAAATGCTTTCTTTTGATTTTAAATCTTTATTTACTAATGTTACTATCCAAGGCGAGATTGACTGTTTCGAAAAAAGTTTACGCGAGTTTCATTATTCTTCTATTGAGATCAGGGAGTTTATAGCTTTAGTAAGCGTTTGTATTAAACAAACTGCTTTCATTTTCAATGGTTCATTCTATAAACAAACCGAGGGTCTTGCTATGGGTAATTCTCTGAATGTGATATTTATATGCATTATTTTGAAGAGAAGCTGTTCAATGTTATTTTTCCTCTTATTTTTCCATGCTGGGTCAGGTAGGTTGACGATACTTTCGTTCTAGTAGATTCCATTTGTGATATATCTAATTTACTTTTGATTGTTAATTCTTTTGATCCGTGTATCCAGTCTACTCTAGAAGAGGAGTGCAACATTTCTTTACCTTTTTTGGATGCTCTTGTTTCTTCGAATCCTGACGGTTTCTCTACTTCTGTTTTTCGCAAACCCTTTTCTATTTCTTTACCTCCTCATGCCCTATCTAATCATCCTTACCAGCAAAAACTTTCTATTTTTTACACCTATGTGTTCCGTGCTATCAAAATTTGCTCTGACTCTTCATCTCTTGCTAATGAGATTAATTACTCAAAATCCTTCGCTGTCACTCGTAGTTTTAACCCTGTGGCGTGTTGAAGATAGGACCACAGTTTTCTCTCAGACGAGAATTTTATCTATACATTAAACACACACAGACATCAATATTTACAAAGTTCTTAAATGATTCTTGATTAAATAAAGTTCGGAGTCAACCTGAGTTCGATTTGATTAGAATCATCTGGAGAAATAGGTAGCTTTATACGTGCTCGAAGACATTCGTATTCAATTTCCGCGAGGGAGAAACAGGACTATATCTGTCGTCCCTGAAACACTCGTGTATCACAGTTCTAGAGCAACGTGCTCTCGTGAGAAACAAGGGTTGAGAATCTATTCTCAGGAAAGTTCAGCAGATACCTCGGTCTCTGGCCGACCGATAAATTTTCACCAACGAAAAAGTTTTCCGAAGCAAGGTCGGAAAAAATCAGAATCACGTGTTAGAGAGCAGTCCTGGTGACCTCTCGCTTCCCCGTACCAACGCTAGACTCCCTCTCCTTCTCTCTCCACACCTGTCTTCTTCTCCTCGTGCAAACCTGTCCAACGAGTTCCCCATCGCGGCTGTGGAATTTCCCCTTTTGTCCGTCTACCTTGCTTGGAATCTTTTTGATGAGCCGCCGACCTGTCCTTCATTCGCGGTACACATGTACCTCGGAGAATTCCAACCGCTCTCCACACG
This sequence comes from Cheiracanthium punctorium, assembly GCA_038373885.1. Taxonomy (NCBI): domain Eukaryota; kingdom Metazoa; phylum Arthropoda; class Arachnida; order Araneae; family Cheiracanthiidae; genus Cheiracanthium; species Cheiracanthium punctorium. Next base: position 412,515 of record JAWZYV010003597.1, on the reverse strand, counting down.
TGGGAAAATCTCACATCCCCTATATTATTGATAAAGCTCTTTCTAAATTTAATAAGTCTAATACTTCTACTACGACTATTAATTTTCATAATGAATTAATTGTACTACCTTTCTTTTCACCTTCATGCTACAAAATTTCTAAACTTCTCAAAAATTTCGGTTTCAAAGTCATTTTTAAACCTTTTGATATAAACTTAAATTTTTTTCTCTTAAAGATTCTATTCCTACTGAGAACCGTTGAGATGTTTATTATATTCCTTGTGGATCTTGTGATTTGGGCTATATTGGTCAGACCAGAAGAGCTCTCAAATTTAGGCTCAAAGAGCATGAGAGATATGTTTCTAAGCACGAGCTTTCCAAATCTTCTATTGCCTCACATTGTTGGAATTCTAATCACCGTTTTCAGTTTTCTAAGGCTAAGATATTCTTCACTCCTCAGTCTTTGTGCCATCTTGACTTTTGGTAGGTTTTTCCATACCCCGCCACTTGGAACGTCTTGTGAACGACGGTTCTTCAGTTCCTTTCGTTCATTCTGTTTGGAAGCTGCTGTTGTAAGGTTCTATTCACTTTCTTCTCCTTTTCTTCTGCTACTAGTTTTCCCTTTTTCTTTTTTTTTTTTCTATTCTATTATTTTGTTTGTCCTTTTTTTTATTTTGGTTTGTGTTTTCTATTATTTTATTATTTTATTAAAAAATTATATAATGTGCTCTCCTGCATGTGTATTTATATAGTATATATGTAAATATTATTTGTGTTTTTATGTTATTTTTCTTTTTTTGTTCTTTTGTTTGTTCTGTTTTCTTTTGTTTTCCTTTTTTGTGTGTGTTTGTGTTCGCGTTTTCTTTATTGATTCTTCTTAATCTTATTATTGTTATTATTTATTTATGTATTTTGTTTTGTCCTTCTTTTCTTTTCTTGTTATCCCATCCCCTTCCCCCCCCTTCCTTTAATCTCCGTGGTTTTGTTGCCTTTTCTTTTATCCAAGTGGCAACATGCTTGTTTGTCTATCTTTTTCAGTTCCCTCTGTTTTGTGAGACGCGGGGCTTTGACTGAGGAAGACTGAATATTTTTTCGAAAAAATATTCATTCGAGACGATTGTATCTTCTTATAAGTAACATTTTATGTGTGTATTTTCACAAAGTTTTCACTTATTTTATCGTTTAACACCAGTATTTTGAGTGATTTTTCCGTAGAATTATGTGTTGTTTTCTCCGTCGGTCTTTTCCGCATGAGTAGTTGACCGAGAATGAATGAGTAGCTGCACATCAGTATGTTTTCTCTAAAGCAGGGATTCTCAAACTGAGCTCCACAAGAAAGTCTCGTTGCCTTCACTCCGAGTCCACTTGACTCAGCTTTACAAAAGGTACTCCGTCAAATTATAAGAAACTCAAGGTGCTCCATTTGGGAAAAAGTTTCAGAAGCCCTGCTCTAAAGAAATAGTTAAAATTGGAACTGACTCCAAAAATCTGTTCATAAGTAATAAAAAAACAGTAAAAACGTAGAGCATTCTACATAAATTAATTGCCGCGAAAACCGTAAGTTTTCTCTCCTAACAAAGTTGAAAGCGCTTCTCTGGAGTGCTCCCCTTAAAAATAAATAAATAAATAAGTAAAACATTAAAGCCCAATAAAATTATCTATTTCCCTTTGCTGTTTTCATTCTGAGGGATGAAAAAACATCGAAAACCTTCTGGAGCAGATCTGATTTTTGGAAACGTAGTGACTACGTTCACGGCGTCGGGCAACCATTATTTTTGCGGCACAGGGTTTAGGGACAAAAAAACGTCACAAATCACGTGGTTTAGCGAAGAACGGTGTATTTTAATGGAAAGGACTATATGTGTTGCTCCTTTGGGTTTTGACCAAGTGTTCGTTGTTTATTCTTATTATGATCTGTTTAGGACATAAATTAATATATATGAAGGGTGTAGATGCAAAACTCTCTCTACATACTTAGCTCTTAGTTCTTAGAAAAATGAAACTATTCCTTTCACAAGTTCCCTGCTCAGTATGCACAAATTCTATAAAAGAATCCTTATAGCATTTATTTACAATGATACAATAAATAATAAAGGGAAAGAAAATAGGTTGTTCAAATTAAAAGGTTTTAAAAGAAACATACTCGACTTTGTATTCTTTAATGCTTGTTTAGAAAGAGATGTAATTTTTAGTATTTTAATTATTTGAAAGTATCTTTAAGGAAAATATGCACTAAAATATTTTTCCCTGCTTCAAAAATACACATTTAAGAAAAATAAGAGATCTGAAATCACCGAAAAACAATTTATTTAAAGAATCTGCCTCTTTTTCTGAATAATAAATTTTTAATTACCAAATCAAATTTCTATTCATTAAAAGCTGTTCAGATATTTAATTATTTAAGCCATAGAAACGCTAAGAGCGCCAAACCAAAGACGCTAACATACATGCATAGTCAGTTTTATCGTACCTCTCAGCCATTTATACATCAACCAATAGTGAAGGTTTTTCTCTTTTCTATGTGAGACTCAAACAAAATTTGCGCAGAGCTCAACGCAACGTACCAGCAGGCCTGTACTTGCCGTGGAAATACGGCAAAACCACGTTATCTGTAACGTAGTATTGTCGCTCCGTCCTATGCCATGAAAATAATGTTTACCGGACGCCGTGAACATAGCCACTACGTATTTGTAAAGTTGGTGGGGTTAGACTTAAAGAGCAAGTCGGTGGCTGTTAACAAACACTCCAAAAAGCAGTGATGAATCTGAACAGTCACACAAACATAATACACCACAAATGTAACCCTATGTGAAAATTTTTCTTCTACATAGTGATCTGGGTGCCGAAATGATCGCACTGTTTTTGGGTGCACTAGTGAACGATTTGAAATTTGAAGTGTGCTGAAAACAAGCAAATTTACGTTCTCTTCGAAAAAAAAAAAGTCGTACGATTTTACTCTGCGGCTGTCAGGGGCTGATGCTGAGTCCTAAGTGTGAGCTATCTCACTCCGGTAGCGAAAACATAACTCATCGAAACGGAAGAAAATTATTTGGTGATTTTTGTCGAGAGATCGTGCTTTCTCTTATTGGACTGATTGAAATGTATCGAATTTAGAATGTTGAGTAATACTTTTAGGAAAACTGATATTATTCAGGTTTCGACTCTTGCCCATAGGACATGACACGGGTGGTCGGATAGTCTTGTTATTTAACTAAAATTGACACACTTTCGCTAAAGGTTATTCTTTTCAAGTAGAGGAAAGCTTTTATTAATTTATAATGATCAATTAAGCTGAATTTTTTCCACTCTCCAGAGTGATTTGTGTCTTTCAGAAGCAGCTATAACAAGTTGCATCATTCCTTCAAGCACAAAAATCGCATTGCGAAATTTACTGTCGCATGATCTATTTACTAAAATATTCAGAAGATCTTACTATTTTGACGTTTCTTAAATCTTACAAGTTTACACTGTTTTAAAGTGTGAAAAGTTTAGCTCGTCGAGGAGAATTTAGAGCTCTGAGCCTCTAACGTAATTTGATTCTTTTTCACACATTCAAAATGTAGAATGTTTTTTTAAAAAAACATCCTTAAAATGGTTCATAAACTATAAAAATATTTAATTTATAGATACAAAATTTTGTAGCAAACGGAAAATATTTAAGATATTTTTAAAAGTTTTTTCCTAATTATATTCTTTATTATTAAAGTAACGTTATCTATGATAGTTATTGCAGGCACAAACTGGTATGGCTAGTACCATATGAAACATATTGAGCTGAACTTACTCGTGGAATGTGGACACCCACAAGGCCGTCTGTACAGTAATTTTTTCCTTCTGGGGTAATTTATCCGCAAATCCCCCCCAAAACACCCGAGAGAAGATTGAGTGAGGGGGGGGGGGATATTATTGGAATCAGACTAGCGTACACCAGACTTTTTTTTTGGGGGGGGGGAGTTATGCGCTATCACCTAATGCACCAGTGCAACGCCAGGCTACGCAGCTTGTTACTGCATATAGTAATTTTTGTCTCAGGTGGACATAAACGTAAAGAAACAGAATCAAAGTTTCATAAGTTTAATGAAGATGGTAGCTATTCCCTCAATATTTAAAATCAACATGTCATGCACACACTAACACATACACACACGAAAAAAATTTCATTAATTTTCAACGTATGCTACTTACAAAGCTTTTAGAAATGGTCTCTTTAGTACTGGAACTACAAAAATATTGAATCTATATACTTAATTTTAAAAAGTATTTTATGAAATCTTGAAAATTAGAAGAATTTTGAAAATATATTTTCATATTATTTCTAACTTTTTAAACTATATTTCGAAAAATCACAATAGAAATTTTTATAATATTTAGTTTTAATAAATATTATATGAATTCGTAATTTTTTTTTCTGAAATAAGTATACTTTAAAGCCCTGAAAATAAATTTTGACACTATCTGAAAGAGTGGTTTTCAAAATATCTATTAAAACCTTTTGTTATCTCAGTTACCTAATAGCGGAGCTAAATATCGATATAATTCTCACTTTAAAACTCTTTCAAGTTTTAACTACTGAGCAAAGAAAAAATACTAGTAAATTCAAAGTTAGAGTGAAAAGTAAATACGTAGACGTCCCCAAAAAGTATAAAATGAAATAGTAAGATAGAAAAGAATAAAGCATAAGGGTAATTTTGTCGTCCCTCAAAAAGTATAAATTTAAATAGAAAGCTAGACATGAATAAGCCATGAAAGTAATTTTGTATCAGTTTTAACAAACGATTTATTGTATGATGTTTCTCTTGCCTCAAATTCATTTTAAAAACACTAGAATTTTTGCCTCAATAAGCGTGTGCGATGCGATGAAGTGTTAGTAAAATACTGCTGATTGAAAGCGAAAATTTATCAACATAATACTGAATTGTAGTTGAATTGTCGTTTGCAGTTCCAATCGACATTTACGTAATAAAGATTGAAAAGTAGTCTTGTAATGCCCTGAGTGTGGCCTGCATTAATCACTGCAAAAAGATAGGGGCAAATCCCATGAAGAAAGCATGCACTCTCATTCTGATTTAGATAGCTTCTAGGGTCTTAGTTTCATGCAGAGATAATCCGATCTAACTCTCAGCATGTCCATTTCTAAGAAGGGGAGTCAATCGGATTAAATATTCATTTTATTCTCCCATCCGTTTTATCTGAAAAAGAGCGGTCTCGTTCTCGACACATGACGGTCCTAATGGATTTAAAATGCGGTTGACAGACTTGAGAAATTTAATTTTGCATCGAAACACCATTAATGTTCTTTCACTTTATTGCCCCGAAGCTGATTATGTAATACATGTATATAGATCGTAAAATCGAATACTACATAATGCCTACAATTAGGGGCATAGTATTGAACCTGCAGTACAGTCGAACAAACGTTATAACGAAATTCAAGGAGGCCACAAGTTTGGATCACTATAGCCAGTGGTTCGCTTTATCCGAAAGCGAACGAAAGAAATACAATACTAAAACAAGGGGACCCAAATTTTCGTTCCTTATATCCGTGAGTTCATTATATACCGGATTTGCTATATATATAACGGGGTTCGACAGTATTCCATCAACATTGAAGTGTTCATATTTTTGAAATATTTGCTCAGTACTGAGTACTATCGAAAGTATTTTCAAAGTAAACCAATATTTCATCAAAAATGATACTCAGTATTTCCCACCAATAACAGGTGGCATATTTCTACGAATTTTTGAATACCCCCAAAAAAGTAAGTAAAAAGTCAAAATATAATGCCCTCCCTCCTCAACACACTGATTTGAAATCATTAGCTTGGAGAAAAATAAATAAATAAGAAATTAAATTAAAATAATAATATTTTAATAATAAAACTACCCACATTTCTGCTCCCCATAGGGATGAACGCAGGACGAGACGAGATTCTCATGGTCTCGCACTTTTGTGAGACGAGACATCTGGGTGCTATACGAGACGCGAGGAAAGACTGCGAGACGAGACTTCCGGATGCGAAACGAGACCTCAGGGTGCGAGACGAGACGTCAGGATGCGAGAACAGTTTCGGGCAAGACCGCGAGACTGGCCATTTTTTACTTAATTGTGCGAAGTGAAAGAAGTACAGTCCTCCCTTGTTTACCCCAGTCTCGCATACTGTATGATACCAAAATGCCTTCCTTTTTACTTAATTGTGCGAAGGGGAGAACGCGACCCTGAAATGTTTCTTCAAGATAATTAGAAAAATCCTATATTTAGGCCTCGAATTCAGCGCGAGTCAGGTTTTTTACGGGAAATGATCAGTCAATAAACATCGCGTTACATTCGGGCTAATACGGTAATTGTTGCACGTATGAGTAAAGGAAGCATTAAATCTGCGTTTCAACATGTATTTAGAAATTGTAATTTGAGTTTTTGATCTCTTGGCTATTATTCCTTTTGTTGGCAATATTGAAAAAAATATACCCTATATCGTACTTTAATGACACCGAATTTATTCTGTTTTATGAAATAAAATATCAGAATGAATTCGTATTTTGTCACTTTTTCTTATTGTATTATGTAAAATATACGCGCGTTACTTTTATATACAAGTATTTCAAATGCAACTTTAAGCTAAAGAGAAGTTTAGGTAGGCATTTAAAATTTCAATAACGACACCTGGGATTAGGCCACTCCCCTTCCTATACAGTTTATTACAGTATTCGTTTAATCTTTTTCTAATCTCCCAAATTTTATAAGTCGAAACTCCAATACATTGTAAATATTAATCATCTTTAAAAAAGATAAATGATAATATATCGTATGCAGGAATATATACCGGACAAAATAGAAAATACTTTTTTACATTTGCTCTAAAAATCTAAAAACTTAGCTTAAATTTGAAAAAAATTGAATCTTTCCCTTGGAAATTATTTCGAAAATTATTTCGACAACTTCTACGGTTTCAATTTATACGTCGATAAATAAGTCACTAAACTCCATTTATACCTTTTGCAGATGAAACCTCTGTCAAAATTTCCAAAAGATATTTAGGTAGACACACGCACGCTAATGAGAAAGTCATAGGTCTTCCTTTAGAAATAATATCTTTCAAGGCGCGTGGTTAATATAGTGATACGACCTAGAACCACTCAATTAGATGGTCAACTGGAAAGCTTCCCTAAACTTTCAGTGGTTTTAAAAGACTTGTTTATAATATTTTTCAATAAATTACCTTTCTAACCACACATAAAAAGACTATTAATAATTGTTTTCACAGCCTTGAGGAAACATTTATTTCTTGAAAATTCCATTCACATCAAACTTAGACTCATGCGTCAGAAAGCGAGAAGTTGAAGTACGATAATGCTTTTTGCAGTAGCGTTCAAAAAAAGTATCCCAAAAAAAGGAAGGGAGTTCAGCTTTATCCGTTTCTTTATTTACTTATTGAAACATTCGGAATAAAATTTTTAAAAACTCTTCAAAGCTCTTAAAAAAACTCTTGGAAACTATTGAGTCTGTTCACTTCCATGTCGCAAAGACGCAACAGCGGAGATTCTTCTTTTATGCCAAGTGTTAAATTACTCACCGACCTTTGAATATCAGCTAAGATTCCCCCATTTAACTTTTGAATGCCAGTATATTCTCTAGGGCTACGGAATACACATTTTGTTTACTCAAAAATGTATGGACTTCTAAAACTCTTTCAATACTACTTAAATTTTATGTAAATGTATGTCATCATTTTAGTACATAGAAACTCTAAACTCGATTCATTTTTGTCAGTCCTCTATATAAAGAATTAAAGTGATTGCTTCAGATCATCTATGGCAAAGGTTCAACCGTCGCCCTCATAAATACACTCTATAACAAAAAAATTGACGCCGCAAGAAGGAAAAGCCCGATTGTAATGAAATTTCGTATGCAAGGACATTCGGATCGAACATGCAAATGATTAAAATCTGAAGTCCATTGAACGAATAGCGGAGGCGCTAGAACATCGGAATTGCGCATTCAGCAGGTGCATATAAGGAGCTATTCTCAATCTAATGGTTAAACTTTCTGTTGCATTTCGACTGCGATATCTTACGTCGGCTGCAACAACGCCTCGCCGATGGATTCGTGCGCATTACGAGCATATGTCGGAGTTTGAAAGAGGTCATGCGATCGGACTGAAAGAGGCTGGATGGACGAATAGAAGAATCGCTCGACATCTGCATCAAAACGTCGACCTCTGCCATTTTGACGCTGATATCTACCGTTGTCCACCCTCTCTTGCCAGCATCATCTAAAAGTATGCGGCCATTAGACGATGCTGGCAAGTGTGGGTCATCAACGATAGATATCAGCGTTAAAATGGTGGTCGACCGAGGGACAAAGCAGAACGGGAGGATTGTCAGAGCAGCTGTCACAGCACCGGATTCATCGCTATCAATTATTCACAGTGTGTGGGTATCCAATATGACCCTCCACAGACGATTGAGAGAGTGGGATTTATGCTCCCGCCGACCGTTACGCCGGCTGCCTCTCACGCCTGTATACCGCCAAGTCCGATTGCTGTGGTACCGGGCTCAATCAGCGTGGAACTGCCCGGACTGGGCACGTATAGTCTTTAGGAACGAGTCCCGTTTCCAACTGTGTCCTGGCGACAACCACAGACGTGTCTGGAGACGTCCAGGACTGTCCTGACTATCGCACTCCACACAGGCCCACATCAAGATGTTATGGCCTAGGATGCCATCTGTTTTGATAGCCGGACCCATTTAATAACCATCTCTGACACATTGACAGCACAGCGGTACGTTGACGACAACCTACGACCGGTTGTGTTACCTTTCCTTTTGCGACACCCGGGACTTAATTTTCAACACGATAATGCCAGGCCACATATGGCACGTGTTGCGTATGAATTGTCCCTGTTACTTCCTCGCCAGATCTATCTCCCATAGAGCACATTTGGGACGTTATGGGAAGGCGATTGCAACTATCTAAAAATGTTGCCGATTTAGCTCAACCGTTGGCAAGAAATAGCGCAGACAAATTGGCAAGAAATAGCGCAGGACACCACCTAAGAAATTTATCAGTCTGTATCATGTCGGGTGACAGCTTGCATCGAGGCCAGAGGTGGACCAACGCCTTGTTGACTTCCTCTCTTTGTAGTGCGCAAACTTTCGTTGTAGTGCAATAAATAATTCAATTTTTCGGAAATTTTAATCGTTTGTTTTTTTATGTATGTTCTTTACATCCACCGATTTTTATCGTAATCTGACAATTTCTTCTTGGTGCGTCATTTTGTTGTTGTTGTTGTTGTTGTTGTTATAGAGTGTATATAAGCACTTGGACAGCACTATATAAGCACTTTTTCATTTTACATGATTTCTGGCCACCTTAAAATTACTCTGATAAAAATTCAATCAAATCACTTTACAGTACTTTTTTTGAATAAATTTTCAAAGTCAGTAATTTATATGTAACAGACTTTCCCAATTGCTTATATAATGGTACAGGCGACTGCATCTTTCACCCACGCTCATCTATCCCTGAAATAGCATTGGTTGTTTTATGACATCCCTGGTCATCTAAATAACCCGAAACCGGGCAGCGGACCGACCGGAAATTGCATTCGTTGAGTAAGGAAGATATCAAAAAGGGGGTGAGGGAATTGATTTGATATGTTTCAGGGTTGAGATGCTTCTAGGGGGATTGGTTGGAACTTCTGTGGGAGACTTCCGACAATTGCTTAAAAATCCGTGCTTACTCCATGTTCATTAATTTGGAGTCTGGAGCACCTACTTCAACATAGTGAGATTCTTTTTTTCTAAGTTAATGGAATTGTCCTCGTCCTCTTTCATGAAGAAGTATGAATAATAGTCATAAAAAAACAGTATCATACTCAGTTTTGTCGCATGATTTTAAAATTATTTACAAAGTTCATTCATCACTAGTGCATACTAAGCCTATGATGTGATATATTTTGGATTTAATGAAAAAATTTTGAGGAATATCTTTCTTTTTCAAATTAAGACCTAATCTTATAAAGTTAATATTGTGTATTTTGGAATGTACGACTACGGAAAAAAACTCCCACTTGTTCTTTATTTGGCGTCGTTCGCCGTACAGGAAAATTATATATACCATTCGTTTACAAAAAACGTATACTTTAATCTCCTATTAATTTAATTTCCATAAATGGCAGACTTCATATTTAATTCTGCATCAACTTTTTTCTCAGTGCCAACACTCTATTTTGACTTTATTAAACGCAAGAAAACCTTCAAATTACCTTAAATATAAATTTTAACCAATTTTCTATAATTTTCGGAGATATTGCGAATTCTTTTTTGCGTGATTTTAAGGGACTTTCTGAAAATTGAAAAACGCTATTTGTAGGTTCCGAACTTTTCGCCTTTCATTAATCTCGCTCTCGACAGTTAAAAGAAATAAATATTATTTACAATGAAAACACTGTTTCCAGTCTTACAATTTTTTGTACTGAGACTATCAGGGGAAAAATTAGAATAGTCAGCCAGTGGTCCTAATGACCCGTGACGCCAAAACTTCCTCGGTCCGTCTACATGATTTAGAGAAAAAATGCGAAACTACTGCTTACGATTCTGAAAATCTTTCCAATTTTGAAATTGTTATTAAGTATTTGAAGGTTCTCTTAGACATGCGAAATATTGCCAGGAGTGAGAATATTTTCTCTGCTCCACTGAGTACAAGCATGACAGTTATTCAGATACGGTCGAACTAGAACATGAAGAATGGTTTTATGATAGAAAATTTATTTGTTTTAATTTCATGTAAAAATCGCAATTACTTTTTTTGTCGACCCAATATTATCACTGTGTTTATTATTTTACTTTCTTAATTTAATACCGTCTGCAGTGTGCAATATTTTTATAAGACTTTTGGTGGTATTTTAATAAATAGTCAGATGAAAATTTAGACAGAAAAATGTGATTTTGAATTTTGATAAAGTATGGGGAAGTCCAAAGACCTGATGCTTCAGATATTAAATAAGGTCAAATTCATGCCTGGAATGTTAAGGATGTTAGTTTTTCAGTTGGTTGTTGTATTGGACGTTGTATTGGAAGACATAAATCTACTGCATATAATTCTATGCATGAAAAATATTTTATTTGGGGAAGAAATAGTAGCGGAAGCAATAATAGACTGTAATGGAATCAACATCAAACTGTACAAACCTTCAATTAATTTACTTCAAAATTTGTTTTTTTTTTTTTTTTAGTACCGCCAAATTTTAATATTTTTGCGCAAAAGAAATCTAATTTACTTTTATTTCAAGCAATTTTCAAAAAAAAATTGTCATTTAATAAATTTATATATGGTCTCTTAACTCATAAAAATAGCACACATTTTATTTAATACAAATTAAACTACTGAACGTAAAAATTTGAAATTTTGCACAGCCACGTAATATTACTTTTTGCATCTATTTCCATCGAGATTTAGCTAGGTCGCTATTCATAATTTTTTGAATATTAATTTAATATTACATATTAAAATTTATCAAAAAATTATAATAATAGTAAACTATGTTAGGGTCGTTTAAGTCTAATAGTACGAATAAAAATCAGCTTCTTGTTATCAACATCATATGAGACATGAATTGAAGTATGAAGAAATATTTTAACATTGGGGGAAGGGGGGTTTTGGAAGCTCATAACTCACTCATTTTCACTTCAAATTTATTGAAAATTGGTATTCGGTGTTAAAATGAACTAAATTTTTGAAATATGAAGTGAAATATAGGGGTTGCTATTGGAAAAAAAGTTGGTTTCAGTTAAAGTTTATTGAAAATTAGTATCGTGGGTTAAAATGAGCTAAACTTTTGAAATATGAAATGAAATCTGGGGATTGCTATTGGGGAGGGTGGGAGTTGGGCCGAATTTTAATATGTAGATGGCCCCTTATGCAATTTTTATGCATAGCAAAGCTAAGTGTACGTCAATCGTAAACGATTGGTATATATGTAACTTTGCTGTAAGACGAACTACGGCCGAATAAAATACAAGTAGGCGTTTTTTATTTCCGCAGCTGTACAGTCTTCTGCATAACTGTTTTCGCCTGGAGTTTTCAGTCTGGTAGATTGCCTTCACGATGGCCTTCTGCAAAATATCTGGTGAACTCGCATGGTGGAAGGAGCCGAAGTAGTTAAATGCCCTTTAAGATTGGCCAAATAAATAATGTTCTTCCGATCCCGAAACAGTTTGAATATCAGTAGAAAAATAGAATATAAGCAGAAGTAAAAGAATATCAGTAATAATCACTGTCAACGTAACTTCATAAGAAATGAATTGACATGAAAATATTTCTTGTCATGAGAAAGCAATTAAAATACTAGCTATGATATTTAGATTTCCAAAAATGCGAAAACTGTTTAAATGAACAGAATCTTGAGTAATTTATCCGAACATTTACTTAATCGAGCTGGCAAGCTAAACTTAGTCTCCTAAAATATGCCCCAAACCTATTTTTTCCAGATGCAGCTAATCAAAAGTTTCCGTCATTACGGTCACGTTCATGACAAACGCTTTTTATGACCGTGGTTTGATTCGAGTTCAAATTTATATTGCTATAAGAAAATGTCTAGAAACTACTAAACATACAAATTTATTGCCTTCAAAGGATATGACTAGTAGATTAATATATCTGAAACATCAAGAAACGAAACTTCCGTTTGTATATAAACACTCATTTCAACATTACATCTAAATTTTTGGATTATAATTTATTAAATAATGCAATAATTTGGATTGAATGTATGTCAGTCTAAGTTTTACAGCATTAAATGAGTTCGCGCAACACTCTACTGCAGGCAGTTGGCACGACTTGATCATACAGAAAAAGTAAAGCTTTTTTTTTTTTAAACTCTTTTTGAGTTTTCACCATATAACGTATTCAAGTTTCTTAGCGCTATTTTACACATGTGCGAAATTTCAAGCCAATAGGTTGGAGAAGCTTTCACCTGGATGTCAAAATTAGAATGATAACAATATTATTATATATTTCTGTAAACTAAAAAACATAAATCAGTATGGTGAAATACACTTTCCCAAGCTTTTTCTATTTCCTCACTAATATATAGCTTGTTTCTATGGTGTTCAAGTACATTTCATAATTTAATATGAAATATTGTTGAACAATCCCCAAAATGTCATTTTAAATACTAATAAATTTTTCCTGCTTTTGTTGTATAGTATATATATGTAGAATCCGAAGTTTCGATCAGAGCGCAGATGCCTCACCCCTTCCTTTGAGACCCCCCCCCCTGACGTAGGAGGTCACGTGATGTTTTGTTTTTCTGTGGCTGGCGAATTTCGGAAGAAGCGAGGAGTGGACAGGGAGACGGACGGAGAGATTTGAACGTAGATGGAATGGAACTTTTTTGGTGCATGCCTGGGTGGCTTGTCTTATTGTTTCTTTCTTTTAAAGCAATGAATCCTGTGTGGATGTTTTGTTAACGTACCTAAGTGGTGTAAAAGATTTCTAGTATACCTTTGTAAATAGAAGAATATTAAATGTGTGTGTGTCCAAGTAACTTAGCCTCGTCATTGCGATGTCCTGCTTTTAATTAGAAGCACATAATAGTAATTCGTCAATTCATAGGGTCAGTATACGACCCTATATATATCTAATATGCATTTCAAATGAGTTCTTTGTACAATCTATTGTATTGACGAATACATCTTCCATTTCAAATGATGAAACGTTTTAAAAATCAGACTTTTAAAAAGTGTGTAAATTAAGGATCTGTGATAATTCTCTTTCCTGTGAACTGAAGCGAAAAAGCGTCAAAATGACTTGAATTTAATTGCTTCTGAAATAATTGAAAGCATGAAACCAATTACGTTTCACCATCAGTGAAGCAGTCAACATTTATTCTAGAACTTTTAATCATTTAACGGATCGATAACAAATTAGTGTAATACCTGAATGTGGAATGTCTTTTAGCTAAAAAAAAATTAGTCTGCAAAATATGTAATGTTTAAACATTTGCTAATGAACATTTAATTTTCTGATATTCTTTCCTAAGAAAAACATTAGAGGAAATTCTGATATTACACTTTAAAGATTGTAGTGCTATTTAGGGCGAGATTCAAGTGAAACGCACGCGATCGAGTTCGAATCGAACGTTTTTCAGTTCCCAGTTCAGTCCCCAGAATGCTTCCAATGAACAAACCTATCGCGTTGTCACGTGATCAAAACACGATTGTTTTGTTTCAGTTGAATAAGAAGCATTGATATATTTCGAAGTTTCTCCTGTTCGACGCGGAAAGCGTTCGAATTGTGTTTCACTTGAATCTCGCCCTTATTTTTCTGTTAGTAAACACTATTCCTTACAATTGTGTATATAAATTACAGAGAAGGTAGCATTGTTCTGTCTTAATAAGGGAGACCGGGGCACGTTTTCCAACATTCTTTAATTTGATTTTTGTACCTTTTATTTTTGCCTGTTTTTAGGTAAACAGGATAACATTGTATTTCCTGTTCAGTACAGATTTTTTACCTAAAAGATAAATACAGTATGCCCACTGAAGTCCCTTGTCACCCTCTTAATTTCGGAACTGCTGCTGCTATTCTTATAAACGTGGTATCTAGGTATAGTAAATCGGATATGCGCTACCGAATGAGACCACTCACAGCAACACCTGGTGAAAAACTGCGGAGTTAGCTTTCGCATCTCGAAAACGGTATCAGATAGGGGCGAAAAGTGAATTGCGAAGTTGTAGAGCGTTATATCGACTTAGTACGAAAAGACACCTCATTGAAATGGATATGAAAAACAGAACGGTTAAAACGTGCATTTATATTTTCGTGATTTCCTACACTGTGAAGTCACGAAATGTGAACAGAAGGACAAAATATTATCTTTCGGGCTAAGTACGGTGCCGCAATGTAGCATAGTGGTATCACTTGCGATTCCTAGTCCAAAGGACTCTGGTTCGAGCCCCGAGAGTTGCATCTTGTTAGTGATCTCAACGCAACCTGCACTTAATGTTCGAAATTTTTGCAGTATGCATATATGTAAGAAACGTCACACCTCTTCACTTGAGACCACTAGTATAAAAGAGACATCTTGTTGGGTTTATACATGTAGGAATCATCCCGGGCATAATTCAATATGCCCGGGAGCCCGCCATGGGTCCCGCCCGGGGAGCCCTGGAGCCGCCATGGAACCCGGGATCCCGCCATGGAGCGATTTTCCAAAGCTGAATATTGTGAGATCGTTTTACTGTACGGTGAATGTGGACGTAAGGCACGATTAACAGCAAGTTTGTACCGGGAAAGTTTCCCTGCAGGCCCGCATCCTTCTTATCAAACCATCCTATCTGTTGTAAACCGTTTAAGGGAGAAAGGCTGCGTTACTAGTCGAGCTCGATCTGGTAAACCAGCTAAGGTAGGGCGACAAGTTCAACCAGATGAGGTACTAGCATACGCCCTCGCATAAACGAAATGCAGTACAAGACAGATCAGTGAACACTGTGGCCTCTCAAAAAGTCAGGTTTGGAAAATCCTACAAGAATCAGGCGCTTATCCATACCGACCATCGCCTCAGCAGGTTTTACTGGACGGGGATGCCAAGCGACGCTATTCATGGTGCAACTTCTCCGATACAGGTCCAGCTTTGTTCATCCCAAGCATGCATGGTGGCTTTGGAATTTTAATCATTTGCTTTACACAATATAATTTGCATTTCCTGAAAATTGCAGAACAATCGCTTCATTCATTCAAGCTGTTACATTTTGAAGTAAAACTTCTTTAGGCGCAACTAGAGTAACTCAGATTTTTTTTCTGACGGAAGTAACGCTCATGTGGTTTTGGAAAAGCGGAAACTGCCTGCGATCGAACCCAACCAGCAGGCGAAAACTACGGTTTAAGAACATGGTGATAGAAAAACATGAAGAAATGGAACCTTCAATCGAGCCAAACTAGCAGACGAAAATGACATTTCAAGAGCACGGAAACAGAATAATACTTCAACACAGAATAATACAAAACCAGCAGAGGAAAACAATGTTTTAAGAACACTGCCATAGAAAAAGGCAATAATAGACCCCATGTGCATCCGATACCAACCAACAGAAGAAAACACCAGTTTGGGAACACAGTTAAAGAAAAATACCACAACATAGACATTCTCTCGATTCAAACCCTACGGAAAACGTTTTAAGAAAACAGTGAAAGAATAGTAGTTCAACACGGGCACTTCCTGGATGCTAACCTAAGGTGACCATATTTCTAAATAGTATTCTGGGGACAAATCAAGCATTGTCCTGTAATCCAAGGAAAACTTGGGGACACTAGAAAATATCTTTGGGGACTTATTCGAGGACACAACATATTACCATGCTAATAGCTCTTTATATCAATTGTGTATTCTTATTTCTAATAAATTAATGGAAGTATTTATAAATATTTATTTAAACCAGAAATATGAAAGGAAAACCATGTTGAAATATCGCAATTTATTCATAATACTTGGCATAGTATTTGTATTTTTCAGAAGACATTGCTTTTTACATTGGCTCGTTTTGTGATCATTTTTCATGAAACCTTTTACACCCTCTAAAAAAAGTATTCGAGTGCAAGAAAAATTTCGTACTTCAATTTCATATTTAAAGCATGGTTGCTCCTGAAAAGTGATTAATCATTAACAAAACTGAAATGGGAAATTTGACTCATAGTCGAATACTTTATTGAATGTCTGTACACGCTACACATACAATGACAACAAACATTTTCAGAGATCGAATTTCATTGTTTCTCTGAGTAGAAGGCACTTTTAGTTGTTTTATTTTTCTTATTTCTTCAATTTTTTCTGAAAGAAATAAACTAAACGGAAACTTTCAGGGGAAAAAAGTACAAATCTTTAAATTTGGGGACTTTTCGCGTCCCCAAGAAGTCAAGGTATTTTTAGGGACAAAGTAAAAAAAAAAATATATTTGGGGACTGTCCTCGAATTTCGAAGACGTATGGTCTCCTTTATGCTACCCCGACATCCAGACGGAACAACGGTTTAAGAACATGGGTATGTAACACCACAAAGAAACAAACACTGGCTGAAAACGGTTTAAGAACAGAATAAAAGAATAACAAATGGATACTCCGTGGATTCTAACCCAACCTCAAGACGGAGGCGGTTTAACACGGGGATGGAACACCACAAAGAAACGGACCCTGGCTGCAATCAATCCTAAACAATAAACAGAACCTGCAGTTTAAAAACACGGATGCAGAATAGTAATTTGAAACCTACCAACAGACGAAATCAACGCTTAAGAACACTGTGATAGAAAAACACACAAAAAAATGTACACTACCTGCATTCGAACCCAACAAACAGAGGAAAACATCAGTTAAAGAACACAGTTAAAGTATAATACTAGACTATGGACATTCCCCCCATTCAAACCCAACCTCCAGACGGAACAATGGCATAAGAAAACAGCTAAAGAATAATACTACAACATGGACACTTCCTGGATTCTAACCCAATTTCCAGACGGAACAACGGTTTAAGAACACAGGTATGGAACACCACAAAGAAACAAACCCCGGCTGCAAACGATTTAAGAACACAGTTAAAGGATAATACATGGACACTCCCTGGATTCTAACCCAACCTCCAGACGGAACAACGGTTTAAGAACATGGGGATGAACACCACAAAGAAAATGAATCTGGCTGTAACTGAATCCAACGTCAAAGAAGTTTTACTTCAATCGCGCGTAAAGATTACACGCACACTTTTTTTTAACAGGGAGGAGTTTATCTCTGACACTCTTTAGAATATAATTCTCAAATTTTTCTCATCACCTCATTAGTGTATTGCGCACTTTTTACTAATAGGAATTGTTTTGTACGGTGGTCATATACAAATTTAAAAAGTGTAACTTTTTGAAAATTAAAGTGAAGCATTTTTTTAACGTTGCCATTTCCCCTACCTTATTTTAAACATTATTTCAATTTACACTGCTCACTAATCTCTAACAGATAAAGAGTTAAAGTATATTACCACCTTTTTTGGACTCCTTTTATGTATAGAATATTAAGAAATAAAAGCTGAGGTCACTGTTTTTGTAACATCAAGTACTTTTCTGAGTGTATTATTTTTCAAGTTCAGTGTATATTCTTTATATGTATGTGTTAGCGCTGATTGCAATTTTCCTGTCCAAACAATTAAATAGGGTCCAGGTTTTCAGCTCGCATATTTGTAAGCTTCCAAGGAAATTTGTCAGTCGATGTACTTGAACTCTATTTTTTGAACATCAAAATATTATACATCTTGTCAATCGACGCTCAAATGATATTCATAAGGGTCAGGTATATTTTCTAAATATAGTAAATATAATCTGTTGTAAAAAAGAGGAAAAACAGGCGAGAAAGTAAAGTTTGCAGAAAGAACCGGGCCAGAGCTGCGAACTTGGTATGCAAATGTGTCACCAACGTGCATTAAGGAGGCATGCAACGCGCACAGGAACAGGACGTGTGTAGTTTATGTTTTTTTGTTATGCAAGCCTACACGAGGGGCACCTAGTTACGGAATTTTGAAGGGATTCTAACGTGTAATTCACGTTACGTCTGCAGAAAACCGACCAAAACTCCAGACCGTTAGATCGACATCTCTAACGCGGAGCCTTCATACTTCAGCCATCTATCATGTTGAATGTCATCTACTTATTGGCTATGGAGTGGTCGCAACGTAGGTAGAATTTAAACTCTCACTGGTGGTGATTGTCACGTTGACACAACGTGCATATTTTTTAATGAAAAATTATGAACACAAATCCTAATTAATATTGTCTAAATTTAAACTAATAATCTATACTAAATCTAATTTAAAAGTTTTTAACAATAACTATCTTTTAAAGCTTTCAATTTTCCTCTTGGCCTTCTCAATTACAGCGCATTAACGTACTTCTAAAGCATTTCCCTCTTATCAGCTGCTTTGAAATAAAATAACAGTTGACGCCGGCTAAAAGAATAATAATAACAACACCTCTTCCTCGCATATATCTTTGCTCTAGCTGAAGCAGATGTATTTGCGGTTTTCCTCTGCTGCGCAAGAAGCATATAGCTCGAAAAACACCTGCTAAAATTGTTCCAGAAAAATCGAGCTCCCTTTTTCCATAGCAGTAGGTCTAACGGGTTTTTTTAGCAGTTAGGAGTTGTTTTTCGGTGGGGCAGGCCACTCACTTCATGTGAGGAGGCTTTTGCCCACCGACACGTAATATATATCGCGTTGCACGGATTTGCATCTATGCCGATCACTTATGGTGACGGAGGCTTTCGCCACACCGTGGTGCCAGGCCGTAATGGCATCAAGCCGTGATGTTTTTGTCAACACGCTTCCCCAAGTTTATTTTGAGTGCATGTATTGTAGAGTTTTAAATGTATAATCCTGCATTTTGAAAATTGGTGACTGTTCCAGTGAGAAAATAAAATAATATGTTTCAAGTTTAAAAGTGTTGAGTGAGACTCCTTATTTAAAGGGAATGTGCTCTTCAAAATGTGTTTTTCTCCGGAAGTAAAATGTGTTAGCCCAGTGAAGTGTTCAAAGTGTTTGTGTGATCATGTTTCAGAGGAAGTAAAACGACATGCACCATCAAAAGCGAATTTCATTCTTGATTTTGGAATTTGTCCTTCCTCGTCGCTCTGATGAGGGATTTCTAGTACATAAGTGATTTCGTTAAGTGGGGAAGAAAAGCATGTTCACCCGTACGACGTTGTGTATGCCATCGTGTTCCGGGTGAAAGAGAGTACGTCCTACCTAAGGGGAATAATTCTCCTTTCGACATCGTTGCGAGTGTGAATTTAAAATGTGACCCACTATCCGATCATGTTCTTAAAACTATGTCGCTCTCACTACAAAGTCGTACCAGTTATAATTTTTACAAAATAATTCATCGTCTTCTTACGAACACCGCCTTCCATCGTACATCTCCATAGGATAGTGATGGGCGTTTACAACCGATTTGAGAGGCCATACCAATGAGCGGGATACATGGCTTTGACACGAAAGGTGGCTCACAGATGCACCCGATAGCTTTGCGAATTCAAAATAACTAGTCTGGTGTTGAAAGGGCGCCTATTTTAAGAAGCGATATGGTTGGAACCACCGTAGAGCTAGAACCATTGGCTCAAGAAGGCATAGTAAATGGTTCTGGATATTTCCGGACTTCGAGAGGATTTCGCAATCAAGAAGGCAGCTGTGTTTGCGTCAATAGCTTAATATAGCTATCAACAACTCGATGCGATTTTTCAACTTTTAGGAATCCAAAGGTAATAAGGTATCATTTGGATACTATTGGCAAATGTACTATACAGAAAAAAAGTCATGAGAAAGCTCTGAAGATCTCATTAAAAAGAGAGATATCTCATGAAGATGATCACACATTTTACACGCATAAAATAAATTTTTAATATAAAGTGAATACTTTTCATATTTAATGAGAAAAAAAATCCTGGCTAAATATAATATATTTTCATGTAAGGTGATTCGGGGGGAAATACCACATTTAAGAATGCTTTGGCTTAGTAGATCTAATACTGAAATGATAAGATAATGAAAAATATACCATGCTCTTCAATCTCTAATTAATTATGAAGGATATCCCAAAAATACCGTCCAAATTCTGCACAGCCAAATTTCTCGTTTGGTATACATAAGAAATGCCCAAAGAACCACACCTCTACGATCTATAGAAAACAGCAGAAACGACTTATCTGGTGTACGAAAAGAGCCTTTTTTGGAAGCATGAACATAGTTTTTTTGCATATACTTTCATAAAATAATGATCAAAATCTCCACCGTGCATATCGAGGCTGCTTGCATGCGTGCGCTGTGTAATGGCTAACTGCTCACGTTGCATCAATCTGGTTCCCACATAAATACACACATCATGAAGGGGAAACTGAATCACTTGTAATTAGGTCTCAACAGATCAATTCTTCCAAATGTTTTCATTGGATATAATCCACAGTAGCCAGATCTGATGAGCGTAGTGGTCATAAAACCGAATCCCTCATATCTAATCCAGTGTCCAATTTAATGTTTTTAATTGTTTTTTCTTGCACTGGATCTGACGTCATATTTTGTTTTTTCTCTCTTTTTTCCCTGTTATTCCTGACTCATAGGTTTCATTTCGAGAAACGAAAACTATGGGTCGTACAGGTACAGTTCTTTGGGCAATTTTATGTACACCCAAAGAGGAATCTGGCTGTGCAGAGTTTGGGCGGTATTTATGGGACACTCTGTATATACTTGTTAATTGCTTTGCCAGCGGGTATATGATTGAGAAATGTTATGTTAAATAAAATCATGTGAACTGTAGCATCTTTCCCCCATATATACGGGGAAGATTCCCCCGGTTATGGTGTAATAAAAATAAGACGAAATTTGGAAAATTCGCTATTAATTGCCAATAGCTATGCCAATAGCCTACGTAAGAAACAAATCTGTAAACTGAATTACCGTGTTTACCCGCGTTATAGTCGCACCTCTGTTTTGATGCAGAAAAAATAGCATTAGAGTTACAATATTATGTAATAAATCTTTCCCGCATATTAGTCGCACCTAGACTTTCACCATAAAAAATTGGCAAAAAACGTGCCACTATTACGCGAGTAAACACGGTAAAAGTTTTTAAAATGATTTAACTAAAACTAATAAGAATGCAGGTTTGAATGTTGTCGTGCAAAACATTGCTTTCAGGGCGAATGACCACTGTTGCAAACTTCTTACAACCGTTTCTTGCACTTGATGTACTGAACCCAAACACACTAGAAACCTGACAAATAATTTAATTATTATATTGAATTAAATTTCATTCTGAACAAGAAGCTCAATCCTTTTTCTTTTTTTACTTTCAAAGCATAATTATGATAGTAAAATGTGAATTATATTTATTCTAAAATTCTTAATATCTTTAAAAAACATAAGAAATGCAAAACTATAGTTCACATATATTATTTACAATGCAAAGTATTGTAGTATTAAAATATTAAATATTTTGTTAATTAAAATAATATAAAATGATAATTATTATAATATTATAGCTATAATTATTAATTCTATTTATATTTTACATTACAATATACAGCATATAAAATAAAATTTAACGTTCATTTATTTCTGAAGCATGTTCCATCTTTCCCAGTATAGGAAAATGATGCCACACACGCTTATTTTCGTATTAATACATTTACGTATTAATACAGGCCGCTTCTGCCTGTCTTGTGTGCGCAAGAGAATGAGGAACTCACTTATACTGCTAATATCTCAGTGTAATAAAATATCCATTTATCAGCTTTAAATAGGATCAGCACAATATGATTAGGGCTTAACTTGCCAGTTTAAATGTCCGTCTGATCCAAAATATTGGCGATTAAAAATGATAAATTAGGTTTAATTCTCACTCTTTTGGTACACTGGGACAAGATTCCTCACACAAGAGGGTCAGTATTGCTCTCTGTTGATAAATAAAAAAACTAGCTGTAAACTTGCGTCTTTCCCTAACTGGCGTCTTCCCACGAATTACCTTAATTAAAGTATCCATGAGGATTTTGAGGCTATTACAGACTTGGAGTCTAGGATATTTGTTCCACCATACCTCCATATAACTCGATAGCATAATCATGTTCCGCCTCATCTCTGAAAGCTACCTCAATTTCAATTAAGAGTGATAAATGCCATTTTTTGAAGCGAAGTTACCGCCAATACTTAGCGAAGGGGGAGATAGTGAACCTAGTCTATAGTGAATGGGGATTCATCGATCAATACTCGGCCGAGCGTGTCGAGAAGTCGTGTGAAATGAAATTTAGATTTAGGCTGACCCGAATCAAGTTGAAACACTGCTTTAGCAGTTTTCCCCACGCCATGAAAATTGCAATAAATATTGGTCTCTTTCTTTTCATGTACGCTGTGCATGAATGGGGGTGAGATTCTTTTTTTTTTTTTCCCGTAAAGGAGATTTATCGATCGGTGGCAATAGAGAATAAAGAAATTTTGTGTTCGTCCTTCTCTCTCCTCAAACGACATAAAGCATTGAAGAAAATGTAAATGACCCATCACATTTGTGAATAATCACGATTGTTTAACATTCCTTGAATTAAATATCTTGTTAGGCAAATATCTTGTTACATTAAATCTAAATTTCACTTTCGACTTTCACTTGATTTTCACTCGGGGAACTTTGTTTTAATGAAGAAAATGCGTTATTACCTTAAAAAGAAGAAATCTTGTTGAAAAAAGGAAAAATATTAGCAGATGTTTTCGGTCATCGTTTCGAAAACGGTATTCTCTATTTTATTTCTGCGTTTAGTTTAAATAGTACACGCATAGAGAACAATGCTCACAATAATTAAGAATGTAATAGGCAACCGTTATTGTCTTTAATCTATAAAAGCTACAATTACGAAGGGCTGCTAACAAGGAGAGAATAACATCTCAAGATTTTTTCTAACTCATGATATTTTACATATTTTACAGTTTGATAATGCACTGTATTATTCATTCCAGAAATTGTATCTAGACTTTATCACATTTTCTAACAATTTAATAGTTATATAATTAAATGTACAGGATGATTCAAAATATTGATAAACTTCAGAGAGGAGTAGGTTACTCAAAGACGAATCAGAATTGCATAGTAATGTGGGGACGCAACGTCGATTTCATGCACTTGCTAATAATCATTTTGGAAGACGTTTGTCTAAATTGGATTTAGTAAATAGAGAGTTTACCTTCGACAATTTCATCCATAAAATTAAAATAAACTTCTAAACCATGAATATTTGTCGAATGCTTTCTGCGAGAAGTCAAATAGTTCTTCACGAACCATGGTTGGAAAATTTATAGTTCCTTTAACACTTTTCTCAATGTGATTATTAGTAAGTGCATGAACACAACGTTAGAGACCCAACATTGCTATGCTATTTTGATTCGTCTGTGAGTAACCTAGTCCTATCAGAAGTTCGTCAACGTTAATTTGAATCAATCTATACAGTGAGACATCTGAAATAATTTTTTATGTGATTTTTCATATTGACATCTGATATGTGATTTTGTTTAATTTCTAACACATTTTACCTTACTTGCTTGATTTTGTTTCCTGAAATAGCTTGGAATTTATTTGGACTTTTAACCAGATCGTGTAGACAAGAATCATATTTCTGGTTTAAATAAATATTTATAAATACCAGATCGTGGTATTTATTTTTGTTGCTATCCAGTGGAAACTAGCATTTCTAGCCGTTTGCGTCGGAATCCTCATTTCTTCTTTTTCGGTTTTTACATCGCGTTAGCAGTAAATATAAAGTAAATATTGCTTTATTTTGCAGTAAACGAGCAAAGTTGTACTGGATTGTTTTAATGCTTGATAATACCTTCATCTGAATAAATAATAACTTCTAACAGATATTCAAAAACGAATTAAATAGAAATTGTTTTACACTAAAAATATTAATATCAACATTCTATAAAAATTTACAACGAACAAATAAATTTTTGCATTAATAACGGGGGGGGGGAAATGACATCCGTGTTATTAAAATCTGAAATACTTATTTTGAAACATCCAAATACGGTTTTGAAAGTTGTAAAGGGACTTTCTTCATTGGGAGTAAAATATAAGTGAATTTCGGGAGGAAACAGTTTTTAATTCGAAATAAAAAATTCTGGATATATAACTACTTTGATTGTGCGTGGTTTATAATTTACTGTAATTGCAATTAAGGTACATAAATTGACCTAAAGAATTTATTTCGAGGTAGTTTTCACAGCTACATATTTTTGTCGCTCATAGATAAAATTAATTTATCGTAGGTTCTCCTTTTTTTAAATTTATGAGCAATTCCTTGACGTGCTCCACAAAAAAAAAAAAAATTCTTTTATTTTTAAAACCGAGCACGTGTTGTGAGACGAAAATGAGGTATATTTAACATATATTATAAGAATCATTTTTACAAACTTTTTTTTTCCAAAATATTAAAAGCTGAGTTTTTGTAAAAATACGAACAAAATTTTATTGAGAACAAAAATTAAAGCATGGATGGTGTAAGAGAAACAGATTGAAATCACATCTTCAACAAAAAAATAATTATATTATTCTTCTCCATCACCCAAGGAAACCTCAAGACATAGTTTAAAAAGATTATCATAGTCATTAGGTTATCTGGCATAGCAGGACTCGGGAGATTTAGATGAAACACGTTAGATACCTCGCCAACGGTACCGACAGTACGCGATAAATTTCATCGTAAAAGGCCACACCATGGCCAAGTACTGCGGTAGGACCGATCGACAAGCCGCGTTCCTCCGTGGCTGTCGATCTAACGATCGGGCGTTTTGAGTGTTTTTCACCAGATGTAAAGTTAAGACGCGTTAAAATCCCTTAAAAAGTCCCTCGCTCAAGGCACCTCCTCCCGTAGGCGCATGCCTCTCGTGTGGGCTGACCATAGCACAAAACACTCAATTCAGTGCAAAACAAGACAATATAATAACATCGGTTTACAGAGATCGGTTTACAGAATCACAAATATCACATTTAAAGAAATTATATGAATACAATATACAGCAATTCATTCATTCACCAATGCAATTAACTTAAATTCTTCTCGTGATCTTCCAATCATGTGAACGGCAAAAAATAAAACAAAGTAAGGCTAATGAGTTTTCCAGTCGCAACCCTAAAGCCTAATAATTTATAATTTACAGTAAGATTTCTGTATGCATGAAATAATGTTATTTACAAAACGTTGCATCATATTTACCCCTCAACATATCTCATTTAACAAAAAAAGTATAATAAATCATGTCCTGCTTTCGTGACAAAGGAGAATGAGTTCTTTCTAGTCCAGCTTTATGACCGTTCTTCTGCATTTGCTTCCCGCCGAAGTCTTTACAATACAAAATAAAGAAAAATATAATGGGCATTTACTTGTCTGAACATGTTCATAGCCATTGACTTTACAATCTATTTTTATAATTCAATGAGGTTAGTACACAGTTAAAAAAATAAAGCTAAACTATTACAGTTTACTCTCTCGTCGAACTTTGAATAAATAATTCAGTTAGGGTTAATTTATTTCATTTGCATTGTGCATATTCAATGGAATTCTTCGGACGTAAGACTTAAATACTAATCTTTGTTAAGTTTTCACAGTTAAATAAATTATTCTACGTTTCGCTAAATAATTGGGTTAAAGTAAGTGCGTCGTGGATTCACCTTTATTACATTTCGATTAATAACGGCCCGAAATAATATATTTTTTTTTTTTTACTTTTATTTTCACTCTAATCCAGTGTTAGTGAGGACTATTTATTTAAATTCTCTGATCCATAATGATTTGTTACTGACTTGCGTGAACTAATTTACTGACCATGAAAAATACCCTGACTTGGAGAAACTTTTTTTTCGTCCCATAGTACTAAATTAAAACTCTGTTAACCGTTTCTTTACAATGCAATACACCTCTAACGATTGACTTCATTTCTGCGCTTCTCAAATGAATACTATACAGGTGGCCACCCATTTTATAAGGTACGTTTTTCAAGTAGTAATAAACTTTAATAAATTATGGTACAACTTCTTCATGCATTACACGAAGAAATTTAGTTTATTATCTTATGAAAATGTATGCAAATGTGTTAAAATTTTTCATTCACAGTGAAAAAGGTTTCTTTATGACACTCAGAATGTTTTGATCCATGGCCGGCAAAATGTTTCCCTTGCAAAGAAAGAGTGACAGAAATTTATTAAATGATGATCAAAGTTGTAAATGTAGAATACAATAATAATTTAAAAAAAGAAGGGAAGTTATTTCGAACAAAGTACGATATCAAATATTGTCTGAGGAAGTTGCAGCAGATGAATAACTTCTCCTATTTACACAGGGTATACTATATTTCAGTATACTTTCTATTATTTTTATTGCTACTCTTTAGCTATTTCAATTCGAGTAACCATTTAAACCTGCATTTTCATAAACTTAAGATGAAGTTCACGGGAGACATCAGTCACATTCCTAACACTGACTACGTCAAACTATCACTCACTTCCAATATTATAATTTTCAATTTTCAAAAATATTAACCGAAATATGAATGCATAATAAAAACCTTTCAATAGAACTCAAATATGTGATATACAGTAAATAATTTTAATGTTAAACCAGTGGAAAATATTGACTCAAATTTTCAATTAATTTTACTGTATCTTGTCTACACACGTATTAGTATTGGATAGCAACATTGCATCCGTATTGCGAAATAAAGAAACAAACAAAAACAAAATACTTAAAAACTTCTAACAGTACTAACAAAACATTCAAGTGGAAATTACAAAAAATATTTTCAATGTAAAATCACTGACAATTATAGTGAAGTAAAAGTGCTGTAATACTTTTATTTAAGTGCTTTTATTAAAGTGCTGTAATACTTTTATTTATACTTTTATTTAAGTATGCTTTTATTTAAGTAAAAGCGCTGTAATACTAAGTCAGTATTACTTTTATTTCTTTTCCATACTAATTCACCCTTAATAACTTCATAGTACTCGACTGTTACTTCAGGATATTCTTATTTCCCAATTCAATAAGGCTAATGCATAGCCTGATAGATAAAGCTAAATTGCTTCAGATTACTTTCTTTTTGGAAGTTTCATTGTATTCGAGCAAATAGTTTAACATCGAATTCATCTCTTGAGTATATCTTAACAGGTAGTTTTTCGAATATAAGATTAGATTAAAGACTGATTTTCATTGATTGGGTATTAGGAAATCTGAGAGAAACTTCTAAAAGCCTGTCACCCCAGAAGCTCTAAAAATAAGAATCTATTCTGAAATATTTTATTCTTATGTTTTAACGTGAATAGGATTTGTTCTGTTTGTCTCATTTTTTCCGAAGGTTTGTCATTTTCGTAATAATAATAATAAAAAAGCTACATTTAGAGTAATCGGTTATGAGTATTACGTCAATGCTAGAGGATGTTCACTTTTACGCAATTTTGAGAGTATATTAAAAACATTTCTAGCATTCATTCCTGAAACCAATATTTATTGGGCTATGCTAGAGCTAATTTCAATTGTAAAAACTATAGAAATATACGTATTGGTGTAAAGTTACATCGATATTTGCTACAACTTGACTAAATATCGAAAAAAATATTGATTTGTAGTAGTATGTCTCATAGATATTTAAAATAACTTTCAGTATTAAATATTTACTACCCAATTTAAAAATTGAACTGTAATCCAATTGAATTGTGTTTGTTTCTGCGTCAGCACTATTTACGTATATTCCGCTCAAATCTCATCCATGCTTAAGTCATAGATTATTACTTTAGCTTATACCACTTTTCTTCAATTCAGTCTGGCTGATATTCAGTAAAAAAAATTAAAGACGAGTTGCTTGAGAGTATTTTTAAAGTTTCAGTAACTGTACATAACTGTTGTATTAAAACTAAATCGGCTTCTTGTATATAGTCTAAGGCTTGTTTTCGCACTCTAAGTCTTCATTGAAAGACATACAGTCGACTGAGGATGTAGTGATCTTACTATAATAATGAACACAGATAATTAGTTCCGATTCCAAAAAAAGATGTGACTTCACTGTGGCAGATCGTCTACAACGCTGTGTTTAGTGTAGAAAGTCACTACTAAAATTTCAACTATTCACAATGTGACTTACGACGGCATCATTAGGACGTCTTGAGTACATGAATATTTAAGTCAAGGGGCTATAATTTGAGGCCATAGCTTTATAGCTTCCAGAGTTTAGCATCAGAAGCAACGATGTTTTTCCAAGGACGCACTGGAACGCTCGTTTATAGATATCAAAAATGCTCGAATATATTCACTGCGATTATGTGGGGAAGTAACCACATTTGTACAGTATCCACCCTTCCCTAAAAATAGGGAGGGTTGAGTTCTAATTGCCACACAGCCACTAGAAGTGTATTGTTTTACTTGAGTAAATGTTTGTTATTGTAATATTTTTCTTACGGGTCATCTACCTATTGAAACGGGAACACGTTTTGAAATTTTAAATGCGACTCGGTCTTCCCACATGATATTTGAAATCAGCATATTGAAACATCCCATTGTACAAATTTTCATTAATTTTTAACTAACAATGTGAGAAACCCCAACGATAGTGCCTTTTTTGTATTATATTTTTTATTTAACTATGAATTATTAAATCATGTTTTAAAAAACGTATATAGGAATATACATAAATTTTATATGCCACAACATCGATAGACCGTGTCTACTTTGACACTGGGGATGTAGATAGGCTTAATTGCAAGAAGTAAAAAAAGGCATTTGTATTTATAACAATTATATTTTCTATCCCATTATTAACTTATCCTCTTTCAATTCTCTTTTTCACTAGTTTTATTCATCATTTACATATTACTTATTTAACATATTAAATTATCTTTAAAATTTCGCACAAAAGAATAATTATTACATTCATAGCTCTCAAAGTTAAACAATTCGAATAAAACTCGAATTTTAAAATTTGCTAATATAATATCTTTCAGAGCAAGTCTCTTAATCCGTTTTTAATAATTTTTTTTTATTTTGAAATAATAATTTTTCTATTTATATCTTCATAAAAATTTAAAGTTTAACATATTTCTTCTATCTTTTAACATGCTTTACAAAGTCAACAAAATATTCACGAATTATTTATTTTAAATTCAACATAAATTCAAATAGAGTTAATTTGCGTTAACTGAATAGTTTATATGAAATTATCGCAGACTTTCAAAAAAATTCTTGAAAACATTTTTTAAGCAATTTGAAATCGATGAAGATAGCTCAAAAAGAGGTTATGAAAAACACTTTTACACTTTTACATCATGCACAAATTACACACACATCGGATGAAAGGAGACGCCCAGTGGAGGAATCCGCCCCAAACTACTAAAATATTTAGTATTTTTCTAATAAATAAATTACATAAAATAACATTGCGTTTAAAAAGAAAATTAAAAAAAGGAAAGAAAGGAAGAAAAAGTTATGACTATGTAAACTAACCTAGACATATCCGTATAGAATGAATGTTACAAATCTGCTTCAGTTATATATCATTTATTTAACTATCTCAACGAAAAGCAAATTCCTTATAACTATTTTCTAGTCTTCACATGTTCAAAAAGTCCAGAAGTTTTTCTCATTTAAGTCTTATGAAATAAGATTTTTTTGTAGGAACTTAAGCGATATTAAGACTTGTGTAAATCATTTGTCGAGGTAAACAGCTTTTGTAAACAAAATTTACTGACTAAAAGCTGCTGTTAAAGCAAATTCAATTAAAGAAAATATTGTCTAAAGTACGCAAAAATAAAATGAGAGTTTATTCCAATTATATATGTCTTACACATACGCATGTGATTTAATTACTTATTATAAAACTCTAATAAAATTTTTACGAACTCAGAAGTATAGAAATACTTGATTACAATTCTACCAAACACTAGAGATGGAGATTGACTATTCTTGTTCCTTGCAATTTTTGGGAACATACTATTAAAAATGTATTTGAAAACCATAGAAATATAGCTCTATTCCATATACAAGTGGGTGATTCTCCATGTCACTGTATCCTGTATGTTATTTTCATTCTTTTCAGAGCCCTGTTTTATAAAAACTGTTAGAATAAGACTGTTAGAAAAAGAATTAATATTGCAAAAAAACTATCTTAATGAACCTAGCTTATCATGTGTAAACTTCATGTATTAACTAAATGAAGTCACAATTTTGTAGTACTGAGAGTCAAATGCAATAAAATGTATGAAGTGAATTTTCAAATTAAGTTCATAAGTTCATTTTTAGACTCATTCAATGCTATTAAAATGATTTGTAGAAGCTTTTAATACAGGGCGCAAGGAAAATAAAGTTAAAAAACTTTAAAATACTGTTTAAGCATAAGTCTATTTGCTACAATCTTATTTCTATAAAACGGATATTTAACTATAAATATTTTTCCTGAAAATTGTATGAATGTCTATTACATCGATAGCATACAATACGCCTTTTAAATATAACAGAGATTTAAAAATAAATTTTACCTTTTTAATTTAGTTTTATTAAGTATATAATTTTTGTAAATATAGTCTGTAAAGGACATAAAGGAAATGGGAAGTTTTATAGCCCTTGTTGTAAATTAATAAATTATATTCGTGGTTAATTGATTAGAAAAACTGTTCAACTTCTTGAGACATTTATCAAATTTAAACTACTTTCACGACAAAACTTTTACAGAAAAAAGTATGTGGTGTTACAATGTAATTAAAAAAATGAACTTATCCTGTGAGAAATTTTATCGTAGTTTTTAAATCTTCAGGAACATTAGTGGCATATCGTAGTTACCAAACCAATATCTGGTATGGGCAAAATGTTTATTTATTACTACCAGTTTTTATTAGCAGCTATTATTTACAATATTCTAGCTGATGCACACAGCAATTTTTTAGGGACCACAGTTCACAGTATAATGCTTAGAGTCACATAGCACTTTTATATATATATATATACTCTTTTACATTATTACTCTTTTATATTACTTATACTTTTATATTACTTCTTTATATTACTCTTTTATATTATTTCACTTTAAAGTAATTCTCCATATACTTTCATTGAAATGAATTATTTCTACTTCACAATTTATATGTAAATTACAATTTTACTGGATTTCTGTTTTGCTTGATTTTCCTCTTGAATTTTTAAGAAATAAAAGGTCTTTTGTATAAAATTATTCATACTTCCCAACCTTTCTTTATAAAAACTGATATGGTATGGTAAAAGAATATTGTATCTCCCCTAAATCACGTTCTTAGAGTGCTAAGAAAGTGTTGTTAAACGCGTTGACATTTAATGAAGAAAAAATGGAAACACATTTATGCACTGATTTGTAAAATTTAGTTGTCTACAGTTTGTAAGGTTAATGGAAAAGTAACTGTGACAAACACTCAAGTAACTTTTTAAGCAGTTATTTTCAGCTTAAAATAAAGTATTTAATGCTCTATGGAGTTAAACGAACTAATAATAATATTTTAAGTGCCTGCCGACCTTCGAAGGGGATTTTCTTCAATTTTTTAATTTGCTTACTCATGTGCATTATATCATAGAATCCATCTAAAAGATGTTAATAGTATGTTAAATATGTCAGTTCTCAAATATTTAGATTTTTAGGCTGAAAACATGCATAAAAATTTCTTTAAAATGGCACTTTTTCAAAACTTCAAAACTCAAATTTAAATGAAGATATTTTTGTTCAGACTATTTTATTTTGATATTTAAATTCTCTTTGAGTAAATGACTAAAAATTTAAAATAAATTAACAGCATTCATCGCAGGGGCTTCAAATCGGCTCCCTTACAATATTTTACCAGTTTCGTAACATTACAGTTTTAATGTTTTGAGTTAGGATTCTTTGTGATAAAGCAAAATTTTAAAAATATTATTTTTAGAAAAAGCAGAAATTTCACTCAAATACTAAGAATTACCCACGAAACGAAAAATATTTAAATCCCTTTAACTGAAGTAATAAGCAAGAGCCAAACTGATTAAGGAAGACAAAACACCGAAGTTTAATACTAACCAAAAATATATAATTTGATGCATGTCCAAAAACTAAGTTCTAGAAAATGTTTATGCTACAAAGTACTTGGAATTGTGTGTGGACTTTATGACAAGCAACAAATTTTAATTTGATTTATACCTTTAATAAATCTGTACAAAATTAAATAAAATAAAATTTTAGACTTTCTTTACATTTCTATTTAAATTTAATAAATCAGTTTTAGAGAAATTTGTTTGTTGCAAGCATTTATGGACACAGTATTTTTATGAGCAGTCCATTAAAAAATTATTTTTAAATCTGCATTGCTATTTTCTGTTAATGCTAAGCATCTAAAATTGAAAATTTTCCTTAAAATCAACTTATAATATGTTAAGCTCATTACATATAAAACTAATTTTTACAAAATAAAATAAATTGTAAATATTTGTGTTTTAAAATACATTAGTTAGACGATATTAAAATATAACTATGATAATCATTAATATTGGCAAGTTGTTTTTATTTTTTCAAAAGAAAGTTATTAAAAATGCGTACAAAACCTAAAAAGGATTTTTCTCTCTGCAAGAAAGTCGTTTGATATTTTCTGTGATATAAAAGTGCAAAAGTAATAATTTCCTTTCAAGATTAAATTTTGGCTCCCCTTACCTTTGCACGAGAATTCCTCCACAGGCAGAACCAAAAAGGACAAATAGTGACTGGCTGAAGAATACCCAAGACATTGTTGCAAATACAGTGTTGGTCTTGCATCCCAAGTCTAAAAGCGTGGGTCCTAAAAAGGCAACGCACATTCCAAATGACCAGAATACAGCACATAGGGTACCAGTAATATGTTTGTTTGTCCACAAAAGTTGATAGAAGTGCTCCTTTTTGGTAGGAATTGTTGCTCCTGCAGAGAACATTTTGAGCGCACTTCCCAGTTCGACTTGGGACCCTCCTAACCTACTAGAAGAATGCGGCATTGCTCTAGATTCCCCATCTCCTACTTGTTGAGATTGAACAGGTAATCCTTCTGTCATCGGCTCCTGCATTTTGAATTAAAGTTTTTAGAAATCTAAATCCTAAGACAATATCTGCGGGAACATTAAATTAAACCGATTATTCAGTAAAGTAAACAACGAATTACAAATTGTTTCGTTTTTTACAAAATTAGAGAATGCGATAAGAGGTGAAACAGAAAACTCTTCCGAAATTCGGGACAAAACTTTGGTTTGACTTTTATGGAACGAATACGCTCTCCGACAACCCGTCTTTTTAGATGAACTTTTCGTTAGCGGAGGAAAACATATTGATTCGATTATAATTTGTATTTCAGGGAGAAGGGAAGGAACTCGTATAAAATGTGGAACATTTTGAATGAGCTACTCTGAGAGTCTTCGCTTTCAAGCTCATATTCAGTTAAAAACTTGAACAGCCTATTAAAAGTCCATTAAGTATCAGTGGGAGTCTTGCACAGAGACTAGACAGCGGTTGCTATAGCAACCTCCCTATTTACAGCCGTTGTAAATCAGTTTTCTCAACAGGAATCTACTGACGTACGCTGAAGCCAAACCAACAGGGTCCCGAAGACTCCGGGATGTATTTTTAGCGCAAAATGAGGAACAAGATACAGTCACTCTACAACGCCATCTGCTGGGGAATGGAACAGTTGCATGGAAATAGGAGGAGAGAAAAAATCTCTGACGATTAGAAAACTCGACGGCCAATTAGAAAATCTGCGTGCTTCTTTTAAAGAAATACTAAGATAATGATTTTGTTAAATTTATTTTTATAAATTTATGTGTTTATTGTAATTTAGTTTTCCTTAAAGTATGAGCCTACCTTTCGGGCACTTTTTTGTAGTAAAATCTTAATGAAAAATGAATGTTTTTAATTAAAGTGAAGTATAAAACTGAAAATTTAATGCTGTTTTAATGAAATTCAACGTAAACCTTGATAGATTAGCAAGTGTAATTGGAATTTTGGTAAAAAAATTGTATTTACGCCACACCTCCTATAAACAACTGTAATAAATATATTTTAATAATTCTTATACAGCACATAACTAACATATTTATCTGTGTTGAGGACCAAAAGATTCTCGGAGTTTTTAACTGATAAGTTTACACATTTTTAACTGAATAGTTATGAAAATGATTCAATTTTTATATGAGAACTCAGTAATTTTTCCAAAAGAATTATTTTTGGAAGAAAAAAAATGGTCATAAAATTAATAAATAAACGCAGAAATAATACATTCTGCTTCATAACACAGCTACGCATAATCAAAATATTCTGACAAAATTTAAAGTCAATATCAATCTCATAACACGTTATGAAATATGGCATTTATTGTAAAGAAAATTTACCAAAAACACACTTCTTCAGAAAACGCGCTTAAAAATTTGAAAACTGCACAAAATACTAACATATGTTTCGTTATTTTTTGTATAACTTTGCTTCTAATTATCGTATAAACAAAAAAAAACGGTTTTGGGATCTTAATCGTGTGACTTATTTTTAAAAAAAATCTAAAATTATCACAAAAGAAGGATTTTTTTGGTAGACCTCAAAATACAAAATTAATTGATTGACTTTCACATTTAACAAGTGGCTCGATTGCATTATTTCTAATTATTAAACTTCCTTTCTTTACTAAAGACTGGGAAAGCAGTGATAATGTTTTTTTTTAACTTTTCGAAGTAACTCATTTTATAAATATTCAGTTTTAAAATATTAGGTTGTAACGAAAGTGTCCGTCTACGCAAACAGTTCACGTTGGCGTGTTTGCTCATATTTTGTCAAACGTTTGCTCATATTTTGTCAATACTGTTTTCAGAACATTGTGTTGGGAAAAAAATATTCTTATCATTAAATACAAGGTGTCTGAAATGGGGCTAGCATGCTACCATATTAGAACCATCATTTTCTGTCGCAAAAACTCAGCTTCAGAATGCCACCGAATTATGTCGACAGCTTTAGGCCCTGTTGTTGTATAATATGACACTGTAAATATTTGTTACCGAAAAAGTTCAAAAACAAGGACTTTGGCATCCAAGAAAAGAGAGTGCTCTGGCCATGTTGATGAGGCCCGTCTACGAGAACTTGTGGAAGAAGATCCGTATTCAACCACTCGAGAGGTAGCTAAGGAGTTAGACGTTAGTGCCATGACCATTAGTCGCACTATGCATAGTATAAACTTGACGTACAAGTTCAATAGCTTTGTGCCTCAC
This sequence comes from Cheiracanthium punctorium, assembly GCA_038373885.1. Taxonomy (NCBI): domain Eukaryota; kingdom Metazoa; phylum Arthropoda; class Arachnida; order Araneae; family Cheiracanthiidae; genus Cheiracanthium; species Cheiracanthium punctorium. The sequence goes on along the minus strand of JAWZYV010003597.1, from coordinate 376,724 downwards.
GAGCTAACTCAAGCAGTTAGGACAGACGTGTTCAGGCCTGCACTAATCTGCTCGAACATCGACCAACACAAGGACAACATTCTGGATCGGATCGTCACGTGTGATGAAAAGTGGATTTACTTAGACAACACAAGCCGAAAAGGAGATGATCTGCACCCGGTGAGCCTGTCGGTAGCGTCCCAAAGCGAAATTTGACTGGCAAAAAAGATCATGCTTTGTATCTGGTGGGAATGCCGTGGTACAACCCACAAGGAATATCTGGAAAAGGGTAAAATTATCGACAGTACGGTGTACAGCGAGATGCTATCGAGAGTCTATGTTGGTGCTGCTATCAAGGCAAAACATCGAACTGAGTTCCGGTGCAAGAAGGTGCTGTTCCATCAAGATAATGCAAGTCCATACGTATCTGCATTCACCGGCTGGACTCTTTACGGACTCGAATGGATCTTTTCCCGCATCCACCATATAATCCCAACATAGCTACTTTGGACGTCTACCTTTTTTCCCACCTACAGCTACATCTGGTGCTATCTTCGACTGAGCACAGGACCTCCAAAATGAGGTTAGTACGTTTTTGCTCTCGTGCCCCCCATGTTTCTGGGCGTAAATCTTTGAAGAACTACCAAAACGTTGGCAGAAAATCATAGATTTGGCTGAAAACTTTCGTTACAACCTAATATGAGTGTTAAGATGTTCTTTCTCTTTTCTACTATCTGTGCACTAGTTTGAAGGTAGTTCAAAAACGAAAATATATATTTATAAATATATATATATAAGTATATGTAAGCGAAATCGCGTGGTTTTACGTAACAACCGCATTGACGTAACAGTTTTTGCGTTGATTTATTTCATTTTAAGAAAAGTCTCGAGTAAACTATTATTGTGCGAATCATTTAATACTCTAAATAAGTGTATGCTTAAATCGTTCCTGTTGTAAGTCAAAATAGAGTTTGACTTATTTGCAGTTACTTTCAGAAAAGTTACAAAAAAGTAACACCATCCGTATCCAGAACATTGTTGCAGAAAACTCTGCTTATTTTTAGGGTTCATGCCTTAAAATTCCAGTATATATGGAAATTTTTAGTAAATAGTGCAGTTGGCAGAACATAGCGCACATTTTATCGACAAAAAACGCAAAAGAAATCAGGGTACACGCACCAGTAACTAACACTGCACCACCAATTGACACTTTGCCAAATAATTTATTATGATCCTTTATTTCAGAATTGTTATCAAATGGTGCTATGTAGTACCTTTTGATAACAATTCTGATCAATGTTATGCAATTTTTTTATCCCCAAAGAGCACTAAATATCGGAAATTGAAATTTTAAACTCAATGCTAAAAAGTAAGATTGACAATAGTTGGCTTAATGCGGAAATTAAAGTAAGTTCATTTTAAACATGCCGCTATTTCGAAGCATGTTTCTTTTTAGAAACAAATTTAATCTGAATTGTAACAAATAATATTACGTAAAATAAGCCTGCATAGGTTTTTAATAAATAAATTTATTTATTTATTTATTTATTTAAGATGGAGAATACTGGGTAAAGAAATGGATTTAACCAATAATTGACACCAAGGGCGGCATTTCCGTTTTTCATTTTAGGGTGCGAGATTTGATGTATTAAAATCCAGAATATGGAATCAATAAGATGTTTGTTGAATTTGGGGGTGCGACAACCCCCTTCGCGCCCCATATTTGCCGCCCCTGATTGACACGCATGTTAGTTACTGGTGTTTCAATCAAGTTGATGATAATTCCATAAAATTTCCAGTAAATGCAGTAGATATCTTTTCAGAAAGTTATCTGCAGACAATATTTGAATACAGAGTGTCCCCAAAAGACGGCAATACGCTTTCATTCTTTATCTATTAGAGTTAGGTTGGCAATGTAATTAATTAAAAAATGTTCAAAATAAGGTAACAAAAAAGACTTTAAACCAGTTACTGGCAGTTAGAGCTCATTTTTTATAATAAGTTTTAATTTCAGAACTTTTATCAAGTGGAGGTATCTAGTACCAATTTAGACATTTATCTTCAATTTTTGCAACTTTATTTTTTAATCTCCAGGCGCTCTAGGTTTTAAAAATTGAAATTTTAAACTCAGAGCTAAAATTTCTGATTCTCCGTAGCTGGCTTAATGCTGAAATTAAGATAAGTTCATTATTAATCTATTTCTAATTGAAGCATATTTCTTTTTAGAAATTAATTTAAATTGAATTGTATCAGATAATTAGCTGAAGTACCTGTCGTTGACAGGTTAATATGTAATGCAGATTTTCATAGAGCCTGAATTTTAATCAGTTTAGTAAAAGTACAAAGAATGAAAGTAGCATCTTGGTAAAAGTGTAGAAGGCAAAATTATAACTTTTGTATATTTTTAAGAGATTACAGGTTAGAGAGTATCTGAGTGCTGAGTGAAACTGTAAATAGAGAAAACATTTTATTTTCAAAATTAACGCTTCATTTTAGTGGAAAGAGCTTTAAATCTCAAAAGGTCATTCCTCGCTTACTAAATTTTGTTCGTATCACTACAGATATTTTAATATTATGTCTTATAGAAACTTTGAACAGTTTTAAAAATCTAATAAATCCAATAAGCATTGAAAATAATCGACGAAATGTTTAGAATTTAAATATCTAAGTAATATATTAACTCCAGACGCCTTAAAGTGATTCTATTTATTAAAAAATTGCAATTTTTGTTAAGTTTTAAAATTTACTCTAATTGAAAAAGAAAAAATCCGACATTTATTGCTTTAGTCCTTACTAATCGTGTTACTAAATTTCATTCTATTATCTAAAGCCTTTTTGAGGGATTCGGGAAGAAGCATTTGCACCATTTTCACAAAATCTCAAAATCTATTAAATGATTCAAACAATTTTGGCATGTACAGTTTAAATTAACTTGCCAAATAACATAATTCTAAAATTCATTCTGTTCCTTTACTATTTTTCCGGAATGGAACTAACATTTTCTAAATTTTAGAACATTTGTCAGAATTATCTACACTAGCAATAAACACTTCAAATGTAACTTATACTTAAATACCTAATAACACTAATAAAGTTAAAAAATTTTGAATAGTTTATAATAATCAATAGTACGTCATAGAGAAAAATTAATAATAAGTTATAATTAACAGTGTAAAAAGAGCCAACAATAATTATGTTTAATCACAACTGAATAAAATTATTTTCGTACATTTAAGTCGAATTTTATTTGGGAGTAAATTTGAAGAAACTCTTTCACACTAGTGCAATAATCTGAGATCAAAATAGTTTTTACAAATTAATTAAGTTAATTGAAACGAATGATTGTCCAATGGATCTTGTTCTAACATGTGAAAATGTAAGGAATTGAAAATATCTTTATCGTGAACATAAGTTCACATTACTTCAAATGTTAGATCTAAAATGCTGACTTTTAATAATTTGGGGGGAAATGGTCTTTTGCATTAATCAGTAAATATGACACTTTAATAGATTTTAAATACATCGGACAGTTAAGAAACCACTTTCATGTAAACGTGCGCAGTGATATATAATATTCTACTTTATTCTAACATTTACAACACATTTTCATGCTTGCGGAAGAGTGCTGGAGTGTAGTACCTGAAAATCAAAATTATTTCAAGTGCTTACACTTAGATTAAGAAGTGCTCATTTTAACAAAATAGTTTGTAAAAAATTCTAACAATTTGCTCTGTACGTGGATAACAACTTTATACTTGCGTATTTATGAAATCTTTATAAGGAAGTTGATATGTTCAAGCAGAAATAATAGTTTTTGTAATGAAAAACAATACAATATTTTATTGAAACAAGATAACTTTGCATACGTTGCATCAAATCTTTAAAATTTATGTTTTAAAAAATAATGTATGCTAGTTCGTTGTATTACATGTATTAAATCTGAAAAATATTAAAATATGCTCTATTAATAAATTAAATTGATTATCAAGCAATGAAATATTTCTTTAAACTTCCTTATTGCACATTTTTAGAGGTCAATAGTCAACACTTTCAAGCCATTCTCTCGCAGAGTAAAAATAAAATAAAGCATATCTCTGAAGAAAATATAAACTCAAATCATGCACTCAGGTTACATACGAACAAAAATAACCACAGTAACAATTTTAATTTTAGTATTCATGTAAGTTATTTCAGATTTCTTTTGCTTTGCAGAATTTGTAGAACACCCACGATGTAACAAATAGTCATCTTCAAATGAAATTTACATTGCAGTTAAAAAATATTAAGCAAACGCACTAAAAAAAAACACATAGTAAACAATGCAAAAACATGTGTGGGGCTTAAATTCGAAAAATGCATTCTTACTAGGGTCACTGGAACTGCAAATACTTTTCGCCAAGTTTTGCCACCCTCTCTATATCTAACCTCCTTGTTAAGGCTTAATGTGTCAGTGCCGCGCCATTAGGGGAGAAAACAAATTAACAAAATTCAATTTTCTAAAATCAGAAGCAAAATGTAGCCAAAAATTTCTCGCATGAATTGAAAATTTAATATTTTCTATGCATTTCTTATTTATATCTGTGTTGCTCAACAAAATTGAAAATATTTTAGAGATTGTGGTTTGCAGATGCAAACCACAATCTCTAAAATATTTTCTAGTTGCCCCTCTTTTCTATTTCTATCTCTAAAATATTTTCTATTTACCCCTCTTTTCTATTTATCCATAGTGCATACCTCCCCCTCTTCCTTTTATCTCTCTCTCTCTCACTCACTTCTTCTTAACTTTAAATAAAGCTCCAAGATAAATATTTCTTAGTAATTTATGCCTTTAACGATTTACTGTATCCGATGAAAAAGATACAATACCTCCAAAGATGACAGTTCTGCTTCGTTCGTGACGTGAACAGTAGCATTAAATTATAGTATATTGTGTGGCTTACAGCGTTTTATCAAGTAAAGGATGGTCATAAAAAAACTGACGATATAAAGATGTCTAGCGGTCCTATAGTTCTACCGATCGAGATGAGATTTCAGATATAGTTATTCAAAGGCAGAGGTTCTGTGAATGGAAACAAAGTGGTGCTCACGGTTACAGCTACAGAAATATGAAATTTTCGAATGGCAACGCCCATTGTTTTCCATCGCAAAATGCTCAGCGTATATGGAGAAAAGCTTTGGAACAGTATGTTTATCACAAGAAACAGGCCCGTTATGCACGCATAAAAGACAGCTCTGAGACAAAAAAAAAAAAAAAAAAACATCATCAGGCCGCACGGGGAAATTTTCATGTGATAGACACTAGGCACCAATCACTGAAGATACATTATCGGATAAAATAAAACTTTTATTTGGATTACTAGGGGCAAGGCCCCCAGACTCGTTACGCTCGCTTTTCGTATGAGGCATTCGGCCCCTAATAAGGCTTATTCGTAAAAAAAGACATAATTTCAACACACAAAACCCGAAGATTGCATCAGATAGAATGTTACTGAGCTACACATTGCTTGGTTCTTGCATGTTCATTGGTACATAAAAATTTAAACTTCACACCACAGTAGAACCCCTCCCCCTCATAACACGGAAGATATTTTGTTATGGGAATCCGTGTTGTACGGGTCCTGAGCTATACTCCACCTGGAGTGCGAACTCCGCTTATAATCGCTGGAAAAATTATTTGCACTCCTCAGAAACACAATGATATTTAATGTTGCCATTCAAATTTATATTAATTTGGAGCTAAAGCGTAATAAAATCAGAACATCTGTTTCAGCTGTATTTTTAATAATGTAAAACCTATTGGATACCTTGCGAATTTGCCACCCATGGCGATTTTTCATTATTTGGCGACTTGCGTACATGTAAGGTTTAAAAAAGCTACGGAACAGATAGGATAGCTTGACACCAATGGCGACTTTTCATTATTTGGCGATTTACACATGCTCACAACCTATAATTACTGTTCATTTAAGGTTACCGGAAAACCGTTATCCATATTTTCATTTACATAATCGTTTGCAGATTGGCGTACTTAGCACCACGAATTATACCATCTCGTCGCGCTAGCAAATATCGAAATTGTACTATAACTGCTCTAATGGCATAGTTAACGCCGACAAATATTTCTACTGGTAGCAAATAATCCAGCTGGATCGAACCGGCTTTAAAATAATCTACATTTTAATTATTTTTCATTTTCAAGATATTAGTTACTCTGTTTTGGGAAAACGAATAATCGCTAATTCTAAACTCCTGTTGTCTAGGCGAACTTACTATTTGAAAATTGTACACTTTGTGTAACACATTTTGAGTTACTTATTTCATATTATTGTAACCTATTTATAGAAAAAAAACAGGTGATGCCTATTCTACAGCTTACGAAATATTGTAAGAATAGATTAAAGCTGTTGTGAACTAATAGTATTTAAATATATGTAAAAAATACATGTGAAGCATATTCTGTAGCTTACGAAATATTGTAACAATAGATTAAGCTGTTGTGAACTAATAGTATTTAAATATATGTAAAATTATGTGGCATACTTTTATGTCGCATTTTTGGGACACGTTTTTCATACAATTTTCAATAAAGGAGGTGAGAGATAAAATGACATAGTCATTAATAGATGGAGAAAAGCTGCACAGAAAAATGCACAATTCCAACTGAATGAAAATTTCAGAACCTTATTCTCAGGTGTATTCAGCAGACGATAAATTACGATAAATTGCGCCAAGCATTAGAATAATCTCCTCAAAATCGCACAAAACCGTTTAATTTTTCGCCAAATTAAAAAGTCGCACATTTTAGTCTCAGAAAATTTCTAAATAATATCTTTCTTTTGAGTATAAAACATTTCATTCCTGCTCTGATTTCCCATGCACACGATATTTTAATTTAAAAACAGCTTTACAAATAATCTAGACAAAAAAAATCGTTATTCTTTTATTTTTACTTCAAGAGTCTGAATCATTTAATAAACTTGCCGAATGTGGCAACCTAGATAAGCTTAAACGGCGCTTTTCCACTGTAGGGTTACAATTACGAAATGGCGGAAAGCAAAAATTAGCCTTTTGCGATACGTTTTTTTATCGATATCTCCTAAAATAATTCGAATTTTGAAAAAACCGCTTCGAGGTGTGTCGGGAACTGTCATGGAAAATTTCCGTACAGAATTTGGTAGGTCTACGATCACCCGTCTGCGAGCTACGCGAGACATATTCAAACAAACTAACTAACAGTTTACACATTGTTTTATTAATATAGAAGAAAGATAGTTTTTATTTTGGCGTGAAATGGGCGTAATTCTAACTCATGTTTGTAAATTTCACACGACTCTAGATACTTGGAAACGCTTTGTTGCAAAGGAATGAATGATTTTATGCCAAATCTGGCAACCATTCTGTTTATTTTTTCAGTTTTTTATTAATATCTTCTAAAATAATTCGATTTTCGAAATTTAAGTCAGCTTAGCAGGTTCCTCGGAATTTTTCAAATCTGTGGGCACCTTAGTCGAAACTCAAATCCCCATGGTTTAGGTGGAGATAGGACAACAAGCTTTTGACAGCGCCAGCGGTAGAGGCCTTTACTTTTTTTTAGAATAGAGAGACACATCTTTCGCAAGAGTACTATCACAAGTCCCGATTGCCTTTTTGTTGGATGTTCGCAGAGCTGGGTTTTTTTTTTGTGTGTGTTTTTGCATAACGCATCCGTTTTTTCTGATACACCTACCGTGCTACAAACGCTCAGCGAATGGGGGGAAAAACGCTTTTTTTTCACATTCGCTGAGCATTTTGCGACGAGGAAAAGTAATCGGTGTCATTAGAAAATTTCGAGTTTTTGAACAAAACCATAACCGTGAGCGCTTCTTTGTTGAAGTTCACAGAATCCCGAGCTCATAGCTTCGAATAACTATGTCTGAAATCTCATATCGATCGGTTGAAAGAAAACAACCACCAGATTTCGATATATCGGCAAAGAATTTTCCATGACCACCCTGTACATTGGAATAAAGTACAGTTTATAAGTTCATTTCTAAGCCAACAGAATTCGGATATATTATAAAGTACGAAATTAAAATGCTAAAGTACTCAAACTAATGAATCTTGGACATCTAAAAACGTCTTTTAATGGTACGAACATAACAGACAATTACAAAGAGAGAAATAAAATCTCTCTATAATATACAGGTTATCAGTAATTTACTTTTCAACAAAAGATAATCTTACATCTTCAGTCTATACAATTTACGAATATGTTTCTTTTAGAAACTGCATAATTAATACTCGATTGTCACACATTTCGTCTTTAGGTACTCATTTAAAGCTTCTTCACCTGCAATTAAAATAACAGAGAAAAGAAAAACTTTAATAATTAATAAATACCAAGATATCAACATAAGTCGCTCTTGCATGCACATTGTTAGTGAATATGCATTTAGAGTGAAGTACATTACTATGAAAAGTTAAGTGACACTTTTGATTTACGTTACACTACACATTGGCAGTGCGTTAAACGGTCCCCCCTAGAAGTTACCGGTAGAATATAGGCTGGGTATTCTTGGTGGAAAACTTACAACTGGGAACTACTTTTCGTATTCAGGTTCTGTCCAAAGAAAACTTTAGAAAACGCTGTTCAGTCAGTTTGACTGACTTCTAAATTCGAACCTAGGATCTCGAAGTCATTGCGTTTTAACTCATTTCTGCTGCATACTAAAACTGTCAGTTGTTGTGTGTGATTATGGCAACGCTACACTAGGGCGGTCTGCCTAGGGGGGGTGCCTTAGTAGGGGGACTTTCTAAGGGGTTGTAACGCGTATTCACGTTACATCTGGAGAAAACCTACCAAAACTCCAGACCATTAGATCGACAGCCGCGCGATGGAACCCGAACGCGGGACCTTCACATTTCGGCCATCTACCATTTTGAGTGGCATAACCACTGTGCCATGGTGAGGCACTAAAACTGTCAGGTCACAAAACTGTCAGGTCACAGTTTTAAGAAAATAAGTAACCAGATAAAGTAACCAGAAATCAAGCTACTTTCGTCTGAACATATATATATATATATATATATATATATATATATATATATATTTGTATATTTAAATTTCCAATGCAGCAGGCGAGTTTGAACACAATTCTATCGCCAGGTGGATACAGAGCACAAAAAAGCACACAAACAGACGAAATAACTAGACAGTGAAGGCAGAACATATATAGAAAATCAAGGCAGCAAACGAAATAAAAGTTCTCTTGCTTCCCAGTAGCGGGAGTAAATACTCTCTTCTTTTAATGCGGGACAGAGGAGGAGGTGATCCGCAGTCATCACCCGATTGCTGCTGCAAAGGGGCAGTAGGGTGGTCACAAGTTATATGGGGGAAATTTTTTTTTATGTTATTTTTGGGGGCACCCTCCTAAAAGTTGCCAATTGACTAGAAAATGAGATTGGCAAAGTTTTAGCTCAATTGCATAATATTAACCCGTGCCGCATTGAGGTTGAATTCTTGAAAAATTACGATTTTTGCTAAAAATATCTAGTTTTTCCTTCATTTAGTATAAACTATTTGCTCTACAGACCTAGTTCTTGTTTTATTTCATAAAAAATGTTGTTGCTTTGAACTTTTACTCTCAACAAAACCAATATTTAATGACATTCAGTGTTTTTTAGGTCACGTTGTGACGTTAGGTCTGTTCTTTAGGTCAGTTTGTGAATCTTCCCTCCAAAATCTGCATTTTTGTAAAATTAGTGAAAAAAAGACAAATTAAGAATTTTAAGTAATTCTGACCGAAATTTGTATTATTTGCATCAGAAAACAAAAAAATAAATCAAGAATTTTCATAACTAAACTACAATTCGTGAAATATATTTATTTATTTGATATGCATTTCTGTACTTCAGAAGAAAGATCTTGATTTGTATTTCAGTTGAAGCACATCTAAGACAAACCTCTGAAGTTTTATTACAATGCTATTTTTGTTGTCTGTTGTTATTTACTTTTAGAATGGACATGAATGCCCATACGTATGGGCAAGGAAGGGCTATGCCTCCCCTGGCTCCCACATTATCGTTATGATTTACATACTGGTATAAGGTAAAAGTGGCTCAACACTAACACATAATATCTTTCCGGTGCAGGACCCTTGACGTGAGTAGTGTAATATTGAGAGTACCACGCCACTCACATTCCGGCGGAGCAGCGGAGCAGGGGAGCAGGTATTGCACAACGGGCGGAGCAGAGGTTACATAATCCACGATGTGCTAAGAGGAGGGGTGGAGTTGAGTGACAGCTGATGGAGGAGAATTCGACCGGAGCAGGGGAGACGGGGTTGAGTGGCAGTTGGTAGATAAGACTGAGGGTGCAGATTTTTCTTTTTCTTGCATCATTCCTAATAGAGGGGACTCGGAAAAAAGTTAAATTTTTTTTCTAATAATTACCGACTACAACTATTTATGTAGAGACCGTCTTGCAAAGTATAAAAGAGATGTGATTATGAAATAGGAAGTAATTGTAAGGATGACTCTTAGAAAAAAAATTTAATTTGTGTTTTTGGAATTCTAAATGTGAATTTTTCAGACATAGAAAGTTTTGCTGTAATACGAACTATTAATATGTAAAAGAAATTACAAGCTAATGATTTCATTATTGAAGATAAAAATTAAAGTTGAGAGTTGAATGGTATATGTTTTGTGCAAACTTTTACAGAATAGTAGAAAGAATTGTGTTTAATGTTAGGATAACGATACTTTGTGGGGTTTTTTTTTTACACATAAAATGGCATATGTTAATTTTTCAGACGTAGAAAATATTGGATTTGTGTTTTTGGCATTCTAAATGTGAACTTTTCAGACATAGAAAATTTTGCACAGATATGAACTAAGAAGATGTAAAAGAAATTACAAGGGATAACCATTCTTTTAGCTTTAGCTTTTTTTTTTCAGTTAACTAGAAATAGTTAAAATTATTGATGTCTGCCATCTTAATTAAAAAATAAAACGTTTCAGATTTTTAAAAATATCATTATGGTAAAATTCTGTTTAATAATAAAACTTAGAAACTATTTTATCGAAAGCGAAATCTACTGCATGGATACACTGCCCCTAAAAGTCTACTGTCCCTAAAAGTTAACTTCACAGTACACCGGTTGACTTAACATCTATACAGTAAAGATATAGCTATATTCTTCTTATACGTGTAAAAATATCATGTCCCACCTTACAACCGGTACCACATTATCATATAAACCTTTTACAGAATAATAGAAATAATTATGTTTAATGTTAGGATGAGACTTTGCGAATTTTGTGATAAAATGACATTGGTTATATCTTTAAACCTTTTAAGCAAGATTTAGTATTGATAGATTTTTAAAAATCCTACAGTATTGAAAATAAAGTTTAGGTTTATACTAACCGATCAGGCAATCGCGGTTACATGGTTTGCAGTTTTAGATCTAACTATCAAGCTATTATAGTTAGGGAATAATATATCCATTCAATAATAGAAATGCTTATATTTTAAGTACAAAAGTAGCATTTATACAGATACAGACTAAACATTTGTTTCGTTTATGTTATAAGATCTCTCAAAAACGTTAAGTATTATAAATTTAACTCAGAAAAAATATTATTTTGATGGAAATAGTGTCATCGCATCTTGTTGCTGTATATTTTTACCTTTAATACGGTATTTGCACAAAGATTGAACCACAAATGTTCAGCAAACGTGCTTTCACTAAATAATTGATTAACTTTTTTTTCTAAATCATGTATCAACAAAGTGCAAAACATATTAAAAGTAACAAAACAATTTTGCAAGTTTTACTAAGCAAAATACTAAAAGGAATAACTGACACTAATAGTCAATACCATACTTGTAAAAATCTCTACGATTAAGCGAAATGCATTTTAGAAAATAAACATTATCAAGACATCATATTCAAATATTTACAAATACACTGGAAAAAGTCTAACATAACTATCAAATAATAGATAATATACTTGAGTATACTACAAAATATTTAAACAGAAATGCACTTACTTCATAACTTGAATGATCGATAAAATACATCATCAGTGTATTTTCATAACGTGAACTATTTTAAATTAGGCTTAGTATAAGCGATCGAAAAAAATGCATCCTACCACCACCACAGATAGAGTGAGAACAATTTTTTTCATATAAAAATACCTTGTCAAACCAGTTCTGTTAACCTTAATCTTGAAGCTTTGACCTTGAACCGGCATAACCTTGAAACGACCTCTTTGATGGTCACATGATTTTTTTGTAACCAGTGGGAAGACATTATTTCATCTAGGTTAGATAAAGCGGCTGAATGCGAGGCTCACATTATGCTGTGAGTACCTTCACTTTAGACGTGTGTTTCTAGTTTTATACTTTAATTGATTTTTTTCACCGTGTTTTAAAAAATGTCTTTGCTTAAATTGATCGAAAATACATTTAAAGTTGAATACACTCCTTAGTTTTACACTCAAAGTGATGCTGATGTGTTACTTCAAGAATTATCGCAATTACCTTTTGATGCAAAGCCTCTGCAAACTGGTGAAAAGGATAATACTTCGACTCGGAAAGTAATTGCTTTCGCGGATGAGGGGATAAATTACAGTTTCTCTGGAGTGACTGTCTCTGTTTTCCCTTGGTTACCCATTTTGCAAAAATTACGTGAAGATCTACAGAAAACAACAAATTATGAATTTAATTTGGTACAAGTAAACTTATCCTCTGACGGGCAATCTAAAATTGAAGACGGTAACTACGAAGATTTTTCTCTGGACCTATCATCATGTGTATGCATTCTAAGTTTTGGATTTAAACGAACTTTAGATTTTAAACCAGCGAACTGTGAAACCACTACCATTAAATTAGAACATGGTTCAATGTGTAAGATATATCCCCCAACCAACAAACTTTTAACGTATGGTATTCCTTCTGAGCCTCGTGTGACAGATCCACACATTAACCTAACATTCGTCAAAATGTGCATTTATGAACCTGCGCCGAAAAGACCAAAGTTGGACTATTGGGCGGATCATGCTTACCATAGCTTACATGCTTCTGTAAATAGTACATGGCACTTGGAAAGACTTATCCACGTTTCACTCCACGATGAAAAAACTGACTTGAAGATTCATATTAGACAATTTATTCAGAACGCTGAATTAGACTATATACCAACCAGTCAGGGAGTCATGATGGATCCATCAACATGGATTGAATTTATTGTAAAACTATTAGATTTTACTAGATGTCATCACAATAGCTCTTTTATTTGTAATAATCAATTATCCGTATTTAATGACGATGGAAAATGCATCCTACAACAAATTTACAAAACCGGAGATTCATTTACATTAAATCCAATCCCCTTGATACTTTTAAATGACCAAGTATTAAAACTTTGTGAAATGAGAAATGAAATATCAGAATGCATTCTAAAAACATTGTACACAACCACCCTGCCTCATATGACACTAAAATTAAAGCCGCAAAAGTGTTACCGTGAACCGCATTGTGAATATGAAATGGCTAAAGATCAATTAATGGATATAGTATCTCATGAAATTCACAAAAGTTTAAAGAAGCAATTTAATTGCATAGACCGAGTTCGGGATAATCCTTCACAAAGGATACATGCTTGTTCGAATAGAACACATGTTGATGAGAGAGATGGTCTTATAAACATTAAAGCATGGTTTATGCTCGAAGTGCCATATATTGCAAGAGAGATATGCGATAACAAATGTACTTGTCATTATGACGGAGAATTTTTTTCAAGCATTTTCTTCGAAGACTACGGAGAGTATTTTCAAAATGTATTTCTTCGTTCATTTTTTCAACCGTTTTTAGATTTTTCTAATCCCAAGGATGCCAAATCATGTGTAATTATGTGATGTTATTGTTGTATAACTAGTATTACAATTGTAAAAAATTATTAAAACCATTGTGATTATACAGAAAAGGTATGCTTGCTTCTACAGCAGTGAGTTTTATCTGACTTATGTATGCTTAGTTATAGATTACTCATTGAAAAGTTATTATTTTCTTTTGTGTTAATAGTTTGTGTAGTTTAAAATACATTTTTTTGTAAATAAATCAGTTTATATAAGAAAAAATTATGTGTTTTCTTTATGTGTGCATTGATTACTTGCAAAATAAATACTTCTGAAATTTTACTAAAACAAAAAGTGATAAAGTTAACATACGTAGACAAGATTTCAGATTCTCTTTTATACTTATCTCTTAAATTCTATTACCATAACTTAGACAGTTAGAAATTTGACAAAAACTTATTGAAACTAATATTATGAAAACATTAAACAACTGTATAGAAATAAAGTGATCTTCTGATTAAAAGCATAAACCTAAGTACGTTAGGTAAGTTTGTCACATGAGAATTCACATCAGTAGTAATATTTTGTAAAAAGTACTTACATTAAAAAAAAGGTATTTCCCACAATACTTTGGTGTGTATAAAACGTAGTATTTTAACTTACCACACATGTTTTACGTTCAAAAAATCTGAATAAAAAAAAACGTGTTACCATAATTTTAAAACATCAGAGTATTAACTTAGATTATTTCTTGCAATTTTTCTAAAGTAACGGACTTGTATATATTTTTTTGTTTTTGGAAAATATCGACTAATTGCACGTGTTACATATTTTACAGACTGATCTACTTAGACTTACAAATTTTAAATAAATGTCTTTTTACTTTTTATACATAATACTTGTTCAAACTTACTACACTTTTGATTTGTGCATTTGCTACACATAATACTTGTTCAAACTTAGTACACTTTTGATTTGTGCATTTGCTACACATAATACCTGCTCAAACTTAGTACACTTTTGATTTGTGCATTTGCTACACATAATACTCGTTCAAACTTAGTACACTTTTGATTTGTGCAATTGTTACCAATATAAGGAATTTTTAGGTATTCTATAATGCAAATCTTGTGTTGTAGGATTAAGACTAATTATCTGCACGAGGGATCTAGACCTATAGGTGGGGCGCCTCCGTGGGGGTCTTTAAGGGGTCCTAACCCGTATTTACGCTATGTTTCGGAGAAAACCACGGAAAACTCCGAACGGTTAGGTCGACGGACGCGAGATGGGACTCCAACCGGGGGCCTTCACACTTCGCCCGTCTACCATTTCCAGTGACATAACCACTGTGCCATGGTGAGGCCTCTATAATGTAAAAATCTTGGTATATTTTATTTGAAGTAACCGAGTATTTTAAATCAAACACTATAATTTTTAAATTTTTAAAACATCGAAGTATTAACTCAGGTTATTTTTTATCCATACTACTTGTTGAAACTTCGTAAACTTTTAATTTGGACATGTTTATGTGTTCTCATGTTATGAAATTATTTCCAGAAATAAACTAACAGTAACTAATACTAATTCGAGTTTTGTAAATGTCATAGAAGTAGTACGTTTAAAATATTTTTGATGTGAATGAACTTAATTTTTTTGTTCTGAAGTAACATGAACACACTACATCTGCTGAAGTTGTGATCTTTTCATTTTACAAGTTACAAACATAGGAAAGAAAAGAATTTTTAGATAAGTATAACTTTAGAAAAGAAAAAAAATAATGCTTCTCTATTTTTTAATTTTTGAGTTATGTGTTCAAAATTAGTATATTTTGAATTAAAATTGTATTTTATTTTCTGGCAGGACATTGAATATTTCCATGAAATGAACTAGCACATCTGTACTTTGTTAATTTCATAGAAGGTATGAACTTTGGTATTTTCTTTAAATCTTAAGAACTTAATATTTTTTTTTTCTGAAGTGCCAAATATGTAGACATGAATTTTTTAAAACATCGTGTTATTCAACTTAGTATATTTTAGTTAATCTTTCAAGAGAATGGACTTATAAATTTTTACCTTTTTAAAATCTCCACGAATGAAAATTAGTACATCTTATGTCTATACGAAATTAGACACTTACAATTTTTTTCAGAAATACCATGTAAAGATTTTTATGAAATATTTTGTAAACTGCATTAGCTGAACTTGTAATTTTTCTTTTTAGAAGTTTTGCACTTAGTATTTGTGTTAGTTATATTTTGTGTTCTTACAAGTTGTTAAATATTTTCATACAGTAAACTAACAGATCTACACTTTGTAAATTTCATAGAAGTGATAACTTTGATATTTTTTTAAATGTAACGACTTAGCGCTTTTTTTTTCCTGGAACGCTAGATATGTTGAATCTTTTTTTAAAAACATTATATAACTTAACTCAGTGCATTTTAGTTATTTTTTTAAATACCACATGAATAACTTGCTGCATAAGCAACTTGTAAATATTTCTTTAATATTGTTATTAAAAACTGTTAAAAGTATATCTACTAGATAAGCAACTTATAAATACTTTTTTAATATTGATATTAAAAACTGTTAATAGTATATCTACTAAATAACTAAAATTTAAGATACCAAAAACTAAGAAAAACTAATGTTTAACTACATACCACAAGAAATTGTGAGAATTCTTAAAATTAACTGCTTGCATAAATGTTTGAGGTGTAAAATTGATCACCCCTCTCAAACAAGACGCACTTGTTTAACTAACTGCAAGCGATGGTGAAAAATAGCGTGACATTGGGAAAAAAAGGGAAATTACTTCTAAGGTGACTTTCATGTTGGAATATTTCACTAGAAAAAAGCAAACAATCCTATGAAAAGTATCGAACCTTGGTGTAGTCTTGTGAAACAGTGACTAATGTCTCTGAGACATTAGAGACATTAGTGACTGTTTCACAAGACTATACCAAGGTTCGATCCTTTTCATAGGATTGTCACCTTAGAAGGAACACCTTGAAAGTCACCTTAGAAGGCATTTCCCTTTTTTTCCCAATGTCACGCTATTTTTCACCATCGCTTGCAGTTAGTTAAACAAGTGCGTCTTGTTTGAGAGGGGTGATCAATTTTACACCTCAAACATTTATGCAAGCAGTTAATTTTAAGAATTCTCACAATTTCTTGTGGTATGTAGTTAAACATTAGTTTTTCTTAGTTTTTGGTATCTTAAATTTTAGTTATTTAGTAGATATACTATTAACAGTTTTTAATATCAATATTAAAGAAATATTTACAAGTTGCTTATGCAGCAAGTTATTCATGTGGTATTTAAAAAAAAATAACTAAAATGCACTGAGTTAAGTTATATAATGTTTTTAAAAACAGATTCAACATAACTAGCGTTCCAGGAAAAAAAAAAGCGCTAAGTCGTTACATTTAAAAAAATATCAAAGTTATCACTTCTATGAAATTTACGAAGTGTAGATCTGTTAGTTTACTGTATGAAAATATTTAACAACTTGTAAGAACACAAAATATAACTAACACAAATACTAAGTGCAAAACTTCTAAAAAGAAAAATTACAAGTTCAGCTAATGCAGTTTACAAAATATTTCATAAAAATCTTTACATGGTATTTCTGAAAAAAATTGTAAGTGTCTAATTTCGTATAGACATAAGATGTACTAATTTTCATTCGTGGAGATTTTAAAAAGGTAAAAATTTATAAGTCCATTCTCTTGAAAGATTAACTAAAATATACTAAGTTAAATAACACGATGTTTTAAAAAATTCATGTCTAAATATTTGGCACTTCAGAAAAAAAAAAAATATTAAGTTCTTAAGATTTAAAGAAAATACCAAAGTTCATACCTTCTATGAAATTAACAAAGTACAGATGTGCTAGTTCATTTCATGAAAATATTCAATGTCCTGCCAGAACATAAAATACAATTTTAATTCAAAATACACTAATTTTGAACACATAACTCAAAAATTAAAAAATAGAGAAGCATTATTTTTTTTCTTTTCTAAAGTTATACTTATCTAAAAATTCTTTTCTTTCCTATGTTTGTAACTTGTAAAATGAAAAGATCACAACTTCAGCAGATGTAGTGTGTTCATGTTACTTCAGAACAAAAAAATTAAGTTCATTCACATCAAAAATATTTTAAACGTACTACTTCTATGACATTTACAAAACTCGAATTACTATTAGTTACTGTTAGTTTATTTCTGGAAATAATTTCATAACATGAGAACACATAAACATGTCCAAATTAAAAGTTTACGAAGTTTCAACAAGTAGTATGGATAAAAAATAACCTGAGTTAATACTTCGATGTTTTAAAAATTTAAAAATTATAGTGTTTGATTTAAAATACTCGGTTACTTCAAATAAAATATACCAAGATTTTTACATTATAGAGGCCTCACCATGGCACAGTGGTTATGTCACTGGAAATGGTAGACGGGCGAAGTGTGAAGGCCCCCGGTTGGAGTCCCATCTCGCGTCCGTCGACCTAACCGTTCGGAGTTTTCCGTGGTTTTCTCCGAAACATAGCGTAAATACGGGTTAGGACCCCTTAAAGACCCCCACGGATGCGCCCCACCTATAGGTCTAGATCCCTCGTGCAGATAATTAGTCTTAATCCTACATCACAAGATTTGCATTATAGAATACCTAAAAATTCCTTATATTGGTAACAACTGCACAAATCAAAAGTGTACTAAGTTTGAACGAGTATTATGTGTAGCAAATGCACAAATCAAAAGTGTACTAAGTTTGAGCAGGTATTATGTGTAGCAAATGCACAAATCAAAAGTGTACTAAGTTTGAACAAGTATTATGTGTAGCAAATGCACAAATCAAAAGTGTAGTAAGTTTGAACAAGTATTATGTATAAAAAGTAAAAAGACAATTATTTAAAATTTGTAAGTCCAAGTAGATCAGTCTGTAAAATATGTAACACGTGCAATTAGTCGATATTTTCCAAAAACAAAAAAATATATACAAGTCCGTTATTTTAGAAAAATTGCAAGAAATAATCTAAGTTAATACTCTGATGTTTTAAAATTATGGTAACACGTTTTTTTTTTATTCAGATTTTTTGAACGTAAAACATGTGTGGTAAGTTAAAATACTTCCTTTTTTTACACACCAAAGTATTGTGGGAAATACCTTTTTTTTATGTAAGTACATTTTACAAAATATTACTACTGATGTGAATTCTCATGTGACAAACTTACCTAACGTACTTAGGTTTATGCTTTTAATCAGAAGATCACTTTATTTCTATACAGTTGTTTAATGTTTTCATAATATTAGTTTCAATAAGTTTTTGTCAAATTTCTAACTGTCTAAGTTATGGTAATAGAATTTAAGAGATAAGTATAAAAGAGAATCTGAAATCTTGTCTACGTATGTTAACTTTATCACTTTTTGTTTTAGTAAAATTTCAGAAGTATTTATTTTGCAAGTAATCAATGCACACATAAAGAAAACACATAATTTTTTTCTTATATAAACTGATTTATTTACAAAAAAATGTATTTTAAACTACACAAACTATTAACACAAAAGAAAATAATAACTTTTCAATGAGTAATCTATAACTAAGCATACATAAGTCAGTAAAAACTCACTGCTGTAGAAGCAAGCATACCTTTTCTGTATAATCACAATGGTTTTAATAATTTTTTACAATTGTAATACTAGTTATACAACAATAACATCACATAATTACACATGATTTGGCATCCTTGGGATTAGAAAAATCTAAAAACGGTTGAAAAAATGAACGAAGAAATACATTTTGAAAATACTCTCCGTAGTCTTCGAAGAAAATGTTTGAAAAAAATTCTCCGTCATAATGACAAGTACATTTGTTATCGCATATCTCTCTTGCAATATATGGCACTTCGAGCATAAACCATGCTTTAATGTTTATAAGACCATCTCTCTCATCAACATGTGTTCTATTCGAACAAGCATGTATCCTTTGTGAAGGATTATCCCGAACTCGGTCTATGCAATTAAATTGCTTCTTTAAACTTTTGTGAATTTCATGAGATACTATATCCATTAATTGATCTTTAGCCATTTCATATTCACAATGCGGTTCACGGTAACACTTTTGCGGCTTTAATTTTAGTGTCATATGAGGCAGGGTGGTTGTGTACAATGTTTTTAGAATGCATTCTGATATTTCATTTCTCATTTCACAAAGTTTTAATACTTGGTCATTTAAAAGTATCAAGAGGATTGGATTTAATGTAAATGAATCTCCGGTTTTGTAAATTTGTTGTAGGATGCATTTTCCATCGTCATTAAATACGGATAATTGATTATTACAAATAAAAGAGCTATTGTGATGACATCTAGTAAAATCTAATAGTTTTACAATAAATTCAATCCATGTTGAAGGATCCATCATGACTCCCTGACTGGTTGGTATATAGTCTAATTCAGCGTTCTGAATAAATTGTCTAATATGAATCTTCAAGTCAGTTTTTTCATCGTGGAGTGAAACGTGGATAAGTCTTTCCAAGTGCCATGTACTATTTACAGAAGCATGTAAGCTATGGTAAGCATGATCCGCCCAATAGTCCAACTTTGGTCTTTTCGGCGCAGGTTCATAAATGCACATTTTGACGAATGTTAGGTTAATGTGTGGATCTGTCACACGAGGCTCAGAAGGAATACCATACGTTAAAAGTTTGTTGGTTGGGGGATATATCTTACACATTGAACCATGTTCTAATTTAATGGTAGTGGTTTCACAGTTCGCTGGTTTAAAATCTAAAGTTCGTTTAAATCCAAAACTTAGAATGCATACACATGATGATAGGTCCAGAGAAAAATCTTCGTAGTTACCGTCTTCAATTTTAGATTGCCCGTCAGAGGATAAGTTTACTTGTACCAAATTAAATTCATAATTTGTTGTTTTCTGTAGATCTTCACGTAATTTTTGCAAAATGGGTAACCAAGGGAAAACAGAGACAGTCACTCCAGAGAAACTGTAATTTATCCCCTCATCCGCGAAAGCAATTACTTTCCGAGTCGAAGTATTATCCTTTTCACCAGTTTGCAGAGGCTTTGCATCAAAAGGTAATTGCGATAATTCTTGAAGTAACACATCAGCGTCACTTTGAGTGTAAAACTCAGGAGTGTATTCAACTTTAAATGTATTTTCGATCAATTTAAGCAAAGACATTTTTTAAAACACGTTGAAAAAAATCAATTAAAGTATAAAACTAGAAACACACGTCTAAAGTGAAGGTACTCACTGCATAATGTGAGCCTCGCATTCAGCCGCTTTATCTAACCTAGATGAAATAATGTCTTCCCACTGGTTACAAAAAAATCATGTGACTATCAAAGAGGTCGTTTCAAGGTTATGCCGGTTCAAGGTCAAAGCTTCAAGATTAAGGTTAACAGAACTGGTTTGACAAGGTATTTTTATATGAAAAAAATTGTTCTCACTCTATCTGTGGTGGTGGTAGGATGCATTTTTTTCGATCGCTTATACTAAGCCTAATTTAAAATAGTTCACGTTATGAAAATACACTGATGATGTATTTTATCGATCATTCAAGTTATGAAGTAAGTGCATTTCTGTTTAAATATTTTGTAGTATAGTCAAGTATATTATCTATTATTTGATAGTTATCTTAGACTTTTTCCAGTGTATTTGTAAATATTTGAATATGATGTCTTGATAATGTTTATTTTCTAAAATGCATTTCGCTTAATCGTAGAGATTTTTACAAGTATGGTATTGACTATTAGTGTCAGTTATTCCTTTTAGTATTTTGTTTAGTAAAACTTGCAAAATTGTTTTGTTACTTTTAATATGTTTTGCACTTTGTTGATATATGATTTAGAAAAAAAAAAGTTAATCAATTATTTAGTGAAAGCACGTTTGCTGAACATTTGTGGTTCAATCTTTGTGCAAATACCGTATTAAAGGTAAAAATATACAGCAACAAGATGCGATGACACTATTTCCATCAAAATAATATTTTTTCTGAGTTAAATTTATAATACTTAACGTTTTTGAGAGATCTTATAACATAAACGAAACACATGTTTAGTCTGTATCTGTATAAATGCTACTTTGTACTTAAAATATAAGCATTTCTATTATTGAATGGATATATTATTCCCTAACTATAATAGCTTGATAGTTAGATCTAAAACTGCAAACCATGTAACCGCGATTGCCTGATCGGTTAGTATAAACCTAAACTTTATTTTCAATACTGTAGGATTTTTAAAAAATCTATCAATACTAATACTTGCTTAAAAGGTTTAAAGATATAACCAATGTCATTTTATCACAAAATTCGCAAAGTCTTATCCTAACATTAAACATAATTATTTCTATTATTCTGTAAAAGGTTTATATGATAATGTGGTACCGGTTGTAGGGTGGGACATGATATTTTTACACGTATAAGAAGAATATAGCTATATCTTTACAGTATAACTGTTAAGTCAACCGGTGTACTGTGAAGTTAACTTTTAGATGCAGTAGACTTTTAGGGGCAGTGTATCCATGCAGTAGATTTCGCTTTCGCTAAAATAGTTTCTAAGTTTCATTATTAAACAGAATTTTACCATAATGATATTTTTAAAAATCTGAAACGTTTTATTTTTTAATTAAGATGGCAGACATCAATAATTTTAACTATTTCTAGTTAACTGAAAAAAAAAGCTAAAGCTAAAAGAATGGTTATCCCTTGTAATTTCTTTTACATCTTCTTAGTTCATATCTGTGCAAAATTTTCTATGTCTGAAAAGTTCACATTTAGAATGCCAAAAACACAAATCCAATATTTTCTACGTCTGAAAAATTAACATATGCCATTTTATGTGTAAAAAAAAAACCCCACAAAGTATCGTTATCCTAACATTAAACACAATTCTTTCTACTATTCTGTAAAAGTTTGCACAAAACATATACCATTCAACTCTCAACTTTAATTTTTATCTTCAATAATGAAATCATTAGCTTGTAATTTCTTTTACATATTAATAGTTCGTATTACAGCAAAACTTTCTATGTCTGAAAAATTCACATTTAGAATTCCAAAAACACAAATTAAAATTTTTTTCTAAGAGTCATCCTTACAATTACTTCCTATTTCATAATCACATCTCTTTTATACTTTGCAAGACGGTCTCTACAAAAATAGTTGTAGTCGGTAATTATTAGAAAAAAAATTTAACTTTTTTCCGAGTCCCCTCTATTAGGAATGATGCAAGAAAAAGAAAAATCTGCACCCTCAGTCTTATCTACCAACTGCCACTCAACTCCGTCTCCCCTGCTCCGGTCGAATTCTCCTCCATCAGCTGTCACTCAACTCCACCCCTCCTCTTAGCACATCGTGGATTATGTAACCTCTGCTCCGCTCGTTGTGCAATACCTGCTCCCCTGCTCCGCTGCTCCGCCGGAATGTGAGTGGCGTGGTACTCTCAATATTACACTACTGACGTGCAATAAGACTCCGAAGATAAGAAATTTTTCGAAAACAAAGAACTGATCTCATCAAAAGCAGATTTTAAAATCCTGATTTAGAGGGTGCTGTGGGATGGAAAAATGCTTCCTCATATTTTGAATAATGTAGAGAGAATAGCGATTTTATTTATCTGTGGCGATGAAGAACAATTAATAGGAGTTCCTCAGCTTGAAAATAATATGAGAATAACTCTTAGGCAAAAGCTGTATTTACAGCAGTTGAAGAATCGGAGGCAGTTGGTAAAATTCAGGCAATGTGTTTTGATACCACTTGTTGCCTAAGAGGAACGTGCATTTTTTGTTGCAGCAATTACTGGATCGAAATCTTCTATATTTACCTTGTCGCCATATTTTAGAAATCATCCTAAAATCTGTTTTGATTGCAAAGTGGGCGAAGCTACTGCTCTTCATCCAGATATTTTTTTAGAAATTTCGGATTGGGTGGCCTAAGTTGGGCAAGACTAAGTTCAAAACTGCTATTGAAGTTCAAACTATTACATAAAGAACGCGAAATTTGCAAGAAATTTCAAATTTTCTTGCAGAACATTTAAGAAATCAACAGCTCAGGGATAACTATAAAGAATTAATCCAACATTGTTTAATTTTTATAGGAGTCTCTCCAAATAGACATTTCTTTCAGAGTACCTGATCTGTTCATTATGCCAGGTGGATGTCTAAGGCAATTTATTGTCTCAAAATACTTCTTTTCAGGCAACAGGTCGCATTAACAGATTTAGAAAAAAGAGCTATTACAGACATTTGTTTATTTATAATAAATATTTACGTAAAGGCATGGTTCAACACTCCACTCAGACTTTAACCCCAATCAAGACTTAAAATTATTACAATACTGAAAATTTGATAAAGAGGCTGCAAACTTGGAAAGAAACATTATCTAAGCCTAGCCAATTTAACAAAAAATTGTAAACAATAATAATTTATTTTCTTTATAATGTGCTTCCTCTTAGATACATAACTTTAATAATCAAATATATCTAAACGTTAGTCGTTCTCAATTTTATGCCTTCTTTGACCTTATTTTCTGTTCATTCTTTTACTTAAATTTCATTTTTTTTCAGATTTTTTTTTAAATTACAACCTTTATTTTGTACACAAAAAAGAAAGAAAACAGAAGAAAAACAAAAGGAGGATAAAGACGAAATATAACTTTTTGAACTTTCATTAAAAAGCCAACTTTTAAGATTCGGATCGTATCTAGTCCTGAAAAAAGCATAGATATATGCTTTTTTTAGGACTAGATATTGTCCGAATGTTACCCTCTGAGCGATTTGGAAATGGATAAATAATCTAAAGTTGTTTTCACGGTAAAATTTATATGCAATTTTTAAATTATAAAAAAAAAATTAACAGGAAGATTTGCAATTATTAAAAAAAAAGGCTTCTAAATTACAAATTAAAGCAGTAAGCTTTACTATCAAACATATTTTATGATATCTCAGTATTACAAATGATTATTATTATAGATGTATTGCAGTGAAAACTGGAATAACGCGGATGGGATTTGGCATGACAACCGCTTGAAGGGTTAAATCTGTAAGTTTTTACACAAAAGTCATGTGTGTCTCATCAAGGCGGGAAGTTTTCTTCTGAAACGATATCAAGATCATGTTTCTAGACTCAATTTTATCCATTTTATGATGGAAAGACTGCTTTTTTGCGAAAAACCGCGATTTTTCTAAACTTTAACCTCAATGCGGCACGGGTTAATATTATGCAAATGAGCTGAAACTTTACCAATCTCATTTTTGAGCCTATTGGCAACTTTTCGTGGGAGGCCCCCTCAAGAATTTGAAAGTTGATTTCTTGTGACCACCCTAGCGGGGGCAGGCAGGGCTACTCACAATCTTGAGCCGGTGCAGATGGGCACAGAGACAGTCGTGCCTTGTCCCGTCTGAACATAAACTGGCATATTCTTAAGGTGGTAAAGGTTTGATATGCAAAATTCCTCAGTTTGGCCATTCGTAGTTTTGGGGTTTCCATGAATTTAACTTGAATGCAGAGTGAACTCTCGAAAATATATCTATCAGGTAAGTAATAGACCTAGGGTAAGTGCACCAGTAATTGACACTTTCCCTCATAATTTATTATAATAAGCTTTTATTTCAGAACTGCCATCAAATGGTGCTATTTAGTATACACGTTTAGATATGTATCTTCTATTTTATTCAATTTTCGTTTACTTTCAGAGGGTTCTAGGTATCAGAAATTTGAGATTTTCAGAGATTTTGAGAGGTTTCAGAAATTTGAGATTAAATTCAGTGATAAAAAAAAAGTTTGATTCTCAGTAGCTGGCCTAATCCTGAAATTAAGATTAGTTCATTATCAACCTGTTTCTATTTGAAGCCCCTTTCTTTTTAGAAATCAATATAAACTAAATTGTATTAGACAATAGTACACAAAATAAGTCTGCAGAGATTTTTTTCTTTTAGTGAAATGATGGTTTCTTTTGGTGAACTGGTGAAATTTATTTACTTATTTAAGATGAGGTGTCAATTACTGGCTAAAAAAATTGATTTCACCAGTAATTGACACTTATGTTAGTTACTGGTGTTTTAGACAATTTCATGATAATTGCATACAATTTATAGCAAATGAAGTAAATAGCTATTGAGAAGGTTAGCTTTAGATTATTTTTAATATACAGGGTATCCCAAAAACATGATAACACACTTTAATTTTTTATAGTATAATAGAACTTTTATCAAATGGTGCTATTTAGGTAATTTTACAATCTGGGCATTTATCTTCACTTTTTGCAATATTTTTTTTTTTAATCTCCAGAGGTTCTAGGTATCAAAATTTAACACTAAAACTACCATAAGTGGTCAAATGACCGATTATGAACTTTTGTTTAAAAAATGCGCTTAAAATCTTATCGTTTTTGCACATTTGACTTCATGACCTTTTCTATTAATTATATACAATTGATATCCTATTATTTTTTTATTTGTATTTTGTTATTTTTTGAGATATATTTTTCGTATACCGTTATCTACAACAACGGGTCATTTGACAGGCTATGGTAGAAATAGGTATACATTAAATGTTGGTATGTTTAGTGTTAAAATTTCAAACTCAGTGCTAAAAGTATTGGCATTCTCAGTTGTTGGCTTAACCCATTCGTGCCTGGATATTTTTGCGACATTCTTCGATTTTTGCTAACACCAGCAGTAATTGATAAATTTCTGATGTCAACTTTTTGAACAAGGGATGATTTCATTTAAAATCATTATGTATAAAAATTGAAATGTCAACATCCTACTTGGCCATATTAAAATATTTTGTGGAATTGAGGTTCGATACTCGCGAATAAAGGCTAGGAAAAATAAATAACGTTTTCAACTGATAGTGTAAATGCCGTCCCAAAAAAGGGACGCTAGGCATAAATGGGTTAATGTTGAAATTAAGTTCTTTATCAGCCTATTTCTAATTAAAGCACATTTCTTTTTAGAAATTAATTTAAATTGAATTGTATCAGATAATTAGCTGAAGTATCCGTCGTAGACAGGTTAGTATGTGATGCAGATTTCCCAAAAGACTGATTTTTCGTCAGCATTATAGGAGTTACAAAGAACGGAAGTAGCGTATTGGCAAAAGTATAGAAAGCAAAGTTATAACTTCTGTCTATAGTTAAATGATTCCAGGTTAGATAGTAAATAAGTGCTGAGTGAAATTCTCAATAGAGAAAATTTTTTATAATCAAAATTAACATTTCAATTTAGTGGAAAAGCTTTTGATGTTAAGAGGTCATTCCTATCTTACTATATTTTGTTTGGTTCACCAGAGATATTTTAATATTATGCCTCCAGAAAACTATACAAATTTTTAAAAATCTGAAACAACAAATAAATATTTAAAAATCGAAGGAGTTTTTAAAAATTAAATAGCTAACTAATATATTAATACCGGACGCCTTATAGTGATTCCAATTTTTAAAAAAGCAATTTTTCAAAGTTTTAAAATTTATTTTAACTCAAAAAATAAAATAAAGTAAAATCAGGCATTTATTGTTTTAGTCGTTACTGGTCGTCATGTTACTAAATTTCATTCTATTTATTCTCTAAAACTGTTTTTGAGGGATACGAGAACGAACATTTACAAAATCAAATGTCAAATATTTTGAGATTTTTACAAAATCTCAAAATATTTGACATATTTGAAACAATTTTGGCATCCATAGTTCACACATTAATTTGCTACATAACATAATTTCAAATTTCATTCTATTCCATTACAATTTTTCAGGAATGGAACAAACATTTTCTCAATTTTCGCAAAATTTCAAAATCTAAAAAAAAAAAAAAAAAAAAATTGAAATACTGCGACACTTATGGATTGACCACCTATCATGATGCTAACTCTTATTTCATTTCCTTCAAAGGTTTATATTTGACAGACAAACAAATATTTACACATTTTAAATAAATTTTCTCAAAATCTCAAAAACTTATCCAAATTTTCAAAAAATTGGACGGCTATTTTAAGCTGCATGTTCATCTATTATGTCACCAAATTTCATTTCGTTCGCTTTAGTCGTTCTTACGTGGTGTGTGAAAAAAAAATTGTGTATTTTTTTAAGACGATTTTCAAAAAATCTCAAAATATAATAAAACGTTTTAAAAGATTCGTTGCTTGTAGTTAAGATTGAGTGACACATCACGCAACTAATTTTTATTTCATTCGCTGTAGTCGTTTTTACATGATACGCGAATAAATATTTACGCAGCTTGAAACAATTTTCGTAAATCTCAAAATCTGATCAATTTTTTTAATTAAGCACTATAGTTTAAGCAGAGTGATCAACTATCATGTCATCATATTTCAGTTCATTCGCCTTAGTCATTTTTACTTGATATGCGAACATAAATATTACGCAGTTTGAAACAATTTTCCCAAAATCTCAAAATCTGATCATTTTTTTTTTTAATTTGACCCTATAGTTTAAATTGAGTGATCGTCTATGTCATGAAATTTCATTTCATTTTCTTGAGTCAATTTTACATCATTGCATTAAAAATTAAATCAGCATGCTTTACTACTCATGGTCTCAATTACTGGAGTATGAAGTGTCAATCACTGGAGCCAAAATTTTTTTTGTGTTAATTACTGGTGTCGCCATTATGACAACATAGAAAAAATAGAAATTTCCAATATTCTGTGCACCTTACATGAATTTTGAAAGGCTCTTTAAGTTTTGAAAACAAAAATTTTGTTCCTAGATAGTTTTAGTAATTAGCAATTACTAGTTAACACTTATTACTGCTCTTAAAGTGGCAATTACTGGTGCCCATACCCGATTACAAACAGCATTAGTAACAGAAATTATTTGTTCTAATATGAAATACTACTATCCGATTTTGCTCATAAGCGTAAACAGACATGCACAACAGCATGCATTTTAAACACTGAAGGGTTCTTCTTAATATTTTGCTTGGAATTAGGCTTGGAAATAACATATTTAATTCTCAGTAATAATAACTATCTTTTTAATTCTAAGTATTATAATCATAAACAAAGGGTGCGGGAGGACAAGGGGCAGGAGCTTTCTCAAGATGGTTTCTAAATTTTTGTTGGGCATTCTAAGGTCGTTAGAAAATGTATATACAACAACAACAACAAAACATTCCCAAAAATTATCAAGAAAATCATTTTATACTAACAAACAATCATGTTCAGTTTTCTAGAACAATGAAAAAATATTTTAAGTTCGGTTGATTATAAGCTAGGAACACAAATAAAACGAATTTGTGGACATTCTGCCTTATAAGTGCCCCCATAATGAAATGAACAACATCTATGGTCCTCGTTCTGGGCAAGCTTCAAGTAAGCCCCTGACCCGGCCGCTAGAAAAAAAATTGTGGACATAGTATTAAAGAGGCATGCAGGGGCATATCAGGCAGGGGGTTTCCATCATCATCTCATAATTTCATGAATTTTTTTTCTTGTGTTGCCTTACCCAAGGAAAGAACAAATCTGAAATAATTTTTATTTACCCCTTTTAGTTTTGGAGTTATGGGGGTCAAAGTACCCCAGACGAGTGACGTAGAAATAATTTTGGCCCATTTTTGCCACTTTATTGTCTCGACTGGGACTGGCTCTGAGGTGCTTCAGAGAATTTTTCTTTTCATCTGATAATATACCTTAGATATTAACATCCCAAATTGAAAATTCATTCGAAAATAGTCAGAGCGCCCCAATAAGAGCCCCCAAATACCCCCAATTTCATAAAAAATTCAATTTTTAAGAATGCTTTAAATCTTAACTCTCACGTGATAGAGAAAACTTTTTGTACAGTGCAGTTATACGTCTTAAAGGGGGCCTTCGAAAATTTTAAACATTGGATAAAGTGGATCCAATGTTAAAAATTTTTGAAGGCCCCCAGGGTCCCTCGGTATGGGGCCCCAAACATGGTCCTTAACACTAATTTATGCAATTTCGAAGGATTGGTACAGCTGGCGCCGACTTCCCACAGGAGAACTATTAGCATTGAGATGTGGTATCAACCTAGTAATTTCATATTATGAAAAAAACATTTTTTGAAGGTACAACTGTTTCCAAGAAAAATCCCAAAATGTATTTCCCTATTTGGGACATTCCATTGACACGCATGGGGCATTTCGGCGTTACTTTTATAAATTTAATCTACTGTAGCAATATTGAAAATTAAACTTATCCTTCATATATCGCAAATATATCCTCTCAATATCACAAATAGTTCTTTTACAGGGGCACTCATAAGAATTACATTACGCTGTGTGGGAATCTCTATAACTACTGAACCGATTCGAAAACTTTTTTCACTGATAGAAAGCTACATTGTTCCTGAATATTATAGGCTACATATCATGCATGCAGCTTAAATAGTTCTTTTACAGGGGCATTCAAAAGAATTCTATCACATTACGTTCGATGGACATTTCTGTAACTACTGAACTGATACTAAATATTTTTCCACTGAAAGCTGCACTATTCCTGCGTAACATAAGCCAAAATTCATGCATGTGTAGCATAATTTACAGGAATAGTCAAAATAATTCTTAAATAATGTCCTAACTGTCTTCATTCGCCAAATGAGGAAAAAAATCACTGTCTAAATTTATTAACTCTACATATACCTTGTTTTATACTTCATTTAAAATAACAAAATGTAAATAATATTTAAATGCAGTCATTTTTGTGTATAGCGCAAGTGTCATCAATTTCCTTTTTGTTATTCATTCATGCTTCATTTCTTTCTGAACCCAATTCGGAAGCCGACGCTGACGGAGCCGCTGGTATTTAATAAATATGAAAATGTTTTGTCCTGATATAAACAGATCATTTTAACTGTCGCAGATGCAAAAATGTTAACAGAATTTAAATCACACCTATATAAAAAAGTCAAACATGCTGAAAAAAAATGTTTTATGCATGTTTTATAAATTAAACATTTTTATTAAACAGCACTTTAAGTTGTTCCTGTTTTTAAAATATAATTTTCTTTGGGGAAAAAAAGTTTGAAGTACTTTTATTCTTAATACTGAGCTGACTTAATATTGAGCTGAACTTTTACTATGCAGTGGAATATGAAAAGTTATTTGACATCGGAAGGGTTATTGCTTTATCAGAACAAGATGGGAATGCTACGATGAAATATTTGCATGCAGTACGTGGCTCAGATTATTTTACTTGGCCACGCCACGACAAGATGATGCAGAAACAGTTACTGCAGACAAGATAATTTTGGGTCCAGTTGAATTTACTTCAGTAACTCCATTTGCCATTGCTAATGTAAAAATTATCAAAACAGCTCACAATGAACTATGTGATAGCCTTTATAATAAAAGTACGTAAACAACCTGAGATTTTTTTTTAAACTTTTTGTTCGAGATGATGTTAGCCGATTTTGTTGTAAAATGGTATACAAGTCAGAAATAAATGATGTAAATTTGTGACAGCTTCTTTCATTCACATTATTATTTACATTTTGTTTATTTTAAATGAAGTATAAGACATGGTAGATGTAGCTTTAATAAATTTAGACAGTATTTTTTCCCCTCTTTGGGCGAATGGAGACAGTTATGATATTTTATACGAATTATTTTGAGTGTTCCTGTAAATTATGCTACGTGCACGAATTTTAGCTTATGTTACTCAGGAACAGTGTAGCTTTCAGTGGAAAAATCTTTAGAATCAGATCAGTAGTTACAAAAATGTCCATATAACGTAAGGTACTAGAATTCTTTTGAATGTTCCTGTAAAAGAACTATTTATTTTCTTTTTTTATGTTATATAGGCTACCTTACATGCATGAAAGGTATCCTATAATACTCAGGAACAGTGAAGCTTTCTATCGGGGGAAAAAGTTTTCGAATCGGTTCAGTAGTTATAGAGATTCCCTCACAGCGTAATGTAATTCGGATGAGTGCCCCTCTAAAAGAACTGTATGCGATAAATGGAATATATATTTGTGACACATGCAGGATAAGTTTAATTTTCAATATTGCTACAGTCGATTAAACTTCTAAAACTAACGCCGAAATGCCCATGCGTGTCAGTGGAATATCCCAAATGGGGAGTTACTTTTGGGGAATTTTCTTGGAAACAGTTGTACCTTCAAAAAATGTTTTTTCATAATATGAAACTACTAGGTTGATACTACATCTCCATGCGAATAGTATTCCTGTGGGAAGTCGGCACCAGCCAGTGTTGGGCAAATTTTAATTGTAAGGACAATTAAAGATTAACAATTGATGAATTGTTAATTGTGGCCGTAAAAATTAAAAATTGATCAAATGTAATTATCAAAAATTGTAATTAACAGTTTTTTAATTGTTAATAGTAGCAGCAATTAACAATTAATTAATTGTTAGTCGTCATTTGGTACAGTTGACAATTAATTAATTTTCGATTGTTTTATGAATTTAAATAAAAACTAACAATTAAAATATGGTGTGAATCTCTTCATTTTTAGCGGCAAAAAGTAGGATATGTCCATTCTCGAGGTCCCATAAATCACTGTAGCAAAATTCATCAAAATCGGTTCTGCGGATAGGCGTGAAAGGTATAATATAGTTTGCATTGAAACGCATATTAGCAAAAAGTAAGACTAATATTAATAATCATCAATAACTTTAATTAAACATGATTAGACAGGTAATGAATAACAGATTATATGTTCTTATAATAATTTAGATTGCAGTTTAATAAGACTCTCTTTTCGAACATACTGTCGGACAATTTGTGGCTCTTCGACAGATTTGTCATTGTTTCAAAAGAAAAAAGGCGTTCAACTGCAACTGATGATAGTAAAGATGTGTTGTATTTTATAAAAATGCTTATTATCTTAGGCTGACTAGTGAGGAGTTTCAAATCGTGGCTTTCTTCTGCAAGTAAATGCAACATTAAAAGTTCTGCTTTTGGTCATTGGCACATCGGAGCAGCTTCGGCTTGTTTCTGTTGTTGAAATATCGGAGTTGGAGTCAGAGTCAAAAGTGAAAAAAATGTGTTCTCGGTTACTTTTTTTTTTTTTTTTTTTTTTTTTTTTTGCCACGTTTGCGACTACATATCCATTCATTTGTTTGGAAATACAGGTTTAGAAAAGTTTTAGAATTTTTGTACGATCTGCAGACTCTAAACAAGCTAACTATTTATTTTTAAATCTGGGGTATGATAATGCGGCAATAGCCGCATTTCCCACTTCAGGAGTGCTGACGTCAAACAGTTTTTCAAACCTTTTTTCGACACCCTCTCTGTATGCCTTGATAAAGTTGCTGCAAAGAGAACAGTTTTCTTTTCAATTTCCAGATTTTTTTTCTTAGCGCCAGAAGACACAGCAGAACTATTCCGCAGTATGCGTTAGTCTCACTCTGCATAATATCGAGGGCTTCTGTCACTGACGCAGTACTCGTCAAATACTCGTGTATGTAATCGAAATCGTTCTCTTTGATAGCATTTTTTATGTTTAATCTATATAAATAAAATTAGACTTTTGTCTGTACATTTCTTGTAATTCAAAAATTTTGCGATTTCTATCCGTTTCAAGCACCTGGGAATCCGGTGCGACCCTCAAAAACAAGTTTGTCATTCTGTCATTCTGTCGTTCTGTCATTCTGTCCGTGACGCTTTTCTTGTTCAAGCATCACGTAAAAACGACTGAAGCGAATGATATGAAATTGGGTGTCACGATAGGTGGTCACTCAACTTAAAACATAGGCGTCGAATTTTTAAAAAATCTTGGATTTTGAGATTTTGCGAAAATCCTTTCAAACTGCGTAAATTTGTGTTCAAGCATCACGTAAAAACGGCTCAAGCGAAGATATGAAATTGGGTGTCATGATAGGTGGTCACTCAACTTAAACCATAGGCTTTGGATTTTTTAAAAATCTTGATTGGATTTTGAGATTTTGCGAAAATCGTTTCAAACTGCATAAATTTGTGTTCGAGCATCACGTATAAACGACTGAAGCAATTGAAATGAAATTCGGTATCATGATTGGTGGTCACTCAACTTAAAACATAGGCGCCGATTTAAAAAAAAAATCTTGCTTAGGTTCTGAGATTTTGCGAAAATCGTTTTAAACTGCGTAAATTCGTGTTCGAGCATCCCGTAAAAACGAATGAAGCGATTGAAATGAAATTTGGTATCATCATTGGTGGTCACTCAACTTAAACATTAGGCAACGTATTTTTAAAAAAATCTTCATTAGATTTTCAGATTTTGCGAAAATCATTCCAAACTCCTTAAAATTGTGTTCGAGCATCACGGAAAAATGACTGAAGTGAATGAAATGAAATTTGGTATCATGATAGTGGTCACTCAACTTAAAACATTGTCGTCGAATTTTTAAAAATCTTGATTACATTTTGAGATTTTGCGAAAATTGTTTCAAACTGCGTAAATTTGCGTTCGCGCATCACGTAATAACTGCAAAGGTGATAAAATGGCATTTGGTGAAATGATAGGTGGTCACCTTGAACTATAAGCATCTAACAAAAATCGATCAGATTTTGGGATTTTGCGAAAATCGTTTCAAACTGAGTGAACTTTTGTTCACGCATTACGTAATAACGACTAAAGCGAATGATATGAAATTTGGTCACATGATAGATGGTTGCTCAACATAAACTATAGGTGTCCAATTTTTTAAACATTTTTATTAGATTTTGAGATTTTGTGAAAATTCTCCCAAAATGCGGCTTTATTTCTTCAAGCATCGCGTAATAACGACTAATACGAAATTTGGTGATATTATAGGTAGTTACTAATCTTAATTTATAGGTCTTGAATTTTTAAAATATTTTGATTACATTTTGAGATTTTGTGAAAATCATTTTAAAATGCTGAAATTTTTGTTCCACTATCACGAAATAAAGACTGCAGGGAATGAAACGAAATTTGGTGACATGATAGGTTGTCACTCAACTTAAATTCTAGGCTTCCAATTTTTCAAAAATGTTGATTAGATTTTGAGATTTTGAGAAAATTATTTCAATATGCGTAAATATTCGTTCGCGCATCCCATAATTACGAATAAAGCGAATGAAATGATATTACTTAGTTACTCTCTTACCTGTAATTTTTTCACAATGTATAAGTTTTAAAACTTATAACTTCGCTTTTTTTTTTTTTACTTTGGCAGCATACTACATCCATTCTCTGTACACCTACAATGCTGACAAAAGTTCTTGCTTTTTGGAAATTTGCATTCAGTACTAACCCGTCAACGACGGGTACTTCAGCTAGTAACCAATATAAAAGCAAGCTTTTTTTCTTTGATTGTAAAAATTTGCTGTAGCGCATCAAACTATTAGAATGTAACGAAAGTTTCCCGCCACCACAAATATCGCCTGCAAACAGTTCACGTTAGTGTGTTCCCTCATATTTTGTCAAACAATATTTGTCATTTGAAAGAAAGATACTTACTTTAGAAAACTGTGTAGTTAAAAAATATCGTTATCATTAAGTACAAGGTGTCCAAAATGGAACTATCACATTACTGGATTAGAACCATCATTTACTTCCAGTTCTGTTGCAAAAAGTGCTACAGAATGTCAAAGAATTATGCGTGTAATTTAGATTCTAATGTTGTATCATATGGCACTGTGAAGGTTTGGTACTGGAAGTTAAGAAACAGGGTCTATGACATTCATGGAGCAGAGCTATCTGGCCAGTCTACTGATGTTGATGAGAGCCATCAATTCAGAACTTGTGGAAGAAGATCAGTATTTAACCACTTGAGAGCTAGCTAAAGAGTTAGACATTAATGCCATGCCCATTAGCCATGCTATGCATCACATAAACTTCATGTACAAGTTCAATCGCTGGGTGCCGCATGAGCTGACTCAAGCAGATTTGGCGGAGAACTTTCGTTACAACCTGATATTTCATCTGGTTCCAGGTCGGCTTAACGTGTGTCCTAGCACGTCCTGTATTATTTCAGCACTCTCTGGTCCTCCTACAGCTTTCCACAAAGCATTATGTCAGGTTTAGACTGAGTAGAAAAACTCAATGGTTTAAGAACTGTTGTAATTGAATTTAATATCTTGTTTTATGCACGAGAGTGCAATTACAATTTTGGTAACAGAGTTTTTAAATTGGTAGTTTTTAAGAAAGAGCTGGTTGTAAATAGCGGAGTAATGTTAAGGAAGCCTTTAATAAATGTTCTGTTTTGTCTTTGAGGTTGTGTCTTCAGAATTTGTCCAACGAACCAGTATTACTGGTAGTAATAATTTGCAATCTTCTGTTGATGAGTATCATTTAGTCTCGACATTTTTCATGGCGTCCGCTTAGAAAGACGGTATAGCTGAATTCTGAAGATTGTTAGGTAAGATTCCATAATTATTATTTATTGACATGGAAGAATTAAAAGGGACTCGCAAAGCACAGCGTACGGGTTTCACGAAAGCTTATAACAAACTTGAAGAGCTTATTTCATTACCTAACGTTGAGAGTTTTGAGTTTGAAACAGAATTAAAATAGCATAATGCAAAAGATGAACGGTTAGAGAAAAATCATGAGAATATGTTAGCCGTTACATCGGAAAAAGATTTTGAAAAGGAATATGAAACTGTAGACGAATTTCGCGAAAAAGCTTTGAGACTCCTATTACGAGCGGAGAAGAAAATTAGCAATAAAAGAAACCCTAGCACTGTTACTCAAGCATTTCTGGAATCGAGTGACAATGATAGCAGCCTTACTAACAACCACGGTAATCGTAAATTCATCTTTCGTAAATCAAATTTTACACATCTTTTAATTGATTCCGTATAGATAAGTAAGTTAATTGTTAGTTTTAATTGTTTCATAGAATAATTAAAAAGTTAACTGCAATTATTTTAATTGAGAATGATGATGAACATACATTAATTCAAATAATTTAATTGCAATTAATTTAACTGTAATCAATTTAATCGCAATTACTATTTTAATCAACTAACGCGTCGTAAATTAATTGATTAACACCCAACAGTGGCGCCAGCTGTACCACTCTTTCGAAATTGCATAAATTAGCATTAAGGACCATGTTTGGGGCCCCGTACCGAGGGGTCCTGGGGTCCTTCAAACATTTTTAACTTTGGATTCACTTTATATGAAGATATATAACTGCACTGTGGAAAAAAATTTTACTATATCACGTCAGAGCCAGGATTTAAAGCATTCTTAAAAACTTTTCTTAAAACTTTTATGAAATTGGGGGAATTTCGGGGGTGTGTGCCTTATTTGGGGGCTCTGACTGTTTTCGAATGAATTTTCAATTTAAGATGTTAATACTCAAGGTATATTTTCAGATAAAAAGAAAAAATTCTCTGAAGCACCTCAGAGCTTGTCATAGTCAAGACAATAAAGTGGCAAAAATGACCCTAAATTATTTCTACGTCACTCCTTGGGGTACTTTGACCCCCATAACTCCAAAACTAAAGGAGGTAAATCAAAAATATTTCAGATTTTTTCTTTCCTTAGATAAGGCTACACAAGAAAAAAACTTCATTAAATTCCGAGATGGTGATGGAATTTTTTTTCTTTTTTTTGCCCGATTGGCTCTTGCAATGCCTCTTAATCCTTAGTCATATGTTCACTTCAGTTTTCACATTTCTTTTCAAAAGTGGCAGGGGGGGGATTTATCAAAAAGAGCACTTTCTATTGACAAAAAGGGAAATTTTCCTGGCATCCCACTTATTTATTTCTTTAAACTACAGTCAACTCCAGTTATAGTGAACCCAGATACAGTGAACTTTCGGCTATAGTGAACGCAAATCGTTAGTCCCGATTCACTTACATTAGAAATGTGAATAGCATTTTTCGGTTTTAGTGAAAATGACTTCGGTTATAGTGAACCTGAAAACTGAACTTCGAAAATTCTAGAAATGGCGGAGATGAAGTCTTTCGGTTTCTACATTTTAATAGGTTGTCCGTATTACATTCGATAAATGCATAAAGAGATTATCAAGCATCTCTTCCGAAATACAGGGGAATTGGCAGTGACTAGGCTAACATGGCGAGGGGGAGAGGGTAAAAATAGCGCACTAGAAAAAGGGCTGTTAGACTCTTGACCGCTGCGAAACCAGGAATTTATTCATTGCATTGATGCAAACTTATCTTTAGCTCTTCGATTCCCTTGCAAAATAGCCCAAGTCTAGTGGTGTATTCCTGCCCGTACTCCTTTTGTCTGATACCCCCAGTGCTTAAAAGATAAACTCCTCTTTTCCACCCTGCATGAAAGGCCGTGACACCCACACTTCCACAATGAGGAAGGTAGCAATAACAATTTTTAAAAGAAACATGCAATTTTCTTTCATTCTCAATCTTGACCAGATAGGAAAGACTACAAGCGCTTCAATCTACTTCATCAAATTGTGCCCCTCCTAATTGTATTCACTCTTGCTATCCGGGGGCATCTGTAAAAGGGTATTAAATTCTTAGGCGGTTAGAATCAATAGCATTTTTCGGCTACTAAGCACTTAACAAAAAGCAGGGTACATTTCACAGTGAACAAAAACGGACATGTTTCTCTTGTCCTTGAACGATCCCATTTTTTATTCCCGGTGCAATAGAACAGGTTAAGGATTACCATTACGCGCTGTTGCTTGATTGGCTATAGCACTTCCCGGACAATTTAATGCAATCTTCCAAGTTATCGCAGCACTTAGGAGTAATAAGACATAAATACGATTAATTATGTTTGATTTACACAAATATTCAGTGAGGGTATAAAACACTATTTTTTAATTATGTACACGCTTAAATCTATTGATTAAAACTAACACTCCTTATTGATTAAATTTCTTATCGGCTGATTTAAATCCTTTTGCGCTAAAAATTTCCGAAAAATACTCATTAAAGACAATAATTTGTAAACTCCCCAAATTCCCCTCAATGCTCACGATTCGCTAGATTCTGCTTAACTCCATTTTTCACTTAAATCTTGTCTATTTGAGTACTCTGACATCCCCACAAAAAGAAATCCCTGATACCATATCGTATTACTATCACTTGACCAACGCCCTTCAACAGATAACGGTTCATAATCACAAACGCGGGCATCGTGGCTTTACGGCGGACATCAAAGGACAACAAGCATGTCGTTTTTAAAATATGAAGTAAAAGAATTTCTGAAGAGGATACTGGATACACTTTTAGTTAGTGCCAAGTCCTTTTGTTGTGGATGCTTAATTGTGTGTGCATTCGCTTGTGATAATTTTGTTTTATATCCGAATACCAAATGCATCTTTTTCATATTCAGAGTTATGAAATAAATTCAGCCTAGATATGGAGGAGATGCTTTAGGTAAAGATTTCGCTTTAATGACATAGTTTCTTACGATTGGATTATAAAAAGCTGTTGTAAAACAAATGAAGTTATGATATCTCCACTCAAAGTGAGTAAGTAGTATTTTACCTTTTTCATGTAAATAAATTGGATTGCTGATTTAATTAAATCTCACACCTGGTTTAACCATGATTGCATATCTGTATTGTGATTGTACTGTGAATTCGTTTTCTAAATAGAGACTATAGTGAAATTATATTCTATTTATTTAAAAAAAAAAGAAATACTTTTTTATAGTGTATTAAGATACATGTAATGTATTTGCCTTGATTTAAAATTTATCGGACTTATAATCATAGATTACAGCTCTGGTAATAAAAAATGAAGAAAACGAATAATGCAATATATTAATCAAAAACAGCAAAATTTCATAAAACACCCTTTTTATAGCTTAAAATAATAATCTTATTGAGTACAGATATATTAATTAGAAAAGGACTGATTTTGTAAAAATGCGCATTCTATAGCTTAAATAATAATCATAATTGAGTACAGTTATATTAATCAAAAACGGACAGACACTCCTATTTTTTGAGTATTATTTAGCCTAAATGGAGCTGTTGTATGATGCTCAATAATTGAGAATTTTTCGCTCCATTGATTTTTGTCGATTAATGGAGCAAATTTTACTCAATCGGGAGAATGGCTGTTTGAAGTCAAAAATTGAGTAAAAATATACTCCTTTTGATTATTATTTTACTCAATAGATTTAAGCGCGTATATAATGCATTCCTTGTTCATATGACGACACTTCGCTTATAGTGAACTTCGGATATAGCGAACGAAATTTGCCGGTCCCCAGAGGTTCACTATAATTGGAGTCGACTGTATTTAGACTCTGTTTTTTAAAAACTGGCTTCAAAGATGCAAGTCAGGAATTAGTACTTATTCAAAATGATGCCAAATGTTTGTATTTACCCAAATCTTTGCCAAATCCTGATTGCTTGAATCCTCCGAATGGAGCAGCGACATCTGTTTTATTGTAGCAGTTAACAAAGCAAGTTCCAGCTTGAATGCGTTCGCTTACATGTAGAGCTTTTTGAATGTCTCTTGTAAACACGCCAGAAGCTAGACCAAACTCAGTATTATTGGCTCGTTGTAAAACTTCATCAATACCTCTGAAAGAACACATTAATATTAGATAAAATATAAACCATTGCAGAAACATTCCTTGACTTTTAAAATAAATATTCTTAAAATGATGAAAATTATGTAAATATAAAATATAATTTAAATAAAATGTTATTTTTGCTGATCTAAAAGCAAATTAGGCATTTTCAAATCTGAATGCACCCTTAAATAAAACCACGTTAAAGAAGAATCCTACCAAAACGGATGAATGTGGTATCTGGAAATACTATATTTCTTTTGTAACTGGATGTTTGTACTGCCTAGAATTTTTTAGTTACTGCTGCCGTATTATTTTGCAAACTTTCATGATTTTCCTTTACAAAACAATGACGTATTTAATTCTTGGGTATATTATCAGTAAAATTCCAATTGATATTTAAATAATACTTTAAATTTTATACCACCCACTTTAAAATAAATACGGTGAATAGTCATTTCTAAGTGAAAGGGATACCAATGCATTCAAACTCTTAAAGTATTAAGCATGCTATCTTAAATACAGCTAGAAAATGTG
Organism: Cheiracanthium punctorium; assembly: GCA_038373885.1. Lineage (NCBI taxonomy): Eukaryota > Metazoa > Arthropoda > Arachnida > Araneae > Cheiracanthiidae > Cheiracanthium > Cheiracanthium punctorium. Next base: position 335,908 of record JAWZYV010003597.1, on the reverse strand, counting down.
GTTTTACACCTTGATCGAGTGAGTAATTACTCAACCGAAATAATTTTGTCAAAAAGAGTGATTAGAAGTAGGATAATAATGACACTACCATGTCACTTTCTCCGGGGTGGAGCAGGGAGCAAGCACAGATGATTGCGTAACGGGTGGAGTAAGGGGGTAAGTCATTTTCGGACTGTGTAGAGGGGGTGAGGTTGAGTGACAGTTGATGAGTGAGAATTCGGTTGGAGCAGGGAGGCAAGGTTGAATGAAAGTTGATAGATAAGACAAAGCGGTGCAGATTTTTTTCCTGCATCATTCCTAATAGAGTATTATTTTTTCACCAGTGAATATATTAGTAAATGATTTTAAGCGAAAAGTAATAGTAGCTTAACTAAAATTTCATACTCATGTAAATGCTCTAATATTGTATGCATAAAAATATGTAATGGTGGCCGGTCAGTTCATATAGAATTGCATATGTGTACTTTAATGAAAAGAAAAAAATGAATAGAAACTATAAAAATAAAAAATGTCAAAAATTATTAAAAATTGTGAAAAAAATGTACAAAACTGATTCAGAATTTTTTTATATTTTTTATTTTATTTTATTTTATTTTTTTGTTTTTGTAACAAATGTTTTTATTTTGTTTGTTTGTTTTATGTAAACGATTTTATAGTAGACCTAAAGAAGATCCTTGCACTTGTGAAAAGTAAACAAGGAAATGCATCGTGCGACGCTAATCCAGATCACGTTAGTCTCCTTTAAAAGGAGACTAACGTGATCTGGAAACGTGTCACATTCTTTTTTCACTTTTATTTTCAGATTTTCAAGATCGTGCTGGTGTATAATATATTCACTGGTGAAAAAATAATACTCTATTAGGAATGATGCAGGAAAAAAATCTGTACCGCACTGTTTTATTCATGGACTTATATAGGAAAGGACCTACATCGGCAATGAGATTCCTTCCCTGAAAACGGACCTTGAGGATGGGCAGGGCATGGGGTGGATTGATTAGGAGATTCTCTGATGTTTTCATCTAGTGGCAATAGTTGTAAACAATTTGTCAAGAAAACTTTTTCTATAAATTAAGAGTCGATGGATCAATTTTATTAATTATTTATTTATACTTCTCCTAGTGTCACAAAAATGTTGGTGGTGAACTGTAATGAAGCATTAAAAGAAAAAAATATTTATTAATCTTAAAAATGCAGTTTAAATGGCTACAAAAACCTTGAGGAATACCACAAAAACTATTTAAAAATGCATACATAACTTTGATTATTTATTTTTAAAAGCCTTATTATATTTTTTCAATTTCGAAATATAAATAAATAATTAATAAAATTGATACATCGACTCCTAATTAATGGAAAAAGTTTTCTTGACAAATTGTTTGCAACTATTGCCGCTAGATAGCAGCATGAGATAATTTCCTAATCAAGACTCATCCTCAACTGAAACTGGGCTACTTTGATAGCATGGCGTTTGTTCTCCTTATCTGTAACTCCATGGTCTTATCTATCAACTGTCATTCAACCCTGCCTCCCTGCTCCAACCGAATTCTCACTCATCAACTGTTGCTCAACCCCACCCCCCTCTACACAGTCCGAAAATGACTCAACCCTTACTCCAACCGTTACGCAATCATCTGTGCTTGCTCCCTGCTCCACCCCGGAAAAAGTGGCGTGCTAGTGTCATTATTACCCTACTATTAGATCCTCGGGAATTAAATAGGTTCATATATGAATGCTTGGCCTTCCGTTTTACTCTTTGGAAGTGACTATTCACTCTTTTCATTTCATATTGTAATTTCTCTGGTCTGTTTTGGAAGCTCTGCTGCGTATATTTACTTGTATAATTAAACATAATGTAATTCCTATTTTATTATGAACAATTTTTAATATACGAAACCAACGCAGGAAGTTTTACTTTTACTCGAATACCTTTTTTAAAGGTGTGCATGAATTATGAAATATTAATGGGGGCAGTTTTCATGAAATGTGTAAACATAAAAAACCATATTCAAAAGGGAAAGCTTTTACTATTAATTGTTCTCAGTTATTTAAATCCAGTGTGAAAAAATCGCTTTCTATAAAGCGTTGAAATATTGCAAAATAACAAAAGCAGATAAATTCCTGGAGTATACACAGAATAAGAGAGGCTCCAGATCTCATACAGTTAGCCATCAAAATAAAGTTTCTGAGTTAATATCAATAGTGTAAGAGATTTTTTACAGAGTAAAAATCAGCAAACAATTATTAAGAGACGATTTGTGTGTACTTTTAAAAAATGCTGTCAGAAAACTCTACAATTACTCCATAATCGTCGCTCTTTCAAGTAGGAATGTTATTCTTAAAATATTTTGTGGGAATGTATTTCTTAATATTTCCGTTCACTAATGCAAAATATGATCTAAACTATCAGAATTCCCAAGAATTAAATGCTTTGAGTTTAGAAATAGGGTGTAAAAATTGAAGAATTATTCTAAACATAACATCAACCCTAGTAGCACAACTAGTTCTAAAGGCGTTCTCAGAACGTTCAAAAAATTTTAAAAATCGTTCAAAGAATGTCTTTTGAACGTTTTTTCAACTAGTTGTGCTACTAGGGAAGTGGTATTGAAATAAATTTCATACAATTATTCGCGTCATCAAATGAATTAATGATGAAAAAAATTATTATCTGAGATGGGACTCTAATTCGTCATCTTTCGAATAAATGAAATGGCTGTGGCTTGTTCACTGATTATACTACGTCGATCAGTATGTACTAAGTTTCGCAATTCAAAACATTATAGTAGAACCCCCCCCCCCCCTTTAACACAGTAGAAACGTTCCATGTTATGTGAATACGTGTTGTACGACTCACAAACACATGAACAGAATCATCAGTGCTAATAAGTATTGAAGAAACGTCTATCTCATTCTTTTATCGTGTTGTACGAGTCTTATTTAACGTTTAGGAAAAAGATCGCAACTTTTCCTCCGCGATATGCGAATCCGTCTTATATGATCCCATGTTATAGAGGGGTGTGCTGTACATGAATTGTAGAGGGTAATTGGCAAATGTTTAGTACAAACAAGTGTGCATAAGAACATAACGATGAGCACATGCGACGCTTGAACTTCTTCTACCTCTAATATAAAGCAATTAATCCAATAAAAAGTGTACCCAAGCTTAAAAGTGCCTGTTTTCTATTCTCAGATTTTGCACATTTTTAACGCACGCGGTGACTCATCACCGCAGATTTCTACTTGTAGTATTTCCTGTGAGAGATATGAAAAAGCTAAAAGCAACTTACCCATCTGTGAATTCTGAAATCACCATTATGGGTCCGAAAGACTCTTCTTTAGCGATGAACATTTCATCGGACACATTTGTAAAAATAGTTGGCTCTAAAAAGTATCCTGAAAGTAAAAGAAAGGTATAATTAATAAATGTACGTGAAAAAATTGTTTCAAGTGCATCTTCAGTTCAAATCAAAGAAAATGAATATATTTCTGTTGAGATTAGCGAATATATGAAAATGTACAGTTTCCATGGGCCCTAGAAAAAAAATTCTAATTCACTTACATTTATCTGTGTGCGATATTTGTTTCAACTATTGTAAAAATTCCAATAGTTTGCTCCATTCAAGCAAGCAAACAAAACATTGTAAACAGTGTGAAAATATTATAAACAGCATCGATGATGTACCGAAATCTATGGATGCTGAAAGTCACTATTTTGAATACTTACTTTAAACGATCATTTGGAGCATTCAACTTCACCAGATTCAGTGCGCTTATTTTTCAAATTCGACTATAGCCTTACTTTTTCTGGAAATTTAACCTTGGAAAATGAATATTCTGTGACAGTTCAAAGTGTAGGCGAGACCGGAGCTAGTAGGTGCAGTTTTTAAAAGTTGATTTTTATTAATATTTTGTTTATCGTTTTTAACAAAATTGAACTACACTTTTATGGCTCATATACTTGGCTATGGATACCATGAGTTCAATTTTTGTAATGCGTGTAGTTGATATTTAAAGCAAGTCTGAATTAAGAGAAAAAATATGTGTGCAAACTTTTATTCTAGCTCGTCACGAGGAAATTGTACATGCTTCATGAATAGTTAAATGGAACTCAAATTAGACAAGCATTTAAGAAAAATCAATTGTATTTTTACTAGCAAGTTTAAACAAAAGTATAATCTATTTCTGCGCAATGTAAACTTTAAATTATACAGTTATAAAAATAATAAATAAAACTTTAACATTGAGTGGCTTCTGTCCTACTCGAAATCATCTCCCTACTTCATGCCCCATACACCGTACTTCGAAATCATCATCATCATCACAAATATAAAATCGGGTGTCTCGCTTGTGCAGGCCTTATCTGTCCGAAATTCAAAACCTACTTTTCTCTATGCTTGATGTGCTTTAATGATTATTAGCCTGCATCCCTGTAGCAGAGCAGTTTTTATTAGTCCTGTGACTAGACTTTTTACAGCTCCTAACGACCTAAACAAATGGTAAAAATAGTTGGTAAGTAACCAGTAAAACGTGGCAGTCTAACGCATTTTGAAAGATGATTTTATTTCTTACCTTCCGTCTTTGATATCTGAAAACCTATTATACTATTGTTACCTAATTAACACACCCTGGTTAATCCATAAAACGGAAATTTATTTGTCGCACCGAGTCAACTTGCCCCGTATTCAATACGCCTACTAGCCCCATAGCACATTTTTTCATAAAAAAGGGGGGAATAACCTTCTAAACTAAAGCAATCAAAATAAATCTCGTACGGAATATATAAAGTTAATCAACACTACTACTGCGCAAGTTAAATCGCAATTATTAAGATGAATATCGGAAATTAGAAAAATAAGGTAGCAAAAAATTACTAATGGTAAAAACAAAAGAAAAAATTGTTATAAATATCCATTGCACGTAGGTAACGCGTAAAGCTACAATAGCTAGCGCTTAGAGAAAGGAAAAGAATCTGTTTAGTATCCTTTCTATTATTTCTTCATATGCATTCATTTATTTTTTGAGGATCTCATATAACCCCTCCCCCTTAAAATTATGCACATGGAACACAATCGAAATATTCGAAAGGCTACTAACCTGCTCTATTTAGTCTTTTACCTCCGTACACAAGTTTTGCTCCTTCCTTTAAACCTATTTCTATGTATTCAAGAAGTTTGTCTAAGTGAGCTCTATCAGAAGAAAAAGATAATATTAGGAACTTGCTAAAGTGCCCATTCAACGCACTTGAATGGATATTATTGTAACACACTAATATACTATATTAATGAAAAATAAAATTAAGCATTTATATACACTGCTCAAAACATTTAAAGGATATTGTAAGTTTTATATAAAATAAAGATATAAGCGAAATTTTTTTTGCCGAAAAAAGAAGAAGAGAATCACAAATGCAAATTTTTCTGATTTTCAAACTGTGGAGTATGCTAATTTTGAGTTCGACGTCAAAAACGTCGCTTCAGCGGCAGCGAATGAAATTGGACTTGCAGCTGAATAAAAGACAACGAAGACAAGGATGATCGGCATTCAGTGACTGCTTTGTTTCGATGAGTACGATGTCTCAGCGAAGTCATTTAACCGATTCAGAAGCTTGGAGAGTTGTCGGTAGGTTAGAAGGGGGCCAAACTCAAGCCGAAGTAGCGCAAGCCATTGGAGTGTCACAAAATGTGATTTCCAGGATCTGGAACCGGTTTTTTGGTGACTGGAAGTGCAGGCCGAAGACCAGGGCAAGGTCGTAGATTGGCAACAACGCCCAATGAAGATCGTTATTTAGTGTTAACGGCTCGGAGACACCGGAATATGAACGCTACTCTTCTCCAACAACACCTTCGCTCGGCTACTGGCACCACGGTTTCAACTCAGACTGTCCGAAACCGGCTCCATGGTGTAGGTCTGTATGCTCGCCGACCGATGGTATGTGTTAGACTAACATCAAGGCATCGTCGCGACCGCAAGGAGTAGGCAACAGAGCATGTGAACTGGAGGAGAAATGAATGGAGCAATGTTCTTTTTTCTGACGAGTCCCGTTTTTCAGTTCATCCCGATAATGGGCGTATTTTCATCTGGAGGGACCGTGGCAGTAGGAATAATCCTGCGTTCGTGTACGAAAGTGTCAGCTTTGGCGGTGGGGGAGTGTTGGTGTATGGTGGCATCTCCATTGATGGGCGCACAGACCTCTACATCATTCGAAATGGACCTCTGACTGGTCGCCGATATAGGGATGAGATCCTCAGACCTATTGTAGTCCCTTACGCTGCAGCAATCGGAGATGACTTCATTTTAATGGACGATAACTGCAGGCCACATCGTGCTAACCTGGTGGAGGATTTCCTTTTCGAGGAAGGAATCGTACGAATGGAAAGGCCAGCGTGTTCTCCAGACATGAATCCAATAGAGCACGTTTGGGACGCTCTAGGAAGACGAGTTGCTGGCCGCCAACCACCCCCACAAACTCTCCAAGAACTGGAAAGAGCTTTTCTGGAAGAGTGGGACAGAATACCCCAACTCGTGATTAATAGCCTCATTGACTCCATGCCTCAAAGGTGTTCAACGTTGCTGGCCGTCCGTGGAAACCATACCCCCTACTGAAAAGGATTTCCTTTGAAGAAAACACCTTTTCTTATTCTTTTTTTCTCATATGCGCAAATTGTGTTTTTTTCCTTTTCTACACAAATGCGCAATAAAATGTAATTTTTTCTGCCAAACATATGTAATTTATTCTCATATAACCTACTACGTCTGTCGACCATGTATCAATAAGTTAAACGTTTCCCAGCCACAAGATCCACCTAAAACCGCAATATCCTTTAATTGTTTTGAGCAGTGTATTTTAAATGATTGTTTGTCTTTATGTTTACAACAATGCACTAAGTGTAAGATAAATAAAAGCTTATAAAAATTTTTGAATGTTTATTTTTATTTATGTTTCTGTTATATAAGGGTCGTCTAAATGAAAGTAGCATTGCTGTAATAACTCCGTCACTTGAAGAGAAAGGTGACTGCGCATGCCCTTATAGAGGGCGCATAGTGCTTGGAATGTTTGCGATATTGTTAGCTCCCGCCAGTGCCTGTGTGATAGTGTCGGAGTACGTTAAAAGACATCGTTCGCATCATAGATGCCTCCAAACGGTGAAAATGTGAGTGCTAGTGAAATCTATCGTCGAATGCAAAATGTGTGTGGCATGAAGTGTGTGTAAAGCAGAATGGTATTCTGATGGTATAGGGATTTTCGTAGTGGAAGAAGCAGTACTGACGACAGGACACGACTTGGTTAAGCGCACGTATTTATCACAAAGGAAGCAGTTGCAGCTATGGACGGTCTCTTGAAAAAGAATTGTTGAATCACCATTCACGAAATAGCACAGGAAATTTCTATGAGAAAAGGAAGTGTGCACACAATACTGTATGAAAGGTTGTCCCTTTCCCCGGAGGTTCTCACCCAGGGTATCCATAAGGTGACTATACATCCCGTTTTGAACGGGGCAGTTCCGTTTTTAAGTGGCTTGTCCCCAAGCACAGCTTTGGGACACCGTAATGTCCCGTTTTTAGAAAATGTCCCCTGCAATGTCCCGTTTTTAGAAAGAGAGCAACCCACGGTAACGATTTCAATAAAGGCCGCTAAAAATCTAAAATCATCCAACGGCAGTGTCTGTAAAAAAAAAAAAAAAAAAAAAAAAAAAACCTGACCTCCCTCCCTCCCCTCTCGAGACGCAAAGAAAACGCCGAGGGGGATGTATTGTTTTTGTGTTTGTTCTTTTAATGTTCTTTTTTTGTCAACTATTTCAATTTATTTAATTTTTATTTCTTTTTTTAAAGTCATGTTCCTCTTTTGCTTATCCCTCCGCTCCCCGATCTCCACTTTATTTTCCCTTTTCACTCTGGTTTTCTAAGAATTTTTTTCCTTCCGAATGACAACTTCCTTTTTTCTGTGTGTCCTTTTGTTTACATTTCTCACTTTCCTACCTTCCTGCCTTGTGTCGGATGGTGTTTTTGAAGTCGAAGAAGGGCCTACCCCTTGTACCACCCGAAACGTACGTCTTGCACTATTTTTTATAGTATATGTGTGTTTTAGCAAAGTTTTTTTTCATTTTATTTTGATATTAACATTAACACAAGCTTTTTTGCGCGTTTTCTTAACAACTAAAAGATACCCAGACCTGTAAATTCAGTCTCCCTACACTATTACCTTAAAAACAGTAGATGTCCCTTTTTGAGGAAGAAAATAAATACACTATTGCCAAAAGAGTAGTAGATGTCCCGTTTTGGAGGAAAAAATGAATGGTCAGGTTCCCATCATCTCGATGGCCTCTGCGATACTTATTTCAACCTACAATGTGACTTTGTCTAGCCTATCTGTTATGCTTGTATTATCTCTTTCTTTTGTATACTTATTTATATTAATACCATCAAACCATTTCTCAGAACACCTGTAGTGTCACTTTCATTTGGGCGACCCTTATATAATGTTTGTCGAGGATGGAATGAAGTTATGAAACAAGCTAAAATCACACGAACACTAAAAATCACACAAACACAGAAAAAGTCATTTAGCAATATACTAATTTAACAAAAATACCCTTACTCTTTTTCTGTCCAAATATATTACTCACTCATTTTACTTTATATAAAAATAAATTGAATCGAAGGTATTACCAGGATTTTAAACGTTTCATTTTAACAGCCTTACTTGTGGTTTTGAGGGCCGTGGTCAGTTGATCTGTCTAGAGGATCTCCTATTACCATTTTTGAAGTTTCCTCAACCTGTCAAATGCAGGTACAAATTGTATAAAACCAACATTTAAAGTTATCAAAGAAAATAAATCATTTCATATTGCGCATATATTATGAAATAATTTCCCAAGCAAATGCCATATTAGTATTTATATTATTTTTCTAAAGGAGACTGGGAAAAGAGGAGATTGAACTTTAAAAAAAAAAAAAAAAAAACGTTTTTGCAATTTCACAGAAGAATGAATATTTATGTAAGAGTTTGTATAGCAGTATGATTACCTAGTACAGAGGTAGCCAACCTTTTGCATATCTTGAGCCAATTGTTTTCAAATCCGCCATGCAATTCAAAGACCATTTTAAGATTCTTACGTTTACGGGTGGAGTTGAAAAACATAAATATATGTAGGTTTTAGTTTAGGGGAGGAAAAGTAATAGCGTGTGAATATGAGATTAAAATTATTGCTCTGGGAAAAACATTTTAGAATTAATTTTTGGAATATTCGGTAGGGATCAGAGTTTGTTAGATTTTTGATGACACTGTATTTTGAAAGTAGAAATGATTCTTTTTGACGTTGCAGCATCAATTATAAGAAATACAGTATTTCTAGGCACGAAATTATTTCGAAAATCTTCTATCTGTCTCCAAGCAATAAGTATGCACAAGCATGTGACAGCCCCAGCTAAATTATGTAGTGTGAAAAGTTTGGCACATGCGCCACGATGTGGCCTGACCTAGAACGATTCTTGAATATATGCAAATTTGTATAATAATTTGATATGAAAATAATTAAAATGCTTTAATCTTTCGCATCTGTTTCATTTAATGAAGCAATGAAACGGTTTGCTGATTTCCTCTTTTAAACTCTTGATTTTTAAAATAAAATTTGCAAGCAGTACAAGTTTCCTAAAATGACAACAAAGTTTATAGCTTTAAGAGTAAACTTCATTCGATAGTTTCTCTTCTCATGGCATATAGATTAGAAGATTTAAATGATCAAGTTGAGTCTTTTTTTTTGGGGGGGGGGGGAATTGAAAAATTATGCATTAGAGAATCTATTATTATCACGCTTCATCGAATATTTTATTGTACATATTATATTAAGTGTTACTGTATGACATATTTTAAAATAAGTTTATCATTAATACTACATTTTTTTCTATATAAGGAATATTAATGAACGATTGCAATCGTAGAGCTCGCTGTAAAAGAAGTTTACGATTTGTGGTAGCCAGTCCGAAATTCGGACTGGCAGCTAACTTTAAGGGATTTTCGTAGTACAGCAAAACAATTTGTCACAAAGTCCTTAAGCCTAAAAGTTTCTCTAGAATGCATTTCATGAACGTTGCAAGCAGCACCGATTATGTTATAGAATTTAGCATTAAAATGACTGAGCCCGTCTGTTTCTGAATTTCTACAGTATACTTGTTAATTAATTACTTAGTCCATCAGGAAATTTCAGACTATCCTAATTTTACTTGCGCTATTGAAATACGTTGACAAAATATTCTTTATAAAATCACTTTTTCATATGCAAATCCTTTAAACATAATAAGTATTTTAATTTAATTGAAGCTACTAATTTAATACTGGAAAAAATAGTGTATTTATATTTTGAATTGCATGAATCAGAGTACATTGAATGTCTTGTACTCAAACTAGGGCGAACAAAGAAATGGGGAGATCATATACTTACTACTCTCTTCACAAATTCATCATGAATTTTTCTTTCAACAAATATTCGACCAGCGGCTATGCAGTTTTCTCCCTTATTGAAGAAGACTCCACTCATAGCCTGAAATGTGTTTAGACTTCTTTTAACAGCTATCATTAAAACACAATGAATAAAATATTAATAGTCAATTCAGTTGAAACAACAAAAAATGCTATTAAATTTTCGTTAAAAACGCTCTCATTCACAATGCATTAAATATTTTTAGGAATGTTCGGTACGTGATGAATCTTGTCAAAGTATCGAACTACTCAATGCAAAAGTTCTAGTTTATGATCATTGAAAAGGATTTATTACGAAAATTGTTTGCGTTACAGTACATTTCCCCTGCCCTATCTTTTTTGTCAGCACTTTTTTGAACAACTAATGTTATGTTTTGAAATGACATTTTATTATAAAGTAACAGGGATTGGGAAAGCAAGCATCGTCCATTCCGGAAGAGAAACTGAGTAAGTGACATTGCAATAATAGTACGGAGATAACTGTCTACGAGGTATAAACATGTAAATATTTCAGGTTAAATTGTTTTAGACTGCAATGTGTTTTAACAGAATTAACAAAGTATCCAAACTCAAAATAGTACTCGAGTTCAAAAAGAATTCGAATTCAAAACATTGCTCGAATGGAATCAGAACCACTCTTTTCATGTGAGAAATGTCGGATGTGACGATTCTTAGAATCGTCTATTTAGTTATTTAATAAGAAATTTTCGAAGAATTTTTTAAATATCCCACATTCTTATTTCTATTTTGAAAGAGCATTTTTTTTCATTTTTTCTTCACTAGTATTACCAACGAACTTAATATGACTTCTGATTGGTAAAAATAATAATTATTGTTACTATATTATTGACCGAAGACCTTGAATTAACAGATTAAAAAGACAAAGGAAAATTTCTTACAGCCTTTTACAATCATTTCAAAAATTTGAATTTTACTGTTTACTTTGTTTTTACATAAGTATTAATTCATATATTTTCAAACCTTCAAGGTGAAGATGTTAAGAGAACTATTTAAACAGTTTATTGAAAATACTGTGTGTATGTCACTGTAAGTAGAAGTTTGTCATACGGTCGGTTAAAGTAAGAACCAACGTAAAACCGGAAAATTTTAAAGAATCTGCAAACAGAATTTAATTTTTTAAATACTATTTTCCTTGTAATAAACTCGAACTGGAATACCATTCTCATAATGCTCTGAAAATTCGTGTGAAAATATTGTTGTATATTTAAACAGTATATTTAAACAGTTTTAATTCTAGAATTTCATTAAAATAAATTATTTAATTGGAAATTTTTTTCGTTGTAGCCATGAGGCCGGTAATCAGAAAGTAGAGGGTTTGATTCCTGGCCTATGAACACCAAAACCATGGTTCCGAAAGTCCTATTGATTATCACAAGCAATTTCCGACTAACAACAATATTCAGAAAACCCTTACTTTAGAATGAGGTTATAGATAATGATGAAAAACCTATAACAGGATCGAAAGCTGTAGGGGTTTCTCATCATACTACCTATTGCTCTGTGACAAGCCAACGACGTAGAGCAAGCAATACGTTAGCTGCTCTCTATAGGTACATGGAAGCTGTAAGATTTCATCTATTACACAATTTTTTACCAGTTTATGTAATTTTAGTATGTACACAAATGTATGCTTAACATGTACTTCGTTGATTAGTTTCTGATTTTCTGTTGACAATGTGTGTATGTGGGAGATATCATGATTTTCATCAAAATAAAATTGAACAAAACCAGAGTGTTGACTCGGGGGGGGGGGCTATAACTCCGGTTCTACTAGGCTGATCCGACAGCAGGTTAATGCAATTTTGTCTGGGGGGGGGGGAGTTAGAAGATTCACATAGACATCCATTTTATGGAAGTGAAATAGGATTTTTTACAATACTTTCTTTTTTCTCTCCCCCTCTTGGATCCGTCCTTGGGCTATTCTGAAAAGTTAAGAAACTTTTTCAAGAAAAGGGTCAGCCAATCCAAGGCATTGTGTGTGAAAGATCTAAGTTATATTCATATCCTTATTAGTTGATGACCTTACCTGTTCTGCTACTGAATTAAAAATTTCCAAAATATTTAGCGTGTTCTCCTGATGCGGACAAGTTGTTTCTGTATTTAAGTTTATATCTGCGGAAAGTAGTTGAAAATTTTAAATGACCTCCAAAAGGACATTAACTTTTTTAAGTTGGAAAACATTGATTTATATCATGGGGAGAAGACTTTCGTCAGAAAAAAAAAAAATTGAAATTTTGCCTACAGATGGCGCTTTGAGGCTAAACTGCATGAAATTGAGTTAAGAAATGTAATTTTGCTGCAAAAAGGATATCTTTTAAAGCAAATAATTCAAATCCGCTGGACAAGCAGGAGAGCATTTTAATCATAGAACTCGTTTATCAGAATGACTGCAATCTTTAGGCAGAATTTCGGCTTAGCAAGGGATTGTATTGTATTATGTTAAAGCAAACCTAACCGCGGGGTATCTACCTAGAAGAGGTGCCTTGGGCGAAGGATTTTTTATGGGGTTCTAACGCGTATTAACGTTATATCCGGAGAAAATCGTAAAAACTCTCGACTGTTCGATCGATAGCCGCGCGGTAGGGCAGAAACCTGATCCTCACACTTCAACTTTTATACTAAGTTGAATGACTCATTTGTCATAGCGGGGCCCGTTTATCAATATAGATGATGCACATGTGTAAATGCTCCATCTTCTGCCTGTCTATATGCAGTAAAAATACGATTTTAATGGCCTTATTTACCAAACACTTGACACGTAGATTAATCCGAATACGCATGTTAAACTTGTATTCGGATGACCAATATATATGACCAAACACGCGTGTGAAAGTCATATCTTACCCATGACCTTAACACGTGTGTCTGGAACTGATCGCGTGTCAAGTGTTTGGTGAATAAGTCCCTTATATTTGAAGAAATTCGTTTGAAGTCTGATTCTAGGTAACTTCCCAATGAACGAGTTATCTCGCGCAATTTTCCTGATGCCTAGCCAGCAAGATAATCTGATTTGAATACGTTTGACTTCTGACTATAGGGCTTCTTTAGATCATATATATCAAGGGCCTGAAAGCTAGCATCTTCTGTCATATCTTCCTTATTTGTATCGGTACATTGTATGTCGCCGTTTATAACATGATGAAATACTAAAAACTTGTTGGTCGTCTAGGAATAAACATAGGCCACATAAGTGAATAAAAATAAATATTTTTGCTATCTTTTAATTCCTAGCTTTTATCCCTGTAAACCTCATCCCCATGATCTAAATAACCCATATTTGAAGTTCATTCGATGTACTCAATGTAACCTGCACTACAAGGCTTCCGAGTTCCTTTATTTTGATTTTAACCACCCTAGATTTGATCAGAATTTGATTTACTGTCACATTGCTGCAAATTAATCTTCGAAATTATCCTTTTCCACTACTGGAAAAGTCTGGGAATAGACAGTATCTCTTTTTCTCTTCATTCGACAGAAAATGTTTGGAGTTCTTTAAAGAAATTATTACATGGAAGTGACCTATTAATAAAAACGAAGAACTTAAAGACAATTTTTGAATTTTGTTTTCACATTATAACATCTGCAAAGATTTTTTTAAAAATGGTTAAGCTTTATAAGCCGGCAGTAGGTGCTAAGGCATACTCAAGTATTCATTGCCATGCATGAAATTTCTCTGATTTTTCATATTGTGTACGTTTACCGTCTTTTTTTTTTCTTTTGCTAAAAATACCCATCGTAAAGATTATTTCAGCACATTTTTGAATAAATTATCATTTCCATAGCCTATAAATTCATGGTAATAATCCAGTTAAAATTGATGCCAAGAGCCCTGAAATTCCAAAGCTGTATTTCTTACAAAACGTTTCCACAATTTTGGCCATTACTGTACGTTACATAAAATAAGGCTTCATTTGATGTTTTGCGCATTGGATCTGACCATTCTGCCCTATTGTACTAAATACCATCGAAATTTGAAGATATACTTCTCAATGCCACTGAATGTAAAATAATAAAAAATAGGGGGATCAGTAGGCACTATTAAAAAATACGGATATCAGAATGGCTTTGAAAAAAATACGTGAATAAAAAGCATAATTTTATGAGACATTATGTCTTAACGTGTTCTCTTCTATCACTGTAAAATCGCAACAACTGAGTTTTCCCTTCTGCACAGTAAAAAAATTCAGAAACGTTACATACTTATAGCATAAAGGTTTCCGAAAGTATAGCGTAACCTACCGATGCTCTACTCGAACTCACGATTTCGGAAATATAACCTACATTTCGGCGTCAAATATTTACGGGGAAAGGAAATCTTCATTCGGGACTTCGCGTGCATGCGCAGCAGATAAGCACATGTTGGTTGGAGAGTGCCCGGGAAAAGTTAATCCCACAACTCTCATTCAATTATAGATGGAGAGCGTGCATGCGCCAAGTGCCAAGAGACAGAGGGAAAAGAGTGAACGCGTTTTCCCTAACAGCACAGATGGTCACAAAAGAATCGCTGTGACGTCACAGAGGGTCACATTTGTCACAGGACTGTCACATACTAGTCACATTGTAACTTGTGAGTGATGTGACTCCACTGTGTGGTCACTGTGAAGTTTATTTGTGACCAGTCACCAGGTGACGTCGCCGGATGAATACTTAAATAAAACAGCACATTATCTCCTGAATATACACTGCTGGCCATCGTAAATGCAACACCCTGAAGGAAGCATGCAAATAATATGAAATTTACAACATGCATTAGCTGAGGTGAGATATGCAAATGATTAGAATTTCAGCGCAGACGCACATCAAGCGCGCCTGTGGCGCCACCTCAAAGCGCTATTTAAGGCTTGGAGATTTCGACGGTTTCAAGTACAGCAATTGTGTTTTTCTTGCTTTTTTTTCAAAAAAACGATAAATTATGCCTCGTAGGAAACAACGATCATCTTTTGATCAAGTATCCGAGTTTGACAGAGGAAGGATAGTGGCATACCGAGATTGTGGGTTATCTTTCAGGGAAATCGGTCGTCGTATTGGACGAAACCAAACAACTGTGATGCGGATATGTGATCGTTGGGTGCAGGAGGGTACGACGGACAGACGTGATCGACCGCATCGACCTCAGTGCACCACGTCACGTGATGACAGGCAGATTGTACGCATGGCAGTGACGGACCGCTCAGTCACATCACGAACCATATCACAGCAGATTCAGTCTGTAACGCATCATCCAGTGTCTGCGCGTACCATTCGACGTCGTTTACAGCAGAATGGTCTGTCCGCAAGACGTCCGTTGCTTTGTCTACCTCTGACGCGGAACCACAGACGTCTCCGCCGCCAATGGTGCGATGAAAGAAGGATGTGGACGACAGAATGGAATGAAATTCTCTTTACTGACGAGTCACGCTTCTGTATGCAACACCACGACGGTCGGATTCGAGTCTGGAGACACCGTGGAGAGAGGATGCTGAACAGCTGCATTATGCACCGTCACACTGGTCCTGCACCGGGTATTATGGTATGGGGCGGTATCGGATATCTCTCTCGCACTCCTCTAGTACGCATTGCCGGTACTTTAACCAGCCAGCGCTACATCTCCGAGGTGTTGGAGCCAGTTGTCCTTTCTTACCTTCAGGGCTTGCCAACAGCCATATTTCAGCAGGATAATGCACGGCCACAAGTGGCACGCATTGTCCAAGGGTTCTTCGTCAATCACCAGATTGAATTGCTTCCCTGGCCGGCGCGCTCTCCGGATCTTTCGCCGATAGAAAACATGTGGTCCATGGTTGCTCAACGACTGACCCAGAGTTCATCCCCAGCTGTCACACCAGATCAACTTTGGCAACGTGTGGAAGCTGCTTGGTCTGCTGTACCCCAAGAACACATTCAAAGTCTCTTTGAATCAATGCCGAGGCGTGTGGCAGCTGTGATCTCCAACAACGGCGGCTACTCTGGGTACTGATTTTGGCAGGAACCACGCTTCATAGAATGCTGTAAATTTAATCATTTGTTACTTGGTCAACATGTTATCTACACAATAAATTTTGTTGTGATATCTCTTGTTTTTCTTGGTGTTGCAATTTGGGTGGCCAGCAGTGTAATTTATATGGGAAAAAAAAAGATTTAAGATTTTTAATTTATATTTATTAATCATGGTATTTTCCCTCCATTTATAAAATACTCCAAAAAAATTTCAAGTTTCCAAAACAAGCAATGCCAGAACTAACTTTTGCAGCAGTCAGTTTACTTTTAAAGCAAATCAGAGCAAGACTATCACAGCGCTGAGGTAACGTGCTGACCTACGAACGCGTGTGTCGAGGGTTTGGTATTGAGCGCTCCTTCCGTGAGAGTTTGGTGCTGCCATCTAGTGCATGTTACTCGAAACGCTACATCTAGCGCATGTTACTCGTTCTGAAAAACACAGAACGGTTAATTCGGAAACCTTTGTGAAATACACCGAAAGGTTACTCAATACTTTACCAAAATATACAGAAACGTAACACATCTTTTCCAGAAACCTTACCTAAAAAGCTGGAAAATATGTAAATATTTTTCCGAAATATGCAGAAACGTTTCTAAATACTTTACCCGCATGGTTCGGAAACGTTTCTGCAATTTTAAACTACAAGATCTGCCCCATATTTTGGGGTAACGTTTCCGAATTTTTTTTTTTTTACCGTATGGGATCAGCCGTTACTTTCCCGGATTGATCATTAAATATCTCAAAGCGAACAGATTAAAAATTGTAACAAAAATTTAAAAATCAATTACTTGTCTGACGGCTTTGTCCATATCGCAGTCATTAAAAATTATCAGTGGAGATTTACCTCCTAATTCAAGAGACACTTTTTTCAGGTTGGACTTTGCACAGCTAAAATTAAATTAAATATGCACTAGTGAATATAAATTTAAAAAATAATTCTAATTATTATTATTTATGTCAAAACAAAATATTAACCTTCGCATAATTTGTTTTCCTATGGGTGTAGAACCGGTAAAACCTAATTTTCTGATTTCTGGATGTTCTGCAATAGCTTGACCACATGTACTGCCTGCAAAAATGCATATTCAAATTAAAATCATTGCTCAAATTTAGAATATACTAATTGTTAGAACATTAATTAAATTCTAAAAGAGAATAAATTCTAAATATTATTAATTTTTAGAATTTTTATAAATGTTTCAAAAAATAACTCAACAAAAATTCTGTGAAATATTCCTCCGTTTAGTTTGCGTTTTTAAAAATGCACACATCAGAATAAATAAATCAGAGCTTCATGTCAGAAATAAATATTAACATTGTGACAGTAACCTGCATAGATGGTTTTTTTTTTTTTTTTTCAAGGATTGGAAGATTCATTCTTTTAGGGCATATGGAGATCATGGAGATAGTCTGATAGAATAGGGAACAACGCATTTTTCATGCTTTGTTCTTATGCATTTTACACATGGTTACGCGGCTGAGAAATCAGCCGAGTGGTTTACAAGCAACTTGCGTCAATTGACGTAAGACGTGTGTCCAATGACTTTTTATTTGGATCGTTTTGCGAACGTACCTTTTTCATAAATGTTATTCCGTAGTTTTTCAAAGTTCTGTTATGTTAACTTTTAGTGTGAATGTTACCCTTTAAAATGTTGCATGTAGTGAAAAGTGGATCAGATCATTTTTTGATTGTAAGTGATACGGCAAAAATCCCTTGCCACCACCTTAACTTCGAACCCAGGTGGCTTTGTGGCTAACGCGCCCTACTACCATCCCTTGGGCCCGGATTCGACTCCCAGCATGGGCTTGGATGTTTGTCATCGTCCTAATATTGTGTACTTTGAAAATAAATAACCTGTACTTTGGAAAAACTGAGAGAAAGGCTTTTTCAAAAGAGCCACACGTCTCGACGAACTGTCTCTATCACACTAAACTTCGAAATCGTTGCTGCATATTCATAAAAGTGATGTCTAGGCTTAGTAAAGTAGGCAAGCGCTGAGGATGAATCTGCCTACGGAGCCATCTGGTGGAAAACTGGGGAGTTAGCATTCCTATCTAGAAAACAGAACGAGATAGAGAAAATAAGTGATCTACAAAGTAGTAGAGCATCATTGATTTAGTACGAAAAGACACCTTGTGGGCATTAATGCAAAGTATGAACATTTGAAGGGAGTATTTTTTTTCGGGATTTCCTACATTGTGAGTAACGAAACTTGAAAGGGAGAAGAATAATTATTTTCCGGGTAAAACACGACACCGTAATGTGGCACAGTGTTATCGCTTGTGATCCCCATTTGAAAGGACATCGGTTCAAATTCCGAGGCTTTTGTTCTTGTACCAATTGCGTTTAGAAACAGAGCAGGCAACACGGACAGCGTGCAAAATAGTGTCGCATCAATTTAACGCGACTTACGCTTGGTGCACGAAATTTGTACAGTATCCAAATACGTAAGAAACATCACGCCTGATCACCTGAGTTCACTTTAAAAGAGACATCTCCTAGGGTTTGTAGTGTGTTAATACTCATGGTCATCGTACGATTTTCCAAAGCTGAATATTGGGAGATGGTTTTACTGTACGGTGAATGTGGACGCAGTCATCGACAGCAGCAAGGTTGTATTACTGGCAACGTTTCCCAACAGGTAAGCATCCTTCTCATCAGACCATCAAAGCTGTTGTAAAATATTTCAGACAGACCGGCTGCGTGACTAGTCAGGCTCGATCTGGCAATCCTCCTAAGATAAGACGACAAGTTGAATCGGATGAGGTGTTAGCATGCGCCCTAGCTTATCCGAAATACAGCAAAAGAAAAATCAGTGAACACTGTGGCGTGGGGGTGTTGATGAGGCGTGATTTTCTTGGAATGGCATGTAAAAATAGGCCAAATACCCATTACTAAGCGCTGAAAAATCCTAGATGTTTTACCGACGTTCGACATAAAATGCGGTTTGCTATAACCGTTTGATGTGCAATTTACAATAACAAGCTAATCGGCTCAATATTTTACAATGGCACGTTAACGCATGCATGATATTTACATTTGCTACAGTAAATAATACCCGCTTTTGTGGAGAACCTCAACATATTGGGATTTTGAATACCTCAAATAGGGGTATAGTATTTTTATAACAAGTTGCTTTTTTTCCCTTCTCAGAACGTTTTGTCACCTTACAGTGTAGGAAATCACGAAAAGCAAATGCGCGTTTTAACAGTTCTATTCTTTATATAAATGTCCACCAGGTGTCGTTTCGTACGAAATCGATGATGCTCTACAATTTTTCAAATCATTTTATTTTTCTCTATCTCGTTCCGTTTTCTTGATAGGAATGAATGCTAACTGAAGTTTTCTTCCAGGTGGCGCCGTAGGCGGTTTATGATGAATATAGCAGCAGCCATTTCGAAGTTAAGCGGGTGTCAATGGACTTTAGAGGGCATACTGCATGTACACCATCTCCAAAAAGTATTCGAGTATTAATAATTAATTAGTTTCTGAAAGACGCACAACTCAGCAGAAATATGAAAAGGTATTGTTATGTATAACCTAATTCATATTTTATGATAAATAATTTTTAATGTGTGAGTCCAACGTAGGAAGTTTCACTTTTACTCGAATATTTTTTTAAAGGGTGTAAATAAAATGATCTTTAAATTTAAAATTCTTCAGTTTCATTTTTTCCCACTAAATCCAACTTTGCAGATAACTGTGAAAACGCTATTAGGTTTAATTTGGCAAAAGGGGGTAAATCTTCTAAACTCAAACTAATTCCCATTTTCCCATTGACTGCTTAGTGTTTCTAAATTTGTTTATATTGTATTCTGAAAATTTAACGCTAGGAGGTTCCCCCGACTCCGAGGGATGCTTAACATCCGGAATATTTGAGGTAAAGCTCACCCGCGTGGTTGTAGAACTCACCTCACATTACTCTCAATGTAAATGCAACACTAGGAGGTTATTGTGAATTATCAGAAACAGATACCTTTGCCTGGCAAAACATTGATGACTCCTGCAGGAAAACCAGCGTAAACACTAAGCTCTGCTAATTTCAAAGCTGTTAGTGGAGACACTTGTGCTGGTTTTAACACAACGGTATTGCCGGCAGCTAAGCAAGCTGCAGCTTTCCATGATACCATCATCAACGGATAATTCCATGGTGTAACAATTCCACAGACCCTAAAATTGAAGAAGTAAAAAGCGTGAAGAAAAATATTTAAAATGGGAAGATATAAAAAAATAATCAGCTAAATGTTATATATTTCCATCTTTTTCTGGAAAATGTTAAAAATATTGAATGTTTTGTAAAATTTTTCAAATAAAATGCTTTTAAGGCGTGAATGTATTCTTAGTATCAATTTTTCAAAAGTAGAACTTAAATCTAATTTTTTCATGGCTTAAGATAACTCTACCGATCATTATTACTTAGGTACTGTTACGAATTTTCGGGGTAACCCGCTGATCTGGGGTTTAAAATTGTTTAAAATTCGTGTTCTGCTCGTCAAATAGTTAAATTTTGCTTTTTGTTGCATCAAAATCGGTCAACTAGAAATGGAGATACGGAGGTTTGGTTTTCCCTAGTGATTTCTAAAGCAGTTTCTAGAAATCTCGAGAAATATTGGTCCTAGACCTTCGCTAACTTCACTTTTGGGGACTTATTTTTGGCGTCAAATTTGGCGATATTTCGCCAAAAGTCGCCAAGCTTGGAAACATTCATTTGGCACGCTTTTCCCAATGGGGCTTGTAAAGTTTTTCTGCATTAGCATGCATAATAGCCTAATATTTCTCTTCTCTGGCGTAATCAAAATTCCCGCTTTATGTGGAATCTTCGAGAGATACATTCTTCTAGAATCTTCTTGTAGTTTCTGCGACACCTATAAATATCGGCATGACAGACCCCCAGTTCAGTGTGTTATCGAGCTACCAATGAGTACGCTGCTTTGCTCTGTGAATGATGTTATAGTTTGCTTGCTTTTTGAAGCCTTGTTTTAAAGTTATGTGTGTAAATTCTTTTTTGCTGAGTCTTGAAGGAATGCTTGCGATATCCCCCGTATATTTCCACTGAATTTTTGCCTGTGGAAGTGTTTTATTTTCTGTAAGAAATACAGCATTTGTGAAAGCTTCTGATCTAAGCGGACTGTTAAAAGCACATTACTGAAGATTGTGCTTGTGAATTTTGTACAGCTGATTGTTCGACGAAGTAATAGAAGCAATAAAGTTCGTGTTCCATCCTGACAAGTGGACTCTTTACTAGAACTTTCGATACCTCCTGGACTTTAGAATGACGAACCCAGGAAATTAGCAGAGTATTCTGTAACATTTGGTGTCAGAATCGGGATCATAAAAGAAAGACTTTAATTTTCCAATGGTGTGGAGCAGAAAAATGGAAGAACAATTTCAAGGAAAGGTCATGGACATGTTGAAGGAGATAAAATGCGGACATGAAGAGATGAAAACAGACTTTAAAACTGCACGAGAAGAGATAGAATCCGGAAAAGAAGAAATGAAAGCTGCACAGGATGAGAGGAAAGCCGTATTGGAAAAGATGAAATCCGAACAAGTCGATTACGAGAAGAAAACAGAAACTGGATTGGACGAGATAAAAGCCGCTCAAACCGAAATGAAAACGCGACTTGAAGAGCTAAAAGCAGCACATGACGAGTTTAAATCCGGACTGGACGAGAAAATACAGACAAATCAAGAAAATATGGAGAAGAGAATGTCGCTCCTAGAAGAAAGTCAAGCAAGAAACGTGAAAGAATTGCGTGAAGAATTTCAGAATAAAATTAAAAAAAACTGGACTCTCTCGTCAAGCTGGGGAAACTACCAAAAAACATCAGATTGTCGTCACGCCGCCCAGCAGTGAAACTAACGCTTTATGACGGAAAGACTCCCTGGGAAGCATACAAGACCCAATTTTTAATTGTCGCCAAAGCGAATGGCTGGGACGACTCCGAGAAAGCGAACCAACTGGCCGCTTCTCTTAGCGGAGACGCAATTAACGTACTAAAACCGTCGGAGTGACGAAGATAGGAGATTTCGACGCACTTGCAATTGCCTTGGAGCTGAAATTCGGAGAGAAGTTCCAGAAAGAGTATAGTAGAAAACAACTAAAGTCAAGGATACAGAGCCCTGACGAGGCTCTTCAAGAGCTTGCCTCGGACATAGATAGGCTGTGTCATCCAGCCTATATGAACCCCCTCGATGAAGAAATGGCCGTACGTCATTTTATTGAAGCCGTCCAGGATTCCGAAATCCAAAAGGCACTCATGTTGGAGGATTATCAAGATTTAAAGTCCGCTCTCATGTTCGCGTTGAGGCAAGAGGCAACTCAGCAGGCCGTGAGGAAAGATCGGCATACTGTTAGAGCGGTCACGGTCCAAGAGCGTGCTGATACAGACTCAGAGAACAGATTGAAGAGGCTTGGATCTGATGGAACGAAAATTAAGATCCGGCAAAACGAGAGATAGCAGAAGGAAAGTAAAATGTTGGAAGTGTGGCGTCGAGGTATACGTACAAAAGTACTGTGGTTGAAAGTCCCATGACCAGCAACATAACTCTCAGAACGGAAAGAGGAGGGAAACTAGGAGGTGGCCATCTCGCGGGGCGGAGGTTGCCAGATATTCGAAAGCCCCACCTAAAATTCTTACAGATTTCATCAGTGAATGGCGGCGGTAACGGACTCTTTGTACTCGGATATGTTAATGGTTTTCTATGCCACATGGTCATCGATACTGGAGCTAATGTAATCATCATAAGGACAGATCTGGCCAAGAAATTAAACTTGAAGACTATCTGGACTCCGTCTTCGCTGACCCTCCAGACTGTGACAGGTGACAAGATCGAAGAGGGCGGAAAAGCAAGAGTGAAATTTCATTTGGAAAGCTACGACCATGTGGCATATGTCGCCAATATTGTTGACTCTTTCATTCTCGGGCTGGACTTTCTAAAATCACATAAATTTAATCTTTAAGAATAATGAGCTTCGTTCAGATTCAGCAGAAATAGTTGCGTTCGACATTAAAAGTAAAGCCATTTTACCCGTTCAGTAAATAATAGCCCAGACTGATATCACTCTACCCCCAAGAACAGATTCTATAACTTTTGGAAAAGTAAAAGAAATCAATAAATTCCGGTTCGGGTTACTCGAACACCGCAGAGATAATGATTCTGCAAGAGGAGAATTTCTCAGTGCAACACTTGTAGACTTGTCGAGAACTAACATTCCAGTTAGAGTGGCGAATGTGATGAACAAGTCGAAGGTGATAAAGAAAAATGAAGTGTTGGCAACATGCACTCCTGTTAGCTGCATTAATAAAAACAGCAAATCAATGACAGCTAAATCATCTGAGTGTCTGATAAAGGAATTATTACAAGACGTGGAGTTATCGTCAGAACAGAGAAGCACTGATGAAAAAATAATTATAGAATTCCAAGACCTCTTCTCTCGTACTTCCGATGACTTTGGTCGTACGAAGTTGACGCAACACAGAACAGATACATGCAGCCATTCTACCATCAAGGAACATCCTAGGCCGCTGCCGTTTGCTAAGCAAGAAGAGGTGAGCAGACTTAGAGGAGATGCAGCGTGATGACGTCATCGAGTCCTCGTCGACTAGTCTCTGTGCTTCGCCGATTGTTTTGGTCCGGATAAAGGATGGTTCCACCCGGTTCTGCGTTGACTGTAGACGTCTGAATCACATTACTAAGAAAGACAGCTACCCTCTTCCCAGGATAGACGAAACTTTGGACACTTTATCGGAAAATGAATGGTTCTCCACTCTGGATCTCAAGAGTGGTTACTGGCAAGTAGAAATTTATCCCGATGTCCGTGCAAAGACTGCGTTCACTGCAGGTCAAGGATTGTGGCAGTTCAAAGTTATGCCTTTTGGACTCTGCAACGCACTGGCTATATTCGATCGTCTGATGGAGACAGTATTGGGAGGACTTTCCTACGAAGCATGTCTCGTTTATTTGGACAATATCATCATCGCCGGAAAGAGTTTCGAAGAAAATCTAGAGAACATCCGAAAGGTTCTTCAGAAATTAAAGGAGGCAAACTTGAAACTAAGTCCATCTAAGTGCGGTCTGTTTCGTCGGGAAGTACATTATCTCGGACACATAATATCCGCCCCCGGAGTCCGAACCGATCCCTAAAAGACTTCCGATGTGAAGAACTGGAGTCGTTCTGAAAATGTCCATGAGCTGCGAAGTTTTCTCGGACTATGTACCTACTATCAAGTATTCGTGAAGGGTTTTTCTCCGATTGCAAGGCCACTCACAAGTTTACAGAGACTGGACAAAAATTTCTGCGGACTGCAGAATGTGAGGGTGCGTTCAACAAACTCAAGAAGGACCTAACATCTTCACCGATCCTGTCGTATCCTCACCTTGACAAGCCATTTATCTTGGACACATATCCAAGGAAAGAGAGTGTAGGAGCAGTATTGTCCCAGGAGATAGGTAGCCAAGAACACGTCATAGCTTACTGGAGCAAATGCCTTTCGAAGGCAGAACGTAACTATTGTGTTACGAGAAAGGAACTTCTTGCAATCGTTAAGGCTGTGGAGCACTTCCATCATTTTTGTGCGGCCGAAAGTTCCTGCTCTGAACGGACCGTGCCTTTTTAACCTGGCTTTTGAACTTCAATAATCCGGAGGGCCAGATAACCAGATAGATACATTATCGGAAAGGAGCATCTCATGAAAACGAAGATGCTTTATCGAGATGACCCTGCATAGAAAGTTGTCGCTGTTGTTCCAGGGCGGAGAAAAATTATCATCAGAAACATCCCGTTGTACGGCAAGTTACATCATGGGCACCATCCCAAGATCCCTGGAGTGACGAACGAGTCCGGGCGGACCAATTATCTGATAGCAACATCAAACCTATTGTGGAATTTATGGAAAAATCCAGCGATGAGCCCAGTTGACAAGAAATATCATCATGTAGTCCAGCAACGAAACAATACTGGGCTTTGTGGGATTCGCTTCGTCTGAGTAACGCAGTCCTGTATATTAAATAGGAGTCGAAGGACGGCAAAATGCTTCGATGGCAGTTAGTACTCCCTCTTTCGAGGATTCTGAACTTTTTAGAAGAGCTGCATAACGACTTAACTGGGGGCCATTTTGGCATTATAAAGACTCTGCAGGAAGTTCGCAAGCTCTTCTTCTAGGCTAAGGCTCGAGACGGTGTTGAAAAGTTGTGTCAAGCTTGTGACGCCTGTGCTTATGACGCCTACCGTAAAGGCGCGAAGAAATCAGGTCGTGCAAAACTACCTCGTTACAATGTAGGAGAGCCTTTTGAGAGAATTGCCCTCGACATCCTGGGGTGCCTTCCGCGAACTACTTTGGATAAGAAATTCCAACCTCTTCTTCCGGTTAGGTCTTCCCTCGGTTCTGTCAGTTCTCTTGTTCAGGAAACTGTTGTTAATTTGTCTTCGCATGTTTTAACTGATTCTCAGAGAGATGCTCTTAGTTTAGGTTTGAATTTTTCTCGCGTTAGTAACGTTTCGGTTTCCAAACTTATTGCCCCTATGGAAAACTCTTTTAAAAATAGTAAACTCTCTTCTAACCAACTTGATACTCTGTGATATCTTATTGCTAATACTATCTCTTCGAATAATATGCATGCTAAAACTAACCTTTCTCGTTCTCAAAAAACTGTTCTCAATGAACTTCTTAATTCTAACTCTAATTTACTCATTACTAAACCTGATAAAGGTGGCCAGACTGTTTTACTTGATAAATCTTCTTATGTTGACAGTATTAATAACATGCTAACCACTGGTTCATACACTAAATTATATTCTGATCCTACTAACAGTCACCTTTCTGAAATTAAACACACTGTGAAGTCCTCTGTAATCTTAAATGCTCAAACTAAACGTTATGCTAGTCCTTCTATTTTTAACTGTGCTCGTTTCTATGCCCTTCCTAAAATTCATAAACCTTCTCTTGCCTTTCTCCCCATTGTTTCTAACATTGGTACTGCTTCTTATAACCTTGCACGTTCCCTCTCATATACTCTTTCACCTTTGACTGCTAGTAGTACTCACACTGTTAAAAACTCTTATGATTTTGTTAACAAAGTTTAACTTCTTTCTCCTACTAATTGTAAAAGGCTTTCTCTTGATGTTAAATCTTAATTTACTAATGTTCCTATCCAAGGTGCGATTGACTGTTTAGAAAAACGTTTACGCGAGTTCCATTATTGTTCTATTAAGATTAGGGAGTTTATAGCTTTAGTAAGCGTTTGTATTAAACAAACTGCTTTCATTTTTAATGGTTCCTTCTATAAACAAACCGAGGGTCTTGCTATGGGTAATTCTCTCTCACCTCCCTTATGTGATATTTATATGCATTATTTTGAAGAGAAGCTCTTCAAGGTCTTTAATTTTCCCTGCTTGGTCAGGTAGGTGGACGATACTTTCGTTCTAGTAGATTCCAATTGAGATAGTTATAATTTGCTGTGTGTCTAAAGTGTTGTGTGTAAATTCTTTATCGCTGAGTCTTGAGGGACTGCTTGCGATATCCCTCGTATATTCCCACTGAATTTTTGCATGTATATGTGTTTCATTTTCTGTGAGAAATACAGCATTTATGAAAGCTTCTGATCTAAGCGGACTGTTAAAAGCACATTACTGCAAGATTGTGCTTGTAAATTTTGTACAGCTTATTGTTCGACGAAGTTCTAGAAGCAATAAATTTCATGTTACAGCCTGACAAGTGGACTCTTTACTAGAACTTTCGACACCTACTGGACTTTAGAACGACGAACCCAGGAAATTAGCAGAGTGTTCTGTAACAGTACTTACGACTGTATTTGGAAATATTTTCCCCCCAATGAGTGATGTTTAATGTCATCAGCTGTAAGTATTTTGACGTCAGAAATAACTAAAATCAATTTGCTGTGGACAACGGTATAAAATGTAACTTCCCGGTACTTATTCTGTCAGCCTTAATTATTTTTACTATCAAAAGACATACTGGCTGCGAGATTAAAATCGATGATGTCGACTATGTTTGGAAATATTTTCCCCCCAATGAGTGATGTTTAATGTCACCAGCTGTAACTATCTAACAATGGCGGCATTGAGCACATTAGAACGTGAACCCCCAGAGGAAAAACTAAAAAATAAACACATTAACAAATTAAATTTAAAAAATATATTAGCTACACTTCTAGAATTTTTTGAAACATGAGTTTTACTCTCCCCCACCCGCCACTATTATTAAACACATTTATTATAATTAACGCACTGTATCATAGGTTACTACAGCATAGTCTTTCGTCGCTCGCATGTGGGATCGACGCCGAGAGAGTTGCGGGAGAAGCGAGGCGTTTCTGTTCGCACACTTTTATTGTGCTCACGGAAAGGAAACGGAAGATTTTTTTGCCCATTATCTACTCCGAATTCTCTCTTAGTTTGGTGTGTTTGGTTAGTTTATCCAATTTATTTTTTTTTCATTTTCTTATTATTTTCTTTATTTTTATCATTTTTCACTATAGTATTTTTTACGAACCAGTATAAATAATTAAGATGGGAGTCAAATAAGTGTTTCAAAACTAAAGCAATGACATTTTTCAATATTATGCTTTGAAAAAAAAAAAAAATGAAATAAAAAATCAAGACAATATTTTTGCTAAAACTTATCTTGGTGATGAAATGTAAGACCAAAGATGACTTGTTTTCTTTCAGTTGCGTGCATTGTTTTTCTTTTACTGCTGGAAATGCAAATATATTTTAACTTGTAAGGTGCGTCGTATCTGCATATTTAATTTTTGAAATTAATTTTGTGAACCTCCATTTAAATAACCCACGAGCCGCCACTGGTATCTAACACAATGAAAAGGGTTATCAACACTAGTAAAAGATAATTGCGTATTTGTTTAACGTTATTGAGCTTAATCGCACAGATTGAGGGGGGGAGGGGGAGAAAATGCTGGCGAAATGGGTCGATTTGTTTAACGTTATTAAGCTTAATCGCACAGATTGAGGGGGGGGGGGGAGAAAATAATGGCGAAATTGGTCGACGATATAATACGTAAATACTCTTAAATTTAATAAGCTTTAATAAGCAATAGGAAATGTTGAAAAAACAAGAATGTAAATCGATTTATTTTTTTTTACTTTTAAAAATATTTGAGTATTTAAATGTGAAACAATTAATAAATATTGTTAAAAATTATTATTGTCAGCCATTTAAAAAATATCTAATTTCTAAATTGAAAAATAAACTTTTCCATTTCAAAATTAATCTTTAGAACTTGTTCTTCTAAGGACGTCGAAAGATCCTTGACATGATAATGAGAGACAGTAATTTTCTGTTTGTTTCTTGACAAATTATACTGCTCACTTTTACAAACGTAACTACCACTGAAGACCCTTTGTGTACTTGCGGTGCACGTTCACATGAAATGGAAGATACTTCAAGTCCTGTAGGTGCTTGTTAAGAGTTTCTGAGAGGTGCAAATGTTCTGATGTCCTCCACCTTCTGATGAAGATCTAAAGGTATATATACACCAGCAAGCTATATAGGAGAAGGTAAAGCTTAATATTTTTACGTACTGCGGCTACACTTGCGAAGAATGGAAAAGAAGTCCCTACTAGTACATAGAAATTCCTTTGATTTTGTGGAGAAAATCGTTAAACTGGATTGCTGGTTAAGGATCGTCTGAAGAAACCCCTTATTCCGTACTCATACCGAGATCTCAACAAAAGAACTGGAGCTTTTGGTGAGGGGTTATTAATTTCAATATCTTCTTGCCTGTTGCTCGCTTGTGTATAGCTATCTTTAGATGCGGAAAGCCTCTCCCAGAAGGGCGCAAATAGCTTGAAATGACTTACCACTACCATGAGCTGATGTCTCATGGCGATAAATGAATTCAGATTTTGAAACATAGGCGGAAACAGATATTTAGTGTAAAATCACACTGTAAAATTTTCTAAAGAGTAATTTATTAAATAAACAGGGTATATTCAGGAATTTAAAAGCTCGCAAATAAAAAGGAAAATCCTACCCAATTGGCTCTTTCCTTGTGAAAGTTAAGTTTCTGTTTGGACGAGCATTGTTTATAGGAATAGTAGAACCTTGTATTTTGTCACACCAGCCAGCAAAGTATCTCCATGTATCAATGGACATTCCAACATGTGTCTTCAATGCCAATGTATATACAGCACCAGAGTCAATGCTTTCTAATGTAGCTAGTTCTTCTTTATGTTCTTCCATGAAATCAGCCAATCTATACAGCATTAATAATAATAATAATAATAATAATAATAATAATATTGCCTTAAAGTTGTATATATGTACCATGCTTTCTAACAAACTGTGCAACAGAAAATTAATGCATTTTAAAATTGGAACTTGTACAGACTAATAGAAATGTGTTTATACAACATTTAAGTTTAAAGGTTCACAACCTTATTTTGTGCAATTTTATGTGTTATACGGATTATGTCAGTTTTTAATAACGATAATACCCAGAATGACATTACATGAAAGAGTGTAATTGTGAAAAACTTTAATTGGCGATATTTGTGATTTCGGTGAGATTTCAGACAAATTCCGCTTGAAAGCAAATGGTTTTTATAGTAAAATCCTCTTGCAAAAACGTTTTTGAGTATCTCTAATTATAAGTTTAGGTTTTGTAAAAATAAGATTTCAAAAGGAGTCATCTGCCCCAGAAAGTCTGGTTTATGTTATCATGCTTTTTTTTAGTTTGAATCTTAAAACTGATATTATACTCTGTACAGAATACTTCGCATAGGTTGTTACCATGGGCGTCGGCAGAATAAGGCAAGGGAGGGCACTTGCCTCTCCCTGGATTTCTGTGTGCCGTTTTCCCCTGTCTTTTTTTTCTCTGCGACATAGTACCCTATTTTGAAGTAATCTTTGCCCTCCCCTGAAAAATGTTCTGCAGACGCCCATGGTTGTTACTAGCATTCAATAAAGATGAAAATGCAAAAATTATTCAAATTTTAATGTGTCATTTATTTTGGGAATAAATGCATTTAAAACCCATAAGAGCACTTTAGGTTTTAAATCATAACACTCATATTTTCCTTCCTGAAGATGAATATCAATTCAAAAGTATTATTTTAAACAAATAAACTATAAACTTAATTCCATCTTTAATGGTGTCATTAAAAAACTATATGCTTGTGAACTGGTGAACCTTTTTTAAAATGTATTTTAAGTCTACTTTAAATCATAAAAAGAAGAACAGAAGGAAAGCTATGTGCATAATAATATAATAGTCCAATACCATAAAATTAATATGAAAAACTGAATTTCATAAGACCTGAAATCTCGTGAATTAACAAACATCATGTATCTTTTTTTAATTCGTGAAATTATATAATGAAATAATAATTCAAATGTCATATATGGCCTTTATTCACAAATAAAAACACAGTGTTTTTTAAAACTCTGTTATTTTAAAGATTTTTAGATTTTTCTTATTCATATGCAGTGTGCTCGCTAAAGTCCTTTGTCCCCACGTAAACTTCATACCGCCAAGAACTGTCATAAAAGTGAAGTCTAGTTACAGTAAAGTAACTACGCGCTAAGCAATGAAACCTTTTAAAATGTCATTTAGTGGCTATCTTAAAGACAGTACGAGATACCGTAAAAAAGTGAGTCACAAAGTTGTTCAGCATCATTGATTTAGTAAGAAAAGACACCTTGCGTACATTAATGTTAAAAATAGAATTTCTAAAAGTAAGATCTAAAAGCATACATTACTGATGCTTGTGCTAAAGTCAGTAATACGTTTCAGTAGAGTCAGTTGCCATGTTACGCAATTTGCAGCGAGAAGAGCAGACCAGATTATAGATGAGTATTGTTGCTTACGGAACACTTTCAGTATGAAGGATAAATGAGCCTAATGTCAGGGAAGTCTAGTTTTGGAAAAATGACCAAGCAAATGCGTGTTTTATGTTTTCTATTTGTACCATTGTTGTTCGCAAAGTGTTTTTTCTTACTAAATCGATGATGCTAGACAGCTTTGCAATTTCCACCTTTATCTCGTACCATATTTTAGATAAGAACGCTAACGCTGAATTCAACCACTAAATGATGCTGTAAGCGATTTCATTGCTTAGCTTATGGCTACTATATTAACCTAGACCCCACTTTTGTGACTAACTCAAGCCGTTGAGAAGTTAATGGGGTGACAAAAGACTTTAGCGGAATCACAGTGTATTTATGTTTAATAGGTTTACATTTTTAAGACATGCATTTTTCCGGAAGAGTAATATAAGTAGGGGTCTAAGAACAAAATAAAGCCCCTTAAATGTGCCTTTTATTTACAAAGAGTCATTATTTCGAATAAAGGAAAATGTTACAATCTTTTAACTATCCCTTTAAATCAAGGGACGCTTCTTGGAATGAGTATTCTAACTATTTCACGTAGATTTCAACAAGAATTAAATACAAATACATTATTAGAGACTTAGGAAGAAACTCGGTATGTCTCTTCACGCGATTTATTTTATTTTTCTGTTATTTTTTTGTAGTTTCATAACTACAAAATTTATTTAACTTTTCTCAAATCTTCAAATAAATTTGTAACCTTTTTTAGCCTGACAATAAATTACATTTTTAAAAGCAATACGATTACTGATAGTAGTGACTATGTGAAAGACTGAACAAATTAAAACAAAATTACCTAAACATTAGTCTAGCTCGATCTCTAGCATTCATCTTACCCCATTCACCGTTATAAAATGCATTCTGTAAATCAGAAAAACATCATTTACACAGAATTTTTATATAATATGAAAGCAGAACACACTGGATTAAGAAAGGAATTCCATAAATAGTAAAAATTCCTTTAAAATCTAACAAGAAGTAAAATTACAACAAATGTAATTTAAAGACTAAAACTATACTCAAACCTTACTTTTATATCCTAGTAAAGTTGTAATTTTCTCGTAAAAATAGTTTCTTAAGTCGTTTCTTTAGTCGTAAAAATAAATTTCTTAACACTAGAGGAAAAAAAAGTTACTAAAAATGAGGCAGTAGAAAATAAACATTACTGCAAACTTAGTAAATGTTTAAAAATCTATGCTATAAAACCATAGTTTTAGTAAGTTACAATATTACAATATCTTTAGCAGCAAAAAGTTTACCAGAAACGAGATTTTCAGATTGTAAACCTATTAACTAAAACTAAACTTGACACTTTATTCATATATGGGTCATTCCATGTTAAATCGACAAATGGACTGTGCCGCACCATTTTTTATTTTCACGAAATTTTGTAGGTAAATTTTGTAGGGGAAAATTGAAATTTTGTAGAAATAGGATTGAAATTTTGTCACGAAATTTTGTAGGGGTGAAAAAGCACATTCTTCAATTATTTGAAAGTTTAAGCGATTTTTCAGCATGAAAGAACACCAGAAACAGCTCAATTTTTTTCTGCATATAGTATTGATATGTAAGTGTAATAGGGAAAAAAAGAGTTTTGTTACTGAAAGTCCTTCATTGTTTTTTAATGCATAAAATGACAAAAAACATTACTTGTGGACGACTACGTGACGTCCAAAAAACAGTAATCAGGATTAACATCAATCTATTTTATTATGCGCATTTTGAAGTCCATTCTTTAAGCTTTCCAATAAGCCCTATCTGATCTTCCTGCTATTTCAAATAAAAATTCTTTTAGAAAAAGAGCCTAAAATGGCGATTTTTACTCATCCGCGGAGCAAACAAATGGCTATATCTAAAGAACAAAATTTTTTAAGAAATTAAAAAAAACTGTTTTGAGATGCCGAAGATAGGTAGATATCACCTACAAAGTCTGGTAAAAATCTAAAGGGGTGCGGCACAATGATTTCTTAAAATTTGTCGATTTTATATGGAATGACCCATATATAACTTAGTGAGCTTACTTCTAAGATCCCGAAAAAATTAACTACTGGAAAAAAATACCAGTTAAGTAATAAAATATTACATGCATAAGTTATACTTTAGTGTAAAGACCAAATGCTAAAAATTATACTGGATATTCTGCGTTTTGCAGTAGAAACAAAATATTACTACAAATGCGATTTAAACATTATAACCTGTGAAAGAATCATATTTTTTAAATCCTAAAGTATAAAATTACTTTAAAATCGTTAAAAAAAACAGAAGTGATATCACGAAAATGCCCTTATTAAAATAATAATAATAATGAATAATAAAACTTTGTAGTCTTGCTATTAAAAACATACTTCATATATACGTCTGTATGACGATAAATAAAGTGACTTTAACTTTTATAGTTAAAAATAGCTTTAATAAACCACAAAATAATGTTCAGGTGAAGTTTGTTAAGTAAATTATCCTTATATCTATGCTATATAATTCGTTTAAGTCCACTAATTAAATATAAAACTAATAAAAATAAATTCGAAAAAATTAAAAGGTACCGTTTTCCTAAAAATGAATGTATAAATAATCCCAAAGTAAAGTATAATTGAAATAAAGGGTGCTAATAAATTTTAATAATTTACAAAGTCTCATTATCCTAAAATAAAAATAAATAAACACACAAAACGCAAAGATTGCTAGTTAAAAGTACAAAAAAAAATCGAATAATTCACAAAGTCTTGTTATCCTAAAATTCCAAAATTTCTACAAAAAATTTCCAGAGTAAAACACGATTCTCCCGATATGCTTCAGACAATCTTCAGCTTACTCCTTGCCGGCCAACATTCCAGACCATAGAATTCCAAAGGAGCGAATCGTAAGTAATTCGACTTGCTGGGAGGAGTGACTCTTCCTCCATTTAACATAGAATATCCTCTACTGAACTCTCCTTTTCACACTACTAGTATGTAGCATTTGAAAAGATCGAATTGCAGAATTTTCTATGATAAAATTTTAGTACGGATTATTTACAAATCTTGTACACTTAGGTAAGATTAATTCTCTAAAGAAAAAGTAATTTAATTGTTAAAATAAGTACTTACACTGGCACATTTAACTGCTGTATCAACATCGTCTTTAGATGCTGCTTGAACTTCACATATGAGCTAAAAAAAGCAAAAATCAAAAAATCAGTAACATATTATGCATAATATATACATATATATATATATATATATATATATTTCGTCTCGTGTGAAAAAATGTTTTTTATGTTAAGTGGTCGCTCAAAAATTTTTTTAATTTCAAAACTCATCAAAAATCGAATTTTTTTCTTTTTAAATTTTTTTTCTCGTTACAGTATAATTTTCTTCTTAATTTTTTTTCTCGTTACGGTATAATTTTATAGACAAAAAAAAAGTTTCTGAAAGTTTCAGTTCAAAATTTAAATTTTGAAAGGTCGCTCACAATTTTCTTTTACTTATTAGTGCATTACTTTAGATTTTTTCGAGCGACCTTTTAATATTCAAATTAAAATTCCATACATTTTTTCTTTTATTTAGTACAATAATCGATAAAAATACACTACGAGATTAACTAAAAATCAATAAAACCTGTTAAAATTTAAATTTGGTTTCAGAATTAATAACAACGCTTATTGAAATATTGTTAAAATGTTGTAGTTGATTAAATAAAATTCAATAATAAAATTCAATAATTCAAGTTCAATAAGGTGTTGACCCGCTGCTAGCCTGGATACAAGCTGCCACACGGCGTGGCATAGACCGATAAAGCTCCCGGGTGGTCTCCTGCGGTATTTCCTGCCAAATTCGCTCCAATTGTCGAACGAGGGCATCAACAGTCCGTGCCAGATGCAATTGCCTTCCCATCATATCCCAGACATGCTCGATGGGAGAGAGATCTGGCGATCTGGCAGGCCAAGGAAGAGTTTGACAAGCTTGCAGACAGTTTAGAGCAACACGAGCCGTATGTGGTCTGGCATTGTCCTGCTGAAAAACCAGCATAGGGCACTGCAAAAGGAACGGTAGCAAAACAGGTCTTAGGATGTCGTCCACGTACCGCTGTGCAGTAAGTGTACCTCTAATGACGAACAAAGGGGTCCAGCTGTCAAACGAAATGGCACCCCAGACCATAATGCCTTGTTGAGGGCCGGTGTGGCGTGCAATAGTGAAAACAGGATCCCCCCTCTGCCCTGTGCGTCTCCAAACACGTCTTCGATGACCGTCAGAACACAGTTGGAAGCGGAATTCGTCGCTAAAGACTGTACGTCCCCAGTCGACATCATTCCAATCTGATCGAGCCCTGCACCACTGTAATCTGGCTCGGCAGTGTGCAGGCGTGAGTGGCAGGTGGCGTAACGGTCGGCGCGAGCGTAGATTTCGCTCTCTCAACCGTCTGTGAATGGTCATGATGGACACTGGTGTTTGGGTTGATCGTCTTGAATATATATATATATATATATACATATATATAAGGTGCACCAGTAATTGACACTTCGGCAGATAATTTATTATAATAAGCTTTTATTTAAAAACTATTATCAAATGGGGCTATCTAGTGCCAATTTAGACATTTGTCTTCAGTTTTATGCAATTTTTTTTTAACCTCCAGAGGGCTCAAGGCATCAGAAATTGAGATTTTAAGCTCAGTGCTAAAAGAAAGTCTGATTCTCAGTAGCTGGCTTAATCCTGAAATTAAAATTCGTTCATTATAAACCTCTTTCTGTTTGAAGCATATTTCTTCTTAGAAATTAAAATAAACTGATTTTTATGAGATAATAGTACATAAAATAAGTCTACAATTTTTTAAATAAGTTTATTTATATATTTATTTTAGATGGGGTGTTAGTTACTCGGATAAAAAAAAATGTATTTCACCAGAAATTGACACTTATGCTAGATATCGGTGTTCCTGTCAAGATCGTGATAATTCCATAAAATTTGTAGGAACTGCAGTTAATAGCTTTTCAGAAGGTTATGATTAGATAATTTTTGAATATACAGAGTGTCCCAAAAACGTGGAAAAATGCTTTTATTCTTTATCTATTATTTATTAGAGTTAAGTGGGCAATGCAACCTGGCAAAATATTCGGAATAAGGTAGGAAAAAAGACTAGGTTGGATGCAATAGTAACTAAAACTCTGCTAGATAATTTATTATAATAAGCTTTTATTTCAAAATTTTTATCAAGCGGTGGTGTCTAGTACCTATTTAGAAATTTATCTTCAATTTTATGCAACATTTTCTTATCTCCAGGGGTTCCAGATATCAAAAATTGAGATTTTAAACTCAGCGAAAAAAAAAAAAAATCTGATTATCAGTAACTGGCTTGGTGATGAAATCAAGCAACCTGTTTCAATTTGAAGCATATTCCTTTTTAGAAATTAATTTAAATTGAATTGTGTCAGATAACTAGCTCAAGTACACGTCGCTAACGGATTAGTATGTAATGTAGATTTTCAAAAAGTCTGATTTTTTTCGGCAGTGCAGGAGTACAAAGAATGGAAATATCATATAGGCAAAAGTATAGAAAGCAAAGTTAAATCTTTTGTGCGTTGTTAAAAAATTACAGGTCAGAGACTACAGCAAGCAACAGGCAGGGGCGTAGCCAAGGGGGGGGGTTAGGGGGTCATAACCCCCCCATTAGGAATTTTTTGCCATACAAAATGTATATTCTTCACTTCCTTATCACACACATCTATGCATATGTGTGAGTTGCAGTAGTCGTAACCCCTCCCCATGAAAAATGTCTGGCTACGCCCCTGGCAACAGGAAAGAGCTTTCAATGTCAAGAGGTCGTTCCTCGTTTGTAACTACATTTTGTTTGCTTCACTACAGATATTTTAATATTATGCTTCCAGAAAATATTGCATAAATTTCATAAAATCTCAAAAGGCAAATAAATTTTTCAATCGACGATTAAAAAAAAATTAAATAGATAACTAATACAGGGTGACTGCTAATTCATGGTACAAACTTTTAACAATCACATTTTGTATAGGAATGCATGGTCAAAAGTGAAGTGTCGAAGCACAAACACACCAGAGAACAAATGACAGGGAAAGTGTTTTATTTTCATAACTTTGTTTGCAAGGGGAAGTTAATTTACAATAAGTGTTCAAAATTGCGTCCATCAGCAATGATACATGCTTGACAGCGTCGGTGCAGCGATTGACGAAGACTTTCAAAGGTACCAGGAATTTCACGCACACGTGCAGCAGCTACGGATACTCGAGCAACGAGATCTTCATCGGAGTCTACAGGAGTTGCATAAACGTCATTCTTCAAATATTCCCACAAAAAGAAACCCAGGGGCGTCAAATCGTGAGACCGGGTGGCCACGAGATAGATCCATCACGTCCAATCCATCGCATGCCAAATGTCGCATTCAAGTACTGACGAACATCTAGGGTGAAGTGGGCTGGCGCACCATCATGATGAAACCACATGCGGTTTGTAATGGTGAATGGACGAAAACTGAAACGAGAATGGCCTCTCTTCCCCAAATCAACGGCGTTTGACCATCTACCGACAACGGAAGCACCTACTAACTGCGTTTCACCTCCGTCTCCTGCATTTGTTCTTTCCTGAGTTTGTGCTTCGTCGCTTCACTTTTTACTAAAGATTCCTACACAAAATGTGATTGTTACAGTGTCCTGTACCAACCCTCAAAGTTTGTACCATGAATTAGCAGTCACCCTGTATATTAACATCAGATACGTTAAAATGATTCCATAAAGAAGTGCAATTTTTCCAGTTTTAAAATTTATTCAAATAAAAAAAACTGACATTTATCGTTTTAGTCATTATTGATCATCATGTTACTAAATTTCATTCTATGACTGTTAAGCCACTTTTGAGGGATGCATGAGCAAACATTTACGCGATTTTCCCAAAATCTCAATATCTATGAAATATTTAGAGCATCTTTGACTTCTACAGTTCACATTAATTTACCACCTGGCATAATTTCAAATTTCACTCCATTCCATAACCATTTTTCAGGAATAGAACTAACATTTACTCAATTTTAACAAAATTTCAAAATCTATAAAAAAATTTTGAAGTACTTTAACGTTTCTAGTTTAAGTTTTATTTCATTTTGAGTAAATTTCCACAAAATATCAAAACCTAATACATTATTTAAAAA
This sequence comes from Cheiracanthium punctorium, assembly GCA_038373885.1. Classification (NCBI taxonomy): domain Eukaryota; kingdom Metazoa; phylum Arthropoda; class Arachnida; order Araneae; family Cheiracanthiidae; genus Cheiracanthium; species Cheiracanthium punctorium. Next base: position 297,416 of record JAWZYV010003597.1, on the reverse strand, counting down.
AAGCGACAGCTATATTTTAAGTTGCATGTTCATCTATTATGTCACCAAATCTCTTTTCATTTGCTTTGGTCGTTCCTACGTGATGTGTGAACAAAAATTTATGCATTTATAAAGATTTTCGAAAAATCTCAAAATTTATGAAATTTTTTAAAAACTTGCAGCTATAGTTTGAGCGACCACCTATCATGCCGCCAAATTTCATTTAATTCGCTTTTGTTGTAATTACGTGATGTGCGAACAAATATAGCAGTTTGAAATGATTTTCGCAAAATATCAAAATGTAATCAATATTTATAAAATTTTTGACACCTGCAGTTTAAGTTGAGAAGCCACCTATAATATCACCAAATTTCATTCATTTTATTGGTTATGACGTGATGCGCGAATAAATATTTTCTCAGTTTAAAACATTTTTCGCGAAATCTTAAAATTTAATCGAAATTTTAAAAAAATTCGACGTGCAGTTTAAGTAGAGTGATCAACTATCACATGTCACCCAATTTCGTTACACTTGCCAAAGTCATTATTAAGTGATGCGCGAACAAAAGTTTATGCAGTTTGAAACAATTTTCTCAAAATCTCAAAATCGGATCCAATGTTGATCAAATCAATCGGATTTCTTTCCCTTTTATACCTTGCTTTAATAACGGCCAGACTGCAGATGTTTGGAAATGCAAACGGACAAACTTGCAATTTCTTGCTATTCAGATCATCTGCATAACATTTTATTTGTGTATTCTCCCAAAATAAGCAAACTTTTAGGAACAAAACTTCTTGGTGTTTCGATTTCTTTGTCGGGAAGTATTAATAAAAACATTTTTATTATTGAAATTTTGCAAATTTTTATTGTGTTTTACATAACTTGAAAAAGCCTCCCCGGTTAACGTTACCTATAGTCAATCAAAAGTTCAAAAGATTTTTTTCGTATAAAAATGGCTCTTTCAGCAGGTGCTACTAGTTTTGCTCCTTCTTACAAAATTTATAGGAACTATAACTATAAAAAATATACAGATACTTTTTTAAGTCACATATGGAATAAAATAAATATTGAGATAGAGGGTGTCCAAAAACGTTGGCTTTTAACTTTTAAAAACGGATTGCAGTTAAAGAAAAATCGATAATCACTCGCGGTTTTTTATGTTCCATAACGAAAGAAGCAAGTTTTGTTTGCAGTGTTTAAGTAGACGATTTCGGTGTGCACGCCATGGGTCGAACCTAAGCCATCGAGTCTGAACGAGATTTGTAGCATCAACACTCTGAATGTTCACTGTAATTGGATTTTTCCATTCACCAGTGCCACAAAGGGGAGATTTTGACTTGCTCATAATTGGAAGTCTAAAGGTGTTATGTCTGGAAACTATTGGACTTCTATTGGACTATCCATCTACTTTCCATTTCACTAAAAAGAAACTTGGATACTTTCTTTATTTGAAATGCCTTTTTCAAAGTGGATACATACTTTGCGAACACCCTGCATAATCGTTCAAAAAGTACATTCATGAATAGGTGAGTGGAAGGGCAATGTTAACTAACCCTTCCGATACTGCTGCCATCCATTGGCGGCATCCAAGAAACGTTCTCTGGGTACTCCACCTAAACTTGGCATTCGCGGAAAATTAGGTGGCTGTAATTATCATAGCTGCCGACCTTTCCCGAATAGGATTAACTACTTTGGATAAGCAGTCACTTTTGTGATAGGGTATAGCAAAATTTCTGAATTTAATGAATAGTATCATTACTATTATAATATATTTATAGAAGGGTTGCCCAAATGAAAAGTGGACACGTGCGATAACGTCAGAATGAATGCATCGACAGCAGCGCCACTGCACGAGTATGTAAAGGGCAATAGGATGGATGCATCTCAGACGGCGTTTAACCGTGAAACCTGTTTGTAGGCGATTCAATTGTGCGAAAGGAAAATCGTGCTATCCATGGATGCGTCCAGATCAGAACAACACGCGGTAGTACGGTTTCTGGTTTCGGTAGGTGGGCGTAGTGCGGACATCTATCGAAGAATGGTGACAGTGTATGGCGACCACTTCGAGTGTATGGTGACGGCCCGGCCTTCTCACACAAGGAGTGATCCTTCTGCATGACAATGCCCGCCCACACGTCTCCCAGGAAACCCAGAGGACCTTAAACACATTCCGTTGGGAGGTTTTGGAGCACCCCCCTTACAGTCCAGACATGTCACCCTGTGACTTTCACATCTTTGGGCCACTTAAGAGAGCCTTACAGGGGAAACGTTTTTATTCGGACGATGGAGTGAAGGAAGCTGTGCAGGACTTCCTCAGGTATCAGCCCCAATCTTTCTACAGCAAAGGCATCGAGCTGCTGCCGCAACCTGTGTTTCAACGCCCATGGCGATTTCTTTTGATTTATAATAAAGGTATTATTTTTCTTCAACTTGTCCACTTTTCATTTGGGCAACCCTTATATATATATATATATATATATATATATATATATTATTATTATTATATTTATGATGTACGTGTTTCTTGTGATTTTTTATATCTTTCCGTTTGATCAGTGAGATAAGATGCCCGCGAAATCAGCTTTTCGTTCCGAACAAAATAACGCTTTTTTTCCGGTTTTCGGTTCAGTTCCGGTTCGAGTCCCTGGTTAAAATAGGAAAGCGTTGCAATAACCAGGTACGTTGCGCTTTAAATTAAACACAAATCAGTTCAGACTTCAATGTAGTTTTATTGACACAAAATAAAGAATTAATTTAACGGTGGCTGGCAGCATAGCGAAAACCTGCGTGATGCTCGAGCCGAGATAAAAGAGTTTAGAGAAAGTGGAAAAGGTCTGAGAACACAGAAAGCCAATTTGGCTATAGAACTGAGAGCTAGAAGGAACGGTGTTCAAATAAATCGCCAGATTGAAAAAGTGAAAAGACCGTTAAGCATTAATGCATGTTTACCAATATTGTGAGTCGCCAAGATAGCACAGGTAAGAATCCTTTGTACCCAAAGCAGTGTTATTGAAACTAGGTGGGAACAGGATCAAATAAATGAATTCGGACAGACTGAAGGCGCCAACAAAATACATTGCAGAAAGCCAAGTAAATTTAAGTTAAAGCCAAAGTAATTTAAGAAACAGAATTAAAATACAGTTATGGATAGAGATGGGAGATTAAAAGTGGCAACGAGTATTAAATTTAGAATAGGTAAAGGAAAATCAAAAGTAATTATAAATATGTGATGAACTGCGTCACAGGGGCCAGCTCATCCGTACCGAAAGGGTTAAGACATGCAAGTGCACCAATATAACACCAATGTCAATAAAATGTCACTTAATACTTACTGATTCGTCAGTTGGATTAATGGATTTCAAAGTTTCGCCAGTTGAGGAATTCACAAAAGTGTTATTAATAAACAACTGCGTAGGAAATTTGATATCCATATTGTTCACGTGCAATGTAACCTGAAATGATCAACATAGAAATATTACTTGTTAAATATTTACCGTGTAAGTTCATTCAACTAATATTATCACGTTCTTATTGACAAAGTTTCTCCAGTGCTTCAATATGTAGACTGTAACTGCAGCAGGTTCAGCAAATTTAATTTCAAAAATATGAAAATGCATATAATTCAAGCAAAATAACTTCATTAACGGCATTATATAACGGTTTCATGGAATGCTGAGGTTTATAATTGCATTCTCTGAAGGGCTTCGCATCCCTCAGAGTCTTTATTTTACGGATTAGTTGAACTGTTTTCAATCTGTTGTTTCGAAAACCACATTAGTCGTGATTTTTTTAAATAATACTTTTTTGTTGTGAACATACTCTTATAGCTAGGCTTACTTCTTGGGCCTAAAAAAACATGTAAATATACAATAAAATAAAAATTTGTCAAACAGTTTACATATTTTGAAATCTATACACTAAATCCAATATTTTTTTCAAAATTCTTTTTTGTATGTTGTGCAGTTTTCATCGATTTTTTAACTTAAGACTCTCGGAGGAAATGATCACCACAAAGCTTTTCTATGGAGAAAACAAATTCAAGGATTTAGAATGAATTATTGGACACTTTTTAACCATCCCTTACCTCACTTTTTTTGAAAAACATTCATCTAATAATTTTTCGATCCCAAATTTCTCTAATGCAGTTAGAACAACAATAATCAAATTTAATGTTCATCTTGTGCAACTGAAAAAGTTTAAATCGTAAAATTATAGGATGAATGTTTTCAGAATAATGAGAAAAAAGAATGGTTGAAAAAAATTCAATAGTTTATTCTAACAACTTGAATTTGTAGATTCAGTTTTATTCATAGAAAAGAATTGTCGAGATCATTTCCCAGGAGAGACTGGAAATGAGCCTTAACCCTTTAACGTGGAGTGGAATATTTATAATACCACTTAATTTTAGCATGTTCTCTGTTGGTCGCAAAAATATATAAGGGTCATTCCATGACAATAAAAAAAAGCTGAAAATGAAAAGGTTTTTCATTACTGATAATTTAAAAATAAAGAGAAGTTTTTAAAGCTTCACAGCATGCATGATAGGATCATAAATAAACAGTAGTTTATATTTTTATATCTAATTAAATAGCAGCAATTTTGTTTATTTAAGAGCTGTAATTTCAAGTTTACAAGTTATTACAAGGTAATTTCAATTTTACGTTAATCAAATATAAAAATGTTACGTTATTCACACAATAAAGACCACTATTTTACTAAAATTCAAAATTAAACTATTCTGTTCTTGTTTATGATCTTATAATGCGTAACTGTTAAGCTGAAAACGTTATATTAGTTTTACTTTTAACTAATCGATCATAAAAAATTATTTTCATGTTCGGCTACAAATGTTAAATTAGTCACATGGTTTTTAGTCTTATGGTAATGATCCATAAGAATTAGTCAATTCTCTTATTTTTCTTTCCCAATTAATATATTATTACAAAATAATAAAGGGTGGAAAATAATATTTGTTTTCTTTAGCTTTTTTGATGGATGGCTATTTATTAGGAAAATCATCAGTTTCTTATAAAATGAAGGTCGGAAATACACTAGCTTGTAAAGGTCATTTTTCAACGAGTGAACTATCAATGAAAAACGAAATGGGCATAAAGAATGAACAAAATCATTATTTATGAAATAAATAAACGGTATTTTAATACAGTAGAAATCTATTAAGACCAAACGCATGTATATATGTAAATATTACATTTATTTGTTAAATATTACTCTCTTCAATATGATCCCCTGTAGCACAGATGACAGCCTTACACAGATCAGGGATTCCAGAAATTAATTTTTTGAACATTTAGCAAGAAGAGAATGTGGATGACAAACCGCAATTAAACATTACTTCAAAGAGTCGAACTTGGAGCTTTTCAGGTTACATTACACGTTTCAGGTTACTTAAAACAGCAATATTTATCTAGATGGATATTTTACCAGATTTTACCATATGTGAATGACAAGAATTAAATTCGCAAACCTTTAAAATAAAGTTTAACTTGTTCCAAATCACAAAGTATTCAAACAGCAAAATGCAATTTGTGACAGAAAGAACAACTTGTAATACTTCTTTTTTGTTGTATTGCTATTTTTAGAAATGAGATGCCTTGGAAAAAAAAAAATCTATACTTTTCATCCTTGTGGATGACAGATAATCCTTTGGACAAAAGTTTAAATTAATTTTTTGCATTTTTTGCGAAAAATTGATTTTATTTCATTTACGTTTTTCAAAAAACTAATATTCTGCACAGATATCCATTGAATGCTAGGAAAGCTACTAGATACGAAAAATCCATTAATAGCTGGAGATGAAATAATTTATTATTTTTAATCCAGACTCACATTAAAAGGTGACAACTATATGAGTGGGACAGAGCATGGGGATGACGTTTCATTGTAATATTGAATTTCTAATGGATAAAAAATATTAATTTTTGGTTCGAGAGCCAGAATTATTGTGCTAAAAAAGTACAAAAATATCTTAAAAATAGTTTTTTTTCAAATATTATATATATCAACACGGAACGCTAATATTCTCATTTTTCTAAGATTACTCAAAAAACTTTTACAGTTTAGAAAACTTTCTTATATATTCATAAATAGCATAGATTTATCTTTTAGTAGATCTTTTCAAAAGAAAACCTAATATTATTCAAGTCCCTCACGTTGTTCACAAATCCCAGGATTTTATATACACTGTCTACTAATAAGTATTTGGACACATGTGATAGAAAAGAAAAACTATATTCAAAATCAATAGTTCTAGAGCCTCCACCAGAGGCAATTACAGCGTCAACCCTCCGGGGCATACTTTCCACAAGTCTTTGTATTACAGCTAGTGGTATTGTCTTCCACTCGGCTTGGAGTAGACATAGAAGTTCCTTCACCGATTTTGGACGGGTAGTGCACCCCTTAATTCGATATCCAACTCGTCCCAGAGGTTCTCGATAGGGTTCAGGTCTGGGCTCTGGGCAGGCCAGTCCATTCGATGAACTCCATTGGCACCATACCAAGCCTTGGTTAACCTCGAAACATGACAACTGGCATTGTCGTCCTGAAAGTAACAGGGGTCCAACCCGTAAAACTGCCACAACGTAGGAAGTAGATTGTCATCCAAAATAGTGCAGTAGGCATCGCCGTTGAGCTTACCATGAATGGGGACCAAGGGTCCCAGTCCATACTAGGAGAAAAAACCCCAGACCATAATTCCACCTCCGCCGAACTTGACTGTTGGCACAATGCATTCTGGCAGGAGACGTTCTCCAGGCAGACGCCAGACCCAGACCCTGACATCCGAACGGTAAAGGGTGAACCTTGAGTCGTCGCTCCAAAGAACCCGTTTCCACTGATCTGCGGTCCAATTTCGATGTGCTTTGCACCACATTAACCGAGCAGCGCGGTTGGAGTTTGTGATCAAAGGCTTATGGGCAGCAGCACGACCATGAAAACCAAGCAGATGTGCTTCCTTACGGATGGTATTCATTGAAACAATACTCCCGGATGCCTGTTGAAACTCCTCTCGGATGAGGGCCATCGGTAGGGTGCGGTTCTTTCGAATTTCTCTTTACAGCACTCGTCGGTCTCTATCTCTCAGTTTCGTTGGTTTTCCGACTCGGGGCACATTCCGACAATCACCACTCTCCTTCCACTTCTTAATCACATAGGCCACTGTCGATATTAGGTACTTCAGATCGCTAGATATGTCCCTTAAGGATCGGCCACATTTGTGTACCCGATAATTATACCTTTCTCGAAATCAGAGAGCTCCGAACTGCGCGGCATCTTGTATGCGACTAAGGCCGGTGCTGTTTCCTACACGATATATACCGGCGGAGGCCGTGACGTACCTCAGAACCGCAGATATCGTCATTTACATAGGTGTCCAAATACTTATTGGTAGACAGTGTATAAAAAAGAACTGTTGTCATGATCAGTAGTATAAAGACTATAACAAATACTTTCAACTTACGGCAGCGAATTCCAGCTTCGGAGATGCCGAACTTGATTGTTTTGTGACTGCAGCAATAACGAAGTCTTTAAATACGGGATTCATGTATATATCTTCGTTTTCAACAGTTATTTTGCATTTTTCTTTCAGCTCTTCGACTAATCTAAAGAAAGTCGGAATGTAAGGTAAGTTTCTTGATGGCAAAAACATGAATTGAATAAGACAGGGAAAAATGTACATGAAATGCCGCTCAAAATAACAGTGCTTTCGAAGGGTAAATACTGTAATTTTTTATTCGGTATTACGTGTAAAATACAAGATCAAGAAATGTGGAATTTCAGCATAAATGTTTTTAACAAATGAATGTATGGATGATTTTTCTTTAAACTTTTGCAGCTAAAGTAATAAATAATGCATATAAAAAGAAAATACAGATTTTCCTTTGGATAAAGCATGCTTTTTTGGATTAAAATTATACATTTAAGTCCCTTGCCGCAAGCATGATCTTATATTAATTTACTGAGCCGTTTCCTCTCTGACTAAGCTTGGTTATGTTATTATTTTGTGTTGTTTATTGATCGCGTTTTTACATACATTTTCTTTTTTTACGAAGGCACGTGAGGGGGGTTGTTTGTTCAGTATAATATACTATTTTATGTTTTATTTAATGATGCAACACTGCGCTGGCATCACACGGGGGCTCTGTCTGTGTTTAGACGTTTTGATTGAAATTATATAGATATATATTATTTTATTATACCAGATATTAAGTTATTTATATTAAAATTATGCCTTATTCTATCATCACATATTCTTCCAATTTTTTTAATTAAAAATTTTAAATGTATTCATAGTAATTTCTTTTAATATCCATAAGATGGCAGAGAAATTACTACACATACACGTGGAAATATAGATATTCGACACAGTTAATGTCTATCTATCTAGATAGCGGTTGCCATTGCTCCATGAAAGGCTAACAAAATAATTATCAATTAAGTTATATTTACCTGGTTACATCCATAGATCCAGCTCCAGATTTAAAAAAGTCAGTATCTTCATCTACTTCTATGCTTAAAATATTTTTCCAGATAGCCTATAAAAATGCAATTAGTTTTTGTTACACTGGTAATGTGACAGTGTATTTCTCTTCAAAGAAAATAATTCAAAATACAAAGTACAAAATCATTTTCAAATAGTTTATATAACTTCAAGAGGAGGAGCGGGGAAAAGTATTCTTTAAACCTCGAGTAATCATAAACAAGTATGCTAAAATATAAATAAAAACCTGAAACATTTGTTGCGTGTTACTACAAAATATCGGAATTATTTCTTCTTAAATTAATTAAGATGACATAGGTAAAGAAATGTTCAAGGTGGCGGAAAAAATAAGCTAATAAATATAAGCTTTAAAATAAAATAAGATTTTAAAAATACGTCAAAATCATCCTGTATGACCCTTTTTCTACAAAGGAAAGCTTTTCTGTTCATTAAATCACATATATTCTGTAGGAAGGCTAAACTCGTCACATGACTTTTGAACAGTTATCAAGAAAAATTGGTAGTCTCGAAATATATTAAATATATCTTCACAACGTGTTATATTCACTCACATAGGCAATATAATAATTTTTAGGGTTAAAATTATCCGCAGAAATAGTTTTATGAAACTGGCTTGTGAGTCACCCAGTTTGGAGTTTTTAAATTCAGTTTATTTAGGAATTTTTCGTAAATGTTTTATAGGGTAAAGTGCCCAAATATGAACTACATATTGTTGATGTCATTTTTTAAAAATTATTTTTGAATGCTCTTTTTCCACCAAAAAATTACCAGTTGTAAATGCCTTTTTACCTTAATTTTTCTGGGTCCAGGCTTAAAAAAAATTAATGTATGATTTGCAAAAAAAAAAAAAAATTCTTGTGATCTGCTACTTGCAAGTTCCAGTTATAGCATATCTAAAAAATAACATTAAGTCCCTACTATAACACTTAGTGCCATATTCGACAGCCTGTCATGAATGTCTCTGTAAATCAAGATTGCAGGATGTTAAAAATAAAAAGACAAATATTTTTTTTTTTAATAAAATAAAATATTTAACTAGAACATAAAAGAGTTGCCCAAATGAAAAGTGGGCAGATTGAATAAAAATATGCTTTTATTTGAAATCAAAAGATTTAGCCATGGGCGTTGTGATACAGGTGACGGATCATTTCAATATTTTCTACCGAAAGATCATGGTTGATCAAGTGTGCACAGCTTCCTTCATTCTATCGTCCGAATGGAAATGTTTCCCCTGCAACACTCTCTCAAGTGGGTCAAAGATACAGAAGTCCCGGAAAAGCTCCGGATTTATTTATTTGGCCGGAGAGGACAGCTCCCGTCACTGAATGTGTCGTTTAGAGCTCCATACGTCCTTCCCGGAGTTTCCCAACACAACTCTGATCCTTCTCAGAAAATGGTGACTTCTGAATATTAGCATCCGTAGGAAACTGTCAGCGACCGCCGAAAGGACTTTCGGAACCACGGATTTAACGTGCACGTACACCGCATGTACACGGTGGTCTTTAGTGCTACGCCGGTATCAAACCGGCAGCAATCCGGTTGCGAGTCCAACGCCTTAATCACTGGGCTACCACGACCCCAGGAGCTGCGGATTGTACAATCCGATCCCAAGCCTTCCCAATGAATTCGTTTAAAGTCGTTTCACTGTTGAACGCGGTATGCAATTGCAGCTCATACCGCCCTTTAGATCTCTGTTCAGTGGCGCTAATATTTGCTGCAGTCATTCTGACACAACTGCACGCGCCCACTTTTCATTTGGGCAACTCTTATACTGCCTAATTACAAAAATGTGTTTTTCTCAAACATAAAATAAAGCTCTTTCAAATTAACGTATTAGCAATTTCCTAACTAGGCTAAGCGTTTTAAGTTTGCTGTACTGTGATAGCAAGGATCTGACCATTATTGGAATAAAGATCCTGATCCGAAAGGGAAAATAAATGCAAGGCATTATGCCCATATTTGGGAGCCCTGGCTAGTGCCATACGGGGACTGATATTACTAACTACTTACAAATATAAAATAGCTAAACTTACGTAGTATGGAATCCCAAGTAATTCATTGAGTAAGTGATAGCACATAATAACAATTAAAAAACTGGAACCAAGAATAGAAATTGGAAATCCAGTGGCCAAAAATATTTTAAAAAACAGAGCTATCAAAGCTAAAGGAAAGTGGGAAAACAAGCCAGGTGAGAACATGTGGGCTTACCGAAACTTCATGAACCCAAACAACGATGTGGAGATGGAATGAAAAATTAAAATGGAGTACTCTATTATCAAGTACCACCATACTCTCATTTCAATTTAAAAGAAAAAAAATAGCTAGGTTTCTGCAGGTTACCTGACAAAAGGAATCGTTTTCCGTAACCTGGGGGTTACGACCATAGATATAAGGAAAAAAATCAACGTGGAAGCGAACCAAATATGGAGGTCGAAGCTCAGTGATGTATCCAATACTAGAAATCGATGCCAACAGACAAAATTAAGTTACATAACTAAAACAGCTGGAGCCAAGGAATAAAAAGATAGAGAAAGAAAGAGAAGAACAAGAAGAAGAAGTAGAAAAAAAATCACAGACTATATTGCTGCCAAAACCATGTAGTTAATTTATCAAGAAATCCAGAAAATGGATGGGGAAAAAAATTAAAACAATTACTCTAGTATAGCTAACCTATGAGCAACATAATACAAGATTTAATAGCTAAGAAATACCGAGGAAATGCGGTAAAAAAATAACTAAGCGAAAAAAAACTATTGAAAGTAATAATAATAATAATTACAATAATAATACACATGTATTAATTGTTATTAGTGCTATTATTCTATGATATATATATGTAAATTTCGTATTTGCTTATATTTGGTACAGTAGAGTAAAAAATAAAAATTACACCTCAAATAGAATAATTACCAGTAATCGACAATTCTACAGAGTTTTTTCTAAATAATTTTTTTATATAAAATATACAGATATATATTTTATGATTTTTTTAGTAAGTATTTTTGAATTTGAAAGAACCAACAACCAATCCCATCCTCGCCATCCAATAATCTAATTTGGAAACACAGTTTCATTTATTACATATTGGATATATTATTGATTTTAGAACGCTACCTGGATATTTATATTTAAGAGCTGTTTTATATAGGTATGTTAAGTTATTGGCCTTAAAACTATTGGTACATAGAGACTTTATTCTATATTTATGATTGGTCATTATATTTCTAAAAACAGATGTGTGGTAAAATGAGTGAAAGCATTAACATGAAAATTAAAATCATCTCTTTTATTAAATATATTGAATGACAGACTCTTATCATTAATTTTAATTTTTAAAAGTTTATTAATGTATTATCATTAGGAATTTTCATTCATTCTAGGGCTGAATGGTAAACTATTGGTAAATTGTCAGAATCACTATAATTATTATCAGTAGCTATTGTAATTATGCCATCTATGTACCTACATATTATAAGAGATTGATTATTGTAATTTTTTTCATAACTAGGGGCCAAGGCCCCTAGACTCGCTACGCTCGCTTTTCGTATGAGACATTCGGCCCCTAATAAGGCTTATTGATAAAAAGGCATAATTTCAACAAACAAAACCCAAAGGTTGGATCCGATAGAATGTTACCGAGCTACACATTGCTTGGTTCTTGCATGTTGCTTGGAACATAAAAATTTAAACTTCGCACTATTTTTGTTTATGTGAAACCCTTGGAACACCTTGCATATTAGCCAATTATGGCGAATTTTCTTAATTTGGCGACTTGCGTATATGTATAGTTAATAATTAGCTCTAAGAAAACAGTACTTCATATGTTTTCTTTTATAAAAACTACGGAAGAGCTGGATAGCTTGTCACCAATGGCGACTTTTCATTATTTGGTGATTTACACATGCTCACAACCTATAATTACTGCTCATTTAAGGTTCCCGGAAAACCGTTATCCATATTATCATATACATCCTCCTTTGCAGATTGGCGTATTTAGCACCACGAATTATATCATCTCGCCGCGATGGCAAATATCCAAAGTGTACTATAACTGCTATAATGACATAGTTAACGCCACCAAATATTTCTACTGGTAGAAAATACTCCAGCTGGACCGAACCGCCTTTAAAATAATCTGCATTCTAATTATTTTTCATTTGCAACATATTGGGTTCTAACATTTTTGAACTCGCGGTTTAGATTCACCCTGCTTGGAAAGATACCATTTTGCCAGATCGTACGTAATGCCAAAATGGCGCTTTTAAATCAGTTAGAATTAGTTATTCTGTTTTGGAAAACCGAATAATCGCTCATTCTAAACTCCTGTTGTCTAAGCGAACTTACTATTTGAAAATTGTCAACTTTGTGTAACACATTTTGAGTTATTTATTTCATATACTTTTTAATTTGGCGTAAAATGGGTGTAATTCTACTTCATGTTTGTCAATTTCACGCAATTCTACATACTTGGAATTGCTTTGTTGCAAAGGAATGAATGATTTTATGCCAAATCTGGCAACCACTATGTTTTATTTTTTCAATTTTTTATTAATATCTTCTAAAATATTTCGATTTTTGAAATTTAAGTCAGCTTATCACGTTCCTCAGAATTTTCCGAATCCGTGGACATGTTTCTCAAAATTCAAATCCCCACGGTTTAGGACATAGGTTCCCAACTTTTTTTGAACTGGTGCCCCCTTTTCTAGTGAATATTTCAATACCGCCCCCTCCCTCCCACACCAGATAAATAAGAGCGTACATAATGCAGGGTGAAAACAACAATTACTAATAGATAGAATATTGTTGGAATTGAAACTCTACTGAATTTCTTCTTCGTTTAAAAAAGAGGAATAAAAGTTTTTGAGAGGTATCTCTTTCTCTCAACAGCGTAGTCTGATATCGAAATATGTGAATTTTCGCACACGTGATAGAAATGAATTATCAGAGGGATTTTTATGTCTTTTTTAGACTATATTTGGTTAATCTTTCCACGCCCCTCCGTGCCATATCAACGCCTCCTAATTTTCTCTGGGTCTTTCACCGCCCCCCTGAAAGCCTCAAACGGCCAGAAGGGGGCGTTATCGCCCACGTTGGGAACCTGTGGTTTAGGAGATGATAGCCGAACAAGCTCTTGACAGCGGCGGCGACAGCGGCCGTTACTTTTTTTAGAATAGAGAGATTATATAAATATAGGTCAGCTAAGTAACAAGAATCAGAACCACCCTCTGGTATTCCTAGAATTTGCTTCTATAATTTATTATTTTGCAGAATGTAATTACTATGAACTTTAACAGATTTTTGAAACAGTTAGTATCTATGTTAGATGGCAAGTTAATATTATTAATACCAACTATAAATAGATTTTATATAGCATTGTACAAATCGTCTAATTGTATGCTGTTGAATAGGTCTTTGAAATCTTAAGCAGATACTTTATTCACATTGTGTAGATCTTTAATATCATTTTTTAGTTCATAGCTATTACCTATAGATATAGAAGATGTATTTGATTTTAGGTACAGGTCATGCATAGAAGTAAGTATTTTAAGTAATATTTTACTAGCTATATTATTATATGTGTTACAGCTGTGGAAAAAAAAAGTCCCACTAACTATTTATTTTGCCGTCGTTGGTCGTACAGAAAAGTTATATATACCATTCGTTTGCAAATAACGCATACTTTAATTTACCTATAATTCAATTTGCATAAGGGACCGTCTTCATATTTAATTCTGCACCAACTTCGTTTTTCTCAATGGCAACACCGTATTTTGACTTTATTAAACGAAAGAAAACCTTCAAATTACCCTGAATATAAATTTTCACCAATTTTCTACGATAATTTTCGGAGATATTGCGAATTGATTTTTGCGCGTTTTTAAGGGACTTTCTGCAAATTGAAAAACGCTATTTGTAGGTTCCGAGCTTTTCGCCTTTCATTAATTTCGTTCGCGAGAGTTAAAAGAAATAAATATTATTTTCAAGGAAAATATTGTTTCCATCTGTCAAAGTTTTTTGTACTGAGAATATCAAGGGTAGAAATTAGAATGTTTAGTCTGTGTTCCAAATGACCCGTGAGTTCATAACTTCCTTGGTCCCTACACATGATTTAAGGGGAGAATACAAAACGACTGCTCACGATTTTGAAAATCTTTATAATTTTGAAATTGTTATTTAGTATTTCCTTTGATGTTTCTCTTAGACAGCTGAAATGTTGGCAGGAGTTAGAGGCTGCTCTCTGTTCTTCTGACTACAAGCATGAATATTACTCAGCTATGATCGAACTTGAAGAATGGTTTGATGATTGAAAATTTATTTGTTTGAATTTCCTGTAAAAAACGCAATTACTTTTTTGCCAACCCAATATTATCACTGTGTTTGTTATTTCACTTTCGTCATTTAATACTATCGTCTGCAATGTGCAATATTCTTAAGACTTTTAGCGGTATTTTAATTTATAGCCAGATGAAAATTTAGACAGAAAAACGTGATTTTGAATGTTTGATAAAGTATGGGGAAGTCCCAAGACCTAATGTTTCCGATATTAAAAAAGGTCACATTCATGCCCGGAAAGTTGAGGATGTTAGTTTTTCAGAAATAGGATGTTGTATTAGAAGACATACATCTACTGAATATAATTCTATAGCTGGAAAATATTTTATTTGCGGGAATATGGTAGCGGACGCAACAATAGACGCTTTATAGAATCACCATCAAACTGTAAAATCCTCTAATTTAGTTGCTTCAAAATTTGATATTTTTTAATACCGGTATCTTTTACTGTATTTTTGCACAAAATAAATATAATTTACGTTTATTTTATGCAATTTTCAAAACATTGTCACTTAATAAATTTATATATGGTCCCTTAACTCGTGAAAAGAACATATTTTATTTAATATAAATTAAACTACTGAACGTAAAAATTTTAAATTTTGCACAGCCATGTAATATTATTTTCTGCATCTATTTCCATCGAAATTTGACTAGGCCGCTAGTCATAATTCTTTTGAATATTAATTTAATAATTCATAATTAATATTAATATTTTATTAAAAATCATAATAGCATTAAATTATGTTTGGGTCCTTTAGTTCTAATACTACGAATAAAAATCGGCTTCTTATTATCAATATCATATGAGATATGAATTCAAGTATGAAAAAATATTTTAACATATGGGGAGGGGGATTTTGGAAGCTCATAACTCACCCAATTTCAGTTTAAATATCTTGAAAATGGGTATCCGGGGTTAAAATGAGCTAAATTTTTAAAATTTGAAGTGCAATCTAGGGGTTACTATTGAGAAAAAAAAGTTGGTGCGATTTTTAATATGTAGATGGCCCCTTATGCAATTTTTATGCATAGCAAATTAAAGTGTACGTCAAACGTAAACGATTGGTATCTGTAACTTTGTTGTACGACGAACGACGGCCGAAAAAAGTACAAGTGGGACTTTTTTTCCGCAGCTGTACATCCTATAGTAACAGTCCTGAATTTTAGTGGTGTTTTATGAAACTTAGGTATTAATACTAAATAAGGATATTTTAGATTGTCATGTTTTATCTTAAGTAATTTGTGGAAAGCTAAAATCTTTTTATTCATTGTTAACTCAGAGATATTCGATATATTGAAGTTAGGATTATTGTTTATTTACAGTGCTAAGAGATTTTCATATAGCTTCTTACTTATAATAGCATAGTTGTTACTAGACTTATCAACATAAGTTATAATAAAGTTATTCTGTAACTATTTTATTTTCGTACTTAAATTTATTTTATTAGTATAACTGAAAGAACAAAGTACTGGAAAAAAGCAGCTTTACAAGTGTTTTCTGGCACCACTATAAATGTGTTTTTTAACTGCTGCGTGACACTAGCATATGTTAAGCAAAAATGGAAGCCGAAGGATTCTTAAAAATCGCTAAAGGAGAATTTTACCAAATTAAGTTATAAAAAAATTAAATATTTATTCAGATTTATGATTTTTAAAGAATTTAGGAGTAGCACAATATGAGCAAGAAGGTAGACGATTAGGAAGCCTACTCAAAATATATAACTTTATTTGTTATATTTATTTATTTTGGAGAGGGGAATGTTTAACAAGAGAAAAATGTTTTATTAGTTTATTGAAGAACTTTGATGTAGTTACTGGACTTGATCGAGATAAAAAGGATTTTCTTAATTAATTATTCAGAAAAGTCAATTCTGTTTTCCAACTACATTATTATATCAAAACAGATTATCTGTAAATCTTACCATAAGTTCTTCACGTAGCTTTTTCTGGTCTCCCTTTAACTCGACGGTTTCTGATGCTTGAGTTCCTTCTTGTCCATATGTAGAAGCTTTAATAAGACGCCCACTTTCTTCAAATTTTAATGTTTTAATATTAATCTAGAAATGATACAGTTTGAAACATAATTATGGTTGAAAAAACATATGAAACATATACAGATTGTCCCAAAAACATTCAACAAATTTTCAGTTCAAATCTAAATAAATACAAAACTTTTATACTGCCCCGTTCAAAAAATCCCCAATTAATAAAATATGTCTCATACATTAATAACGAAAAATATTCTGCCTTTTATCATAAAGAGGCTCAGAGATATACTTCAACAACTTCTGCTATACAATACCAATAATAGCAGAATTATTTTGTATTTATGCAATCATTGCTTTCTTACGCAATTTGTGAGTACAGCACCTTGAGCGCGATCTTCCGATGTGATTACGTTATTTTTTCACTTCGAGAGCCACTGGAAGTGTTTGAAGTCAGTATATATTCATATCTAAATGAAAGCTTAGTGAGTGATATCTCGAACAGGAATAATTTATTTTTCAGATTATTTCGAAAACAATGTTTCCAACCTATAAAGAATTACAGTAATATTTTAAAATCTGTCTTCAAATATAATTCTCTCAATGAGATAAAAGAGGAAAGGTGAACGTCCTCGAGGAAAACTTTTGTTAATTTTTACTTGCAGAAGACGCAATTGTACGGCAATAAAAATTAATTCAAATATACTTACGGAACCACCATCCGATCCAAATAATATCATCCCTCCAGAGTGGATAATGCCAGGTTTTGACATGCCTTTGACTTCTACGGGACGGCCTGAAGGTATATCATGAGTGAATATTGTAGAGCCGTACACTCGGGCTAGCTGTTAAACAAAATTTTCAATAATGCAAAAAATACATCATGTATTATTACTTTTGGTTATAAAATATTATAAACAAATACAATCGAAATATGGTTGTACAGAGACAAGTGTTATTTAGTTTTCTTATTAATATAATGACTCCAAAAATTAAATTATTAAATTTTAAAATATTTTTTAAAAACTGAAATTTCTCTCGGAATAGAACTTGTCTTGATTTACAGTAATAAAACAAATGTTAAACAGTCGGTAGCTTTATAACTTTTTCCTACCTTAAAA
The DNA here is from genome assembly GCA_038373885.1 of Cheiracanthium punctorium. Taxonomy (NCBI): domain Eukaryota; kingdom Metazoa; phylum Arthropoda; class Arachnida; order Araneae; family Cheiracanthiidae; genus Cheiracanthium; species Cheiracanthium punctorium. Next base: position 279,479 of record JAWZYV010003597.1, on the reverse strand, counting down.
CTTGTTTTTTTTTGTTTTGTTTTGTTTCTTTCTCGGATGGCATAAAGAACTAGGGGGACCTCACTATGCAACTTAACAGTTTTGCCTCTTGTACAGCATAGTGTTCTTTTAATAATTACTCTTTTTTGGGAAAATGTACGTATTTTATGCTAGTTTAATATTAGCAAAATATCTCTTAAAAGAATGCCAGTTATGTCCACGAAATCTTATATTCTTTATTTTTAGACAAATTATTTTGCTGTTTTCGTTTCCGATTTACTAAATTCGGTGTGTAAGCGAATTTTATTTTAATATATTGATTAAAAACGCTGAACACTAAAATATCATGAATAAGCAGCTATAATGAATGTAAATTCCTAAAAAAAAAAATCAAATGCATTAGGGAAATGGTTTTTTATTAATAATAGAACAAACTTTTCCATTATAATTAGCTTATAAAACTGGCAAAAGTTGTATAATAGTTTTATAACCATTTGTCTTTCGAAAAATTTCAAATGTACGGGGATACTTTATGCAAATTTATTTTCAGATTTGAACACGCACTATTTTTTCTGCGACCCCCACTGAAACAGGCCAAGAGCCGCTACTGGCAATGTTGTTTATCATCTTCGATGTTTAATAGAAGATAATCATACAAACTCTGCCAGAAGCCTGTGATTTATTTAAAATCCCCAGATAAATCATTTGCCCTCCGTAGAAGCTTCGTGATTCTGTCTTTATTGATGTTTGTTATCATATTAATTTTGGACCATAAAAATTTGGGAGTGTCTAAATCATATAAAGACATGGTTCATTTTAGCTGTTGTTTCACTGTGCTTGTGAATATCTGAAGATCATAATTTCATGGTATTTAATTTTAGTTATCATGTATATAAATATACATGCTTAAGAAAAAGAACTATAATTTGATGTTCAAAATACAACGCTATAAAATACAACGAAACGCTCCATTAAAGTATTAAGCGACGGATTTCACAAATTTCAATTCAGTTCCCAAAAGATTTACTTCAAGTTAAGCACATGTAGATGACGAAAAGAGTCAAAAAAGACATTATTCCTAAACGCTCAATTGATTGGTCCGCCGTGTGTTGTCGTCATCTTATGACCCTATCCTTAACACTTGCTTTAAGAGCCATATTGATATTCCATGAAAGGACGGATAAAATTTAAAGCTATTATATATCTAACAGAAACTTCTAAAGTAAGTTACTGTTTATTTTATCAAATGAGTCATTTGTATCATTTTAACTTAATCGAAATGTTTTCTCTAAATACAAACCTCACAGACAATTCGTCCATTCACTGAATGGACGAATTGTGTCAACAAGTAATTTAAATATGGCATACATTTTATGCATTTATAGAAAATTTTGGATATATGAACGAAGAAAGTGTGAACAGTACACATTTCGTATAAGCACAAACTGTTTCAAATGTTAAAAGATTTCGAGCTATATAAACTGTTTGTAAACAAGCAGCTTAACAGCTCGAAATACCCTAAGCCGCCTGTTTAATTTCAAAATCCACACACTTTTTTATGTCTATGAGTTCATAGCCCCCCCCCCCCGCCAAATAATAATTTAAATTTTTTTCATATTTCATTTGTAAATTGTCCCCTAAAAGTAATAAATGGCAATCGGATAAAACACTTAAGGTTCATATTGGCTGGCCATCAATTTGTCTATTTTGGAAACACTACATAGACTACCCATAAATGATTTCGCACATTTTCAATACTTCCCAGACAGCACATCAAACTTGCATCAAACTTGCAGCAAGCTTGATTTATCAAGTCAATAAACTTGAATTAAGCTTGAAAATTTCAAGCGTGTAAGCTTAATGCAAGCTTGAATCAAGTGTTCTAGTTTACACTTGCCCAGCTTGCAAAAACATTTTCTAAATGCACGGGGCGCACGTCGGCGAACTCGCCCCACATATTTTATTTTTCCACGCATCTTCCCCTCTATGCTGAAATTTTAAGTTATTTTAATGTGTTTCCATTAAACGTCCGCAGCTGGGTTCGAACTCGGGAACGGAGGCCAGCGTGCTAGCCGTTCCGCCAATAAGCCTCGAGCTGCTATCACTAAAGTTTGAAGTGTCTGTTACGGTTGTTAGGGGGAAATTTCATTAGCAGGTGTCCTCGCCAAGTGCCGATCTGTCGCCAAATTTGAAGTTCGTTGAACAGTTTGTTTACGATAGCGATAGTTTCAGATATCTCTTGTAACCTGTGTTTGGAGTTGAGTTGTTAACTGGTGCTGTAGTTTGATGAAAAAACGCTCGGTGGGTTCATTAAACGAAACCAGGATGTTTGGTAAAGGAATTTTGTGATTGGTTTAGGCAATTTAACAGTAATCGGTAAACCGAAATTTTATAAGGACTGAATTTGAATTCGATGCGTCAGTTCTTGTTTGGTGTTTGTTGAGTTATTTCGGAGAATATAAGGTGTTTTTGTAAATGTGTTGTGTTATTTGAAGTGTAGTGAATATTATGTTGTTTAAAAAGGAAGTGTGTGTTTATTTGAAGGAGGGGTGAATATAAAGTTGAATAATAGGAAGCGTTTTGGTGTTATGTTATTAGCTGGTGTGCATTATGGATATTTTTGAGGAGTTTCTTAAAATAAAGGTAAGTGTTTTTTTTAAGAATTTTTGCAATTGCTTAAGGTTTTCAATGTGAATTGTAAATGGATATTTGATGTTGTTATGTTTTCATATAGTGACTTTACATGAGGTGTATAACTAGGTTGTTTAATCCACCGATGTTGTTTTGAGTTGAAAACGGGCCAGTGTTTGCCCAGTTTACATTTGCTGTACAACTAGATTGCTTAATCCATGTTGTTTTTTTTAGTTAAAAACGGTTCACTGGTTGCCTAGTTTACATAGCTGTACAACTAGGTTGCTGAATCCACTGAAGTTTTTTTAGTTAAAAACGGACCACTGGTTGCCTAGTTTACATAGCTGTAGAACTAGATTGCTTAATATACTGAAATTTTTTTAGTTAAAAGCGGTTTAATGTTTGCTCATTTTGAATTGCCTGTTACTGAAATTGCTGACATTTTTCAGTGTTAAGTATGGATGGTGTATTTTGTTTTATTGTTTTTTTTTAGGTGGAATATCTGTGCAATTTTAATGTGTTAAAGTGCTTTGTCTTTGCTAACAGTGCTCACCGTGTTGTATTATTTTATCGTATTCTAAAATGGTGTTTCACACGTGAAAAATTTGGCGACAAAAAAAGCGCCAAGTAGTGGGTGTTGGCGACAAAAAAAGTCGCCAAAAATAGCTGACACCCGCTTACGAAATTACTCCCGGTTGTTAGGCCGTTTTCTGGCCAGATCGATCAGCGGGCGATGCCGATAAGTATTTCTTTTATTTTTCCATGGGATGAATCGAAATTTAAATAATGTTATGTGTGATTTATAGACTGTACTAATAGGGAAATAAGCATAATATAAACTTAAAAGCAGGACACGTTTTAAAACTTTCAATATCGCAACACTCATGTTGGGCAATACTGCTGGCCAAAATCGAGACAAACAACGGATTTTGAAATCAATTTCTTAGTATAATTGTATTTAATCTTGAAGAATTTCCATATTTGGAAATATAGAATCTTTTTTTTTTAATTCTATGGTCAAGTACATTTATGAGTGGATAAATTATTTTGTCGCTGCCGGATTGCGCCTCATTCTACCACCCATAAAATGAAGTATATTAACTAACTAAATTGTGTTAATTATATTAAAATTTATTTTTAGGGCTAATTAATTAGTTAATGGAATTACTAATGTTAATTAGATGTAAATAAAACTAAAACTCCACTCGTGTTACACTTCAGAGGGGCTTATCCCATTCATTCCTTCCACTTGCGTGATCTAATGTCCAGGTGTTGTGCGATAATAAAATAAAACACAACTTTTACGAACTTTTCTTTATTTAATATGAGAAAAATTGAGAAAACGCTAGACAATTAATGTCCATTCTCTTTCACAGATGGCGCCACCACCGCACGCTTTCCCTTTCAAGCTGTATTCCAGCTTGACAGTTGAAATGACTTCTGCAAGCTTACTGAAAGCTTAAAATGAACTGAACTGTCAAGCTTGTATTAATACGTCAAATTCAAAGAAATGTCAATCTTGATTTAAGCTTATATGTGCTGTCTGGGTTTGACCCCCTTTTCCCCCTTTGTCACAAAGTGTCACACACAGTTCACCATATCTCCTCTCACCCCTTGTCACATGCCATACTATATTAAACATGTACTACTTGAAGTTCTAAAATAAAGGAAATACCTTGTTGTCAATCTCAGCACAAGCACCAGGAACTTTATCCATTCCTCTGATAAAATTATGTAGCTGCTGTGTTGTTAGTTCGTCAAACTTTATCTATATTCATGGAATTGAATATAATTTTCAAACACATGTTACAATACAAATAAAATTTGTCAATTGTCATAAAATATACACTTTTACAACCAACAATGTTCATTTATTGAGTTGGTCAAAAGCTTGTTTTTCTTCTTTCTTTCTTTCTTTTTATTGAAATAATTTATATATTAATGACTATGTCATTTTATCTCTCAACACCCTTTATTGAAAAATGTGTTCCAAAAATGCGACATAAAAAAGCGACATAATTTTACATGTATTTAAATACTATTGGTTCACAACAGCTTTAATCTAGTGTTACAATATTTCGTAAGCTGTAGAATATGCGCCACATGTATTTTTTTAAATATATTTAAATACTATTAGTTCACAGCTTTAATCTATTGTTACAATATTTCGTAAGCTGCAGAATATGCATCACATGTATTTTTCTATAAATAGGTTACACTCATAAAAATTTCAACATAGGGTTACCAGGCGAAATACTCGAAAGATGAGCGACAAAATGCCATAGTCAATTAATATCGTTTTAATGAGTTGGCAATAATGAAATTAAATAATTGGGGGGGGGGTCTCCCCCTGACGAGGCTCGAACAGCCAAGATTTTATATATATATATATATATATATTATTTTTTTAAATAAAATACAGGGTTGGTTGTTTTCAATAATAAATTTTATTTCCTCGCTTTTAACTTCAATTGCTCTAAATACCGGGGGTGGGTGTCCTTTGCAATGATATACCTCCACTAGGAAACTTCACAAACCACGCCTGAGAAGTTTCAGTAGAGACAACAATTTTGCTTTAATATTTTTTGAAATAGCATCATATACTAAAAATTTTGCTTCTTGTTGCTCATTCTGAACATTGTGATAGCGATGGACGGTATATGAAAGGATTGTGATAAAATTTATTTGAAATAAAAGACCAATTACCAATACTTATTCTCTTTTTCTTTTTTTGCGAAATCAAAAGCGTCTGTTTGAATCAACTTTTATCTTAAGAAGTTTATCTTTACAACTTTATCTTAACAAAATGAAGTTTTTGCCCCCCCCCCGAATATCTAATAAAGGTAAAATAATAATAATAAAATTATCCATGAAATTACAATATTTTAGGCATATTCAATAAAAACCAAATGAAAAATAAACGTTAGCGAATGACAAACAAAAAAAAAAGAAAGAAAAAAAAAGAGAAAAGAAAAGAAAAGACAGTGCAATTCTCCTCAGAAACTACACAAATGTACCAATTTTTAATTTAAAAAAACACCTTTCCAGTTGTAAAACAATTTTATAATTCAAGACTCAAATTTCACAACCCTGGAACTTTCCGTTTAACATGCTCGCGCCCATGATTACCAAGACGTAACGATGATTTCCCTTCTGTTTCCAGTATTATTTCCTGCAATTCCTTTTCATCACGTGATGCCTAGAGTCACGTGCAACGTCTTTGCAACGATAGGAACTAACAAATATAGGGATAAAAAAGAAAGAAAAAACACGATCCCGCAAGACAAAGGCATTAATACACCATGAATATTATCGTTACGAGAATTATCTTTACATACAGATATCTCTAAATTAAGAATTTCAAACTAAATAAACAATAGTAATTGTAATAGTGAGAAGGCTTGATAGAATGATTTTAATTTACTAATACTAACATTAAAAAATGAAGGGAGTGCATATCCCAACTTTGAAAGGCTGTGTTTTCTAAACAAGGTAGCGTTCTATATCGCATATCGTTTTCAGTGAGAAGTTAAGAAGCTTCATTAATTTTGTTTCTTTTTTCTATTTTTTCTCTTTTTCTTTCAGGGAATGCGAAATTTTGACAAAGCTCCTCATCAGTGGCCCGCAAAAATCCCAGACTTAATTCCCGGGGATAATTTTTTTAGGGAGGGTGGAGGCTACATAAAAGATAAAGTTGTTTTCTTTCTCTATCAGCTCACTGAAAAAGTGGGTAACTGCAACCATCGAAAGTGCAACGCCAGCATACTGAAAAAGTGGGTAACTGCAACCATCGAAAGTGCAACGCCAGCATACTGAAAAAGTGTAGGACGAATTGTACTATAGAATGGATACCGTTTGTGTTTTTGATGATGGTGCATTTAATATTTATAACTCTGTGCTCTTAGTAACTTTACAATGTTGCCTTTTATTTATTTTTTCCAAAATGCTTGTATCTTCTGTATTTTTGTAAATATACCGCTTCAAAGTTGGGATATTAATTTGTAACCACCCTCTACATTAAAAAACTGCTGGAGAAGTCGTGAATTATTTCTATTAACAGCTTTCTGAAACAACCAATTCAGCTTTAATTATATCCTTATATAACATGCTACTTTGGAAAAATTTTCCATAGCCGAAATAAAAGTATTATTAATTACACATTCCATATAATTAGTTTTCTGCATTTTAAGTTCATAAAAAATGTAACAAACCATGCATTGCTCAATTTTTCGCAGAGGACGATTGTAGGTAGCCCCTTCTTCACTTTGAGGAGTTGTTTTGGGGTCTTCCACAATTCTCTCAATTACGTCCACCTGAAATATATTTTTTATCAGACATGAAATGACAACTAAAATTTTCTTAATTGTCTTTGAAGAATGAACGACATAATCCACAAAACTCACTTACTTTCCAAAAGTAGTGTTTTTCTTGAGCAAGTAACAATCGTTGGAGTTAAATTGATAATTCCTTTCAGTGGAAAGCACCGAAAGTTATCATTAATTAACCAGGAAGTAGCATTGAAAATAACATTGCTTGTGTGTGTGTAAACAACAACAAACAAAATAAATGAATATATAAAATTCTATTTCGCAGATACTTCAAAACTGAAGAGCAGCTTTCCCTACTATGTCAAGATTACCAAGAGGAACACTTACGTGCTAAGGGAAAACAATTTATTGTCGTAATTTTATGTTACGATTTCTTTCCCTCTAAACGAAGTTGACTCTCTTTCATGTCATTTTACTAATGAAAATTTTCAAACAGTATCTTAAAACCATTTATGCGTAGTTTTAATTACTTCCAGAGTACTTTTGATTATGCCTTAAATTCTATTGGATTCCATTACTGGGGTCTTAAGAGGCAGAGAGGTTCAATTAATGTATTTCAGTGAGCTCTTAGTATTTGAGGTGTTAGAAAGCAGACTGCGGGACCCTTTGGTATTATAGAAACATATGTGTTATTTAAAAATTTCAACAGTACTGAATGTGGAGGAATCTTGTGCTGAGAACTTATAAACTTTTCTACATTTTTCGCTTACTTTTTATCTATACATTATGCTTAGAAAAAGAGTCAGTTCTTCAATGGTTGTTGAACCCATCTACAAACTATATCACAAAATTCATTACTGTACGAAACTGGCTTCAACTAGCATTACATAATTTTTTCAGTATCATAATCAGAGAGTAAACCCTTTTTCTATCATAAGTATTCCGCTCTTAACCCAAATGAGCGAAATTCGATCCGACGGAGCAAATTTTCGATCCTTTTGACGGTGGAAAGTGAGCTTCTTCTTTAGGAACGTCTTTTACATACAGGGCTAATTCATGGTATACACTTTGAGAGCTGGTACAGGACACTAACAATCACATTTTGTGTAGGAAAGTATGGTCAAAAGTGAAGCGTCGAAGCACAAACACAGGAAAGAACAATTGCAGGAGACGGAGGAAAAACGAAGTTGTTAGTCGCTTAAATTGCCGGTAGATGGCCAGTTGGCGTTGATTTGGGGAAGAGAGGCCACTCTCGTTTCAGATTTCTTCCACTCACCACTAGAAACCGCATGTGGTTTCAGCATAATGGGGCGCCAGTCCACTTCACCCTAGATGTTCGTCAGTACTTGAATGCGACATTTGGCATGCGATGGATTGGACGTGATGGATCTATCTCGTGGCCACCCGGTCTCACGATTTGACGCCCCTGGGTTTCTTTTTATGGGAATATTGGAAGAATGACGTTTATGCTGACGTTTATCCTGTAGACTCCGATGATGATCTCGTTGTTCGAGTATCCGTAGCTGCTGCACGTTTGCACGAAGTTCCTGGTATCTTTGAAAGTCTTCGTCAATCGCTGCACCGACGCTGTCAAGTGTAGTGCCCCTCATCCATGTTCACCTGGTCCTTCGGAAATGTGCTTTCGATAGCTAGCCAGCGATTGCTAACCTGCGCCTGAATTGGAAGCTGTGGCGCTCGTTTAATCAGCAAATCCGCAGCTACTGCAATTATGCAAAACTTAGACACTACTACGCAAGCCGCTATAAAAGTCACAGCAAGCTGGGGTTTAAGGTAGTCTAATCTTTGTCCCTGCAGGGATCTGGTGAGGCCATCTACGATTCCTGTCCGACGTCGTGGATCCTTCGTCATCGCTGTGGATAATGAGTATCTGCTCTCCTCGCCTTCCAGCTTGATACTGTAGATCCATCGTCTTCGTTGTGGATTCGGAGTGCCAGCTTCTTCCTGCATCCAGCCTCAGACCATCGATCCAGTGTGTTGCGGAATTACTCTGCTACTCCTGGGGTTCGTCGTTCTAAAGTTCAGTTGGTGTAAAAAGTTCAAGTAAAAAGTCACTTGTCAGGATGGAACACAAACTTTATTGCTTCTAGAACTTCGCAGAACAATCAGCTGTACACAATTCACAAGCACAATCTAGCAGTAACGTGCTTTTAACAATCCGCTTAGGTCAGAAGCTCTCACAAATGCTGTATTTCTCACACAAAATAAGTCACTTTCACAGGCAAAAATTCAGTGAAAATATTCAAGAGATATCGTACGCAATCCCTTAAGACACAGCAATGAAGAATTTACACACAGCACTTTGAAAACAGCTTCGTAAAGCAAGCTAAAACACGCCTTCTATAGCACTATCAATTCTCAAAGCAAACGTACTCTCACTGACAGCTCTTCACACATTGAGCGTTCAACTCGCACTGAACTGTCGGGGCAGCGCGCTGGTGGAATTTATATATATCCGAGGCTGAAGCTGCGAGCAGTTTCTAGAAAAGTATATTACTCGAAGATTCCAGATAAAGCGGGACTTCTGATTACGTCATAGAAGAGAAATGTTAGGTTATTATGCGTTTTAATGCAGAAAAAACAACTTCCAGGTCCCATTGGGAAAATCACGCCAAATGACCAAAATGTCGCCAAGCTTGGCGACTTTTGGCGAAATATCGCCAAATTTGGCGCCAAAAATAAGTCCCCAAAAGTGAAGAGAACGAGGCCCTAGGACCTACCTATATTTCTCGAGATTTCTAGAAGCCCCATAGAAAAGCATACGGGAAACCGAAACCTCCGTATCTCGGTTTCTAATTGGCCGATTTTGATGCAACAAAAAGCAAAATTTATGTATTTGAAGCGTAGAATACGAATTTTAAACCATTTTAAGCCCCAGAGCAGCGGGTTGCCCCGAAAATTCGTAACATTGCCCCCTTCCCAAGGACTGCACGTCCCGGGCAGTACAATCCCCAGTTAGGAGGTCACACAAATATACAGTGTCCAACCTTTAACCAAATCTTAACAACATAATTTAAGCAAATAATCAATAAACACAGTAAGCAAATGCACTCTAATTAATAAATAATAGACATAATGAACAATTACACTAACAAGCAATAAATGTAATAAACAAATACACATTAATAAAAACCAATATATTACAAATATTTACACTAAACATGGCGTAAGTATTGAGTGAAAGTGTGTTGACGAAAGAGGAAGAGAAGAGAAAGACAGGAAAGAAATGAGAGTTGAAAGAAAGGAGGAATTACGCCATAGTGACGATGGTCTGATAGTCAAATAACTAATTACCACCGCGGTAGAGGGCTAGCCGATCATAATGTACAACTTTTGGCTTCGAGTTTGGTGACTTACGAATCCGTACGATGACGTCATTCAGCCGGTTTAAGACAGTGTAAGGACCGTCCCACGGCGATTGCAGCTTGGGAGACAGGCCTTTCCGTCGAGTAGGATTCCATAGCCAAACTTTGTCACCTACGTTGAAGTCATGTCCTGTAGATTTCGTGTAGTAGCGATTCTTCATCCTCTCCGTGTTTAGGTTGATCCGCTCCCGAGCAAAATGATGCACGTCTTCAAACCGCGCCCGAAGATTTTCCATGTACTCTTCTGGCGATGAAGGCGCGTCTGGAGGGCGGCCGAACACTAGATCGGCGGGAAGACGAAGATCTCTGCCGAACAGCATCTGCGAAGGTGTGAAGCCGGTAGTCTCATGGACGGCACTCCTATAGGCCAGCAGGAAGAGGGGGAGTTTCTTGTCCCAGTCCTCTTGATTCCTAGATACCAGGAGCGAGAGGTTGTTCAAAATTGTGCGATTGAATCGCTCCACCATGCCGTCGGATTGTGGGTGTAAAGGCGTAGTCTGGGTTTTGTCTATTCCGAGAAGTTGACATAGTCCTTTAAAAACTGAAGAGGTAAAGTTCGTTCCTTAGTCGGAATGAAGCTGCAGAGGGGTTCCATACCTGGAAATCCATTCTTGCACCAGTACCTCTGATACGGTCGTAGCTTCTTGATCGGGGATAGGAAACGCTTCGGGCCATTTAGAGAAATAGTCAATGACAACTAGGATGTATTTGTTGCCATCCGAAGTTCGCGGAAGAGGTCCCAGGATGTCGAGGGCAATTCTCTCGAAACTCGCTCCTACGTTGTAACGATGTAGTTTTCCACGGCTTCGTTTCTTCGGGCCTTTACGGGCGGCACAGGCGTCGCAATCTTAATACCACTTTTCGACATCGCCTCGAGCCCTAGCCCAGTAGAAGCGCTCGCGAACTTTCTACAGGGTCTTCGTTACGCCAAAATGGCCTCTAGTTAAGCCATTATGAAGTTCTTCTACAACTTTCGGAATCCTCGAGCGAGGGAGTACTAACTGCCATCGGAGCACCTTGCCGTCGTCCGACTCCCATTTACGATACAGGACTCCATTTCTCAGGCGAAGCGAATCCCATAAAGCCCAGTACTGTTCTGTTGCCGGACTGTAAGATGATATTTCTTGCCAACTGGGCTTAGCGCTGGATTTTTCCATAAATTCCACAATAGGTTTGATGTCGCTGTCTGCTAATTGGTCCGCCCGAACATCTTCGTCACTCCAGGGATCTTGGGATGGTGTCGATGATGTAACTTGGCGGACAACGGGATGTTTCAGATGGTAATTTTTCTCTGCCCTGGAGCAATAGCGACAGCTGTCTATACAGGGCCTTCTTGACAAAGCATCTGCATTTCCATGAGATGCCCCTTTCCGATGACGTATCTCGATGTCATATTCTTGTAATCGCTGTATCCACCTGGCTATTTGGCCCTCTGGATTCTTGAAACTTAGAAGCCAACTTAAAGAGGCATGGTCCGTTCGGAGCAGGAACTTTCGCCCGTACAGGTAATGATGGAAGTGCTCCACGGCTTTAATGATAGCAAGAAGTTCCTTTCTCGTAACACAATAGTTACGTTCTGCCTTTGAAAGGCATTTGCTCCAGTAAGCAATGACGTGTTCTTGGCCATCTATCTCCTGGGACAAAACTGCTCCGACACTCTCCTTACTTGCGTCTGTGTCCAGGATAAATGGCTTGTCAGGGTGAGGATACGACAGGATCGGCGAAGATGTTAAAGCCGTCTTCAGTTCGTTGAATGCGTCCTCACATTCCTCAGTCCATAGAAATTTCTGTCCAGTCTCGGTCAATTTGTGAAGAGGTCTTGCAATTTGAGAGAAGCCCTTCCCGAATTTTCGATAGTAAGTACACAGACCGAGAAAACTTCTTAAGTCATGGATATTCTCGGGACGACTACAGTTCTGGACTGCGGACGTCTTTCCGGGATCGGTTCGGACTCCGTCGGCGGATATTATGTGCCCGAGATAACGTACTTCCCGACGAAACAAGTTGCGCTTCGATGGACTTAGTTTCAAGTTTGCCTCTTTTAATTTCTGCAGTACCTTTCAAATGTTCTCGAGATGCTCTTCGAAAGTCTTTCCGATGATGATGATATCGTCCAAATAAACGAGACATGCTTCGTAGGAAAGTCCTCTCAACACTGTCTCCATCAGACGCTCGAATGTAGCCGGTGCGTTGCAGAGTCCAAAAGGCATAACTTTGAACTGCCACAATCCTTGTCCCGTGGTGAACGCAGTCTTTTCACGGTCATCGGGATGGATTTCTACTTGCCAGTAGCCACTCTTGAGATCCAGAGTGGAGAACCATTCATTTCCCGATAAAGTGTCCAATATGTCGTCTATCCTGGGAAGAGGATAGCTGTCTTTCTTGGTAATGTCATTCAGACGTCTGTAGTCAACGCAGAACCGGGTGGAACCATCTTTCTTTCGGACCAAAACAATCGGCGAGGCCCACGGACTAGTCGATGGCTCGATGACGTCATCACGCTGCATCTCCTCCTAAAGTCTGCTCACCTCTTCTTGCTTAGCAAACGGCAGCCGCCTAGGATGTTGCTTGATGGGAGAATGGCTGCTTGTGTCTATTCTATGTTGCGTTAACCTCGTACGGTCAAAGTCATCGGAAGTACGAGAGAAGAGGTCTTCAAATTCAGCTATTACTTTCTCTGCAGCGCTTCTCTGTTCTGCCGTTAACTCCACGTCTTGTAATAATTCCTTCGTCAGGCACTCGGAAGATTTAGCTGTCGTTTGGCTGATGTTCTTATTAATGCAGGTAACAGGAGTGCATGTCGCCAACACTTCATTTTTCTTTATCACCTTCGACTTGTCCGTCACATGTGCTACTCTAACTGGAATTTCTGTTCTCGACAAGTCCACAAGTGTTGCTCCCACAATTACTCCTCTGACGGAATCACTATTGTTTGGGTGTTCGATTAATCCAAAACGGAATTTATTGATTTCTTTTCTGTTCCAGAAATTATTGAATCAGTTCTGGGAGGTAGAGTGATATCAGTCTGGGCTATTATTTGCTGAACAGGTAAAATAGTTTCATTTTTAATATCGAACGCAGCTATTTCTTCTGAGTCTGAACGAAGCTCATTATTCTTAAAGTCCAAGTTAAATTTGTGCGATTTAAAATTGTCCGAGAATAAAAGAGTCTGCAATATTGGCGACATATACCACATGGTCGTATCTGGCATTTCCAAACGTGATTTCTACTTGCGCTTTTCCGCCCACTTCGATCTTGTCACCTGTCACAGTCTGGAGGGTCAGCGAGGGCGGAGTCCAGATAATCTTTAATTTCTTGGCCAGATCCGTCCTTATGATGGTTACGTTCGCTCCAGTATCAATCACCATGTGGCATGGGCAACCATTAACGTATCCGAGTACAAATAGTCCATCACTGCCGTCATTCACTGATGAAATCTGTAAGACTTTCAAACAAGGCTTTTGAATATCCCTCAGCCTCTGTTCCTGACAGTCGTCTCTTTTCTGTCTTCCTTCATGGGCTTCTCTGGTGCATTGATAACTGCGATCTTTACGAGAGTTCTTTTGTGCGTCACAGTATTTTCGTAAATGTCCCTCGCCGTAAATGTCGTAAATGTCCCCAACTGCCATAGGCTAGATGACACAGTCTATCTATGTCGGAAGCAAGCTCTTGGAGGGTCTCGCCAGATCTCTGTATCCTTGACTTAAGTTGGATTCTACTATATTCTTTCTGGCACTTCTCTCCGAATTTCATCTCCAAGGCACTGGCAAGGGCGTCAAAATCTCCTATCTTCGTCGCTCCAATAGTTTGCAATACGTTAATTGCATCTCCGTTAAGGAAAGCGGCCAGTTGGTCCGCTTTCTCGGACTCGCTCCAACCATTGGCTCTAGCGACGATTAAAAATTGTGTCTTGTAGGCTTCCCAGGGAGTCTTTCCGTCATAAGTGGTAAGTTTCACTGCTGGGCGGCGTGACGACAGTCTGATGTTTTCCGGTAACTTTCCCAGCTTGACGAGAGAGTCCAATTTTTCTTCCAATTTAGCTTCACATTCTTCCCGTATTTTCGAAACTATATTTTCTTTCCAATCCAGTTTGTCCTCGATTTTATTATTAAATTCTTCACGTAATTCTTTCATGTTTTTCTCTTGACTTTCTTCTAGGAGCGACACTCTTTTCTTCACTTCCTCTAATCCGGTTTTCATCTCTTCGTGAGCGGTTTTTAATTCATCTAATCCGGTTTCTATTTTTCTTTGTCCATCTTCCACTTTCTTCTCTAGTCCGACCAATCCGACTTCAATTTTCTTTTCCAAATCAGCTTGTCCGGCTTCAATTTTCTTTTCCAAATCAGCTTATCCGGATTTCATCTCTCTTTTTATCTCATCTTGTCCGAATTTCATGTCGTCTTGTCCGGCTTTCATCTCGTCTTGTCCGGATTTCATTTCCTGCATCATATTCATGAGCTTTTGAAGTCATTCTTCCATTTTTCGTCTAGTCAAAACCATAAACTGGAAAATTAAAGTATTTCTTTAGAATCCCGATTCTGACACCAAATGTTGCGGAATTACTCTGTTACTCCTGGGGTTCGTCGTTTTAATGTCCAGTTGGTGTAAAAAGTTCAAGTAAAAAGTCACTTGTCAGGATGGAACACAAACTTTATTGCTTCTAGAACTTCGTAGAACAATCAGCTGTACACAATTCACAAGCACAATCTAGCAGTAACGTGCTTTTAACAATCCGCTTAGGTCAGAAGCTCTCACAAGTGCTGTATTTCTTACACAAAATAAGTCACTTTCACAGGCAAAAATTCAGTGAAAATATTCTAGAGATATCGTACGCAGAAAAAACAACTTCCAGGCCCCATTGGGAAAATCGCGCCAAATGACCAAAATGTCGCCAAGCTTGGCGGCTTTTGGCGAAATATCGCCGAATTTGGCGCCAAAAATAAGTCCCCAAAAGTGAAGAGAACGAGGCCCTAGGACCAATATTTCTCGAGATTTCTAGAAGCTCCATAGAAAAGCATACGGGAAACCGAAACCTCCGTATCTCGGGTTCTAATCGGCTGATTTTGATGCATCAAAAAGCAAAATTTATGTATTTGAAGCGTAGAATACGAATTTTAAACCATTTTAAGCGCCAGAGCAGCGGGTTGCCCCGAAAATTCGTAATAGGTGCTACTCTCCGCTTGGCCTACCACACCCGCTGTACCACTTATGTTATTATGACTTATTGTTTTATTTTGTTTCGTTATTTTTTAAGTTAGTTCAACGTTCATCAATTGTTACTGCTTAATGAAGCTGGATTTCGACATAATCAATGTGATCATTTAAGACGAAACTACCTTCTGATCTGGAGTCAATAAAGGGGTTTACTACAAATTCCCTTTACAAGCAGGTATGAATGCTGATGGACGCAATTTTTGAAAACTTATTATAAATTAATTTCCACTTGCAAACGAGGTTATGAAAATAAAATACTTTCCCTATTATTTGTTTTCTGAGTGTTTGTGCTTCGACGCTTCACTTTTGACCATACATTCCTATACAAAATGTGATTGTTACAATGTCCTGTACGAGCCCTCAAAGTTCGTACCATGAATTAGCAGTCATCCTATATAGAGTAAAAACTCGTATCTCTACTCATACAGTAAAAACTCATATATCAAATTCGTATCTCTAAAGATTTGTTAAAGTATAAAGTTTCTTTATGACTGCATTTGTACTTTACACTTTTTATACAAACATCCCTACAACCAATTTTGCTCGTGTTACCGCCGGCCATGTAGCCGGCCGATGATAGCCCGAGCAAAATTGCTGGTAGGGATTTTATTTGTTAATCTGAAACTTTTGTAAAAGCAAAGTTCCTTATAACGTGATTTTACGGTGTTTATTTTTTAGTCCTACTATATTTCTACGCTGATCCCTGACTCATTGATTTTCTAGCAATTCCGGGTAATCACTCCAAGATTAAACTTTCACCTCCATTATTCCAAAAAGATTAAAAAGTTAAGCGCAGTAACGTCGAAACAGTTTGTACGAACTGCTTGACATTTTGCAGAATTATGTATAAAAATATAGAAAGCAATCTCGGCTACTTTAAAATTTTTTAAATCCACCTGTTCCCTAATTTTTAAGCGAATTTTCGACACTTTCTGCTCCATTTTATTAGAGTAAAAAGAGTTAATCAATTGCCTGACAAAATTAGCTGTCGAAAGTGACAATTACGTCCTACTGGAACCTGTCAGTCTATCAGTCTCTGAAGGAAAATTTGCAATTCTAATTCGTTTAAAATAGTTTTTATTGATTATCCAATTCCTTTTTTCAGAAATAAAATTATCTCGTCTGCATGAAACATTCCCTAATAGCACAGATGGTCACAAAACAGTCGCTGTAACGTCACAGAGGGTCACAACTGTCACAGGACTATCACAAACTAGTTACATTGTGACTTGTGAGTGATGCGACTCCACTGTGTGGTCACTGCGACCCCTTCTTTGTGACCAGTCACCAAGTGACGTCACTGTGAAGTCACCCTGTGTGATCGGTCACTAAGTGATCGCTTTGTGAATTCACTGCGGGACTGATTTGTGACTGCCGGTTGTTGTGACGTCATAGTGACTGTTCTTTGCGACTTAGCAAACAAACTTACTTGTAATCACATTTTTTTGAGTGATACCTTATTTCAAATATTTAATGACCGGACCAGCACTATTTGGCAGTAATGGGCCTGTATATATTTCGTAGTGTTGGCATAAAATTTCGTTATTTTAATTAAATAATATTGTTTCACATTCATACGGTGTAGAAGTGTTAGGGGATATAAGTTCCGGGCACCCAAAGGCAGGGTCACTGCAAAGATTTTTTTTTTTTTTTTTTTGAGGGGGGGGAGAAGTTCATATTATGCCTTCAAATATTTTAGTACTAAAAACTAAAATAATACAAACGAGTTCAGTATGTATAAAAATGTTTACTACACAGACAGTGGAACCTCCACTCTGTATATGACAGTATATAACCCCCACTTTGTACAGAATTATGAATTTTAATCTTAACATTTTTATAATTTATATTAATTTTTTACAATTTTGCTAAACTTTTCCTGAAAAACATATTTGGAGACTTTTTTCTACGTTAAGCCCCTTTTAAAATCTACCGAATTAGGGTGCAGAAATATGTTAGAGAGTATTACACGAAGACCAGTTAGGGTTTTGCATGAGAGCTCAGCTCCTGTAGTCTTTTTTTCTTCAGAGAATTTTAGATTAAATTAAAAATTTTAACAGCCTACATAATTGCTTCTATTGACATTTTTTATTAAATTAAATATAGCAGGGGTAAAACAAAAGATTACTTAATTTTTAAATATAAATTAGGTAATTAATGCTCAAATTTACAATAAAACAAATTAGAGCTCCTGCAGCTATTTTGTTAGAAATTCAGCAATGAACCAGGATTTACATATTATTTCTTTCAATCTGTTTCGATTACTCTCGAATCAAATGTTCTATTTCACACCCTTTTACGTGCCTCCTTACGGGAAGCAAGAGGTCAAACCCAGGGTCAACTAATATCTCACGGTTGCACGATAAGGCACCAAGAATTCGAACTGTTATCGCGGATTTGGCTATATTAATTCAGATTATTTATACGAAGTACAAATGAATTTTTTATGCATTTGAAGATTGGCGAGTGAGAGAGATTGTCGATTGAGTATAGTAACCCATTCTTTTTTCTTTTGATGTTTCATTTCGTTTTGAAAATCTTGAAACGTTGAGCGGGAAGCCAGTTATGAAATATGCTTTTTAGGATACAGTTTTTCCGGTTGTTGCAGACTTTCGAGAGGGTTATTGCTATAGACTAGTAAGATATCTCTGTTAGGAGCAATAATAATTATAATAAGATTTGCTTCTGCAGTGATATCTTGCTGGTTATGGATAGTGAAAGTGGATTTCAAAGTTTTACAATTGGATTTTACATTTTTTAAACAGTTGGGAAAATATTACAGGTAAATTTTTACTTTTACTGTTTTTATGTTGCTAGCTGCATCAATCTATGGCTGCATTCATATCTTGTTACAGTTATTCGACTTCTTTGTGACATAAAATGTAAGTATACATATTAGTATTATGAAATGTTTGTTTTTACTTTTTTAATTCATCATTATCTGGAATTTTCTAGTTATGTTTATCTTGTCAACATGGGCCTGTTGACTCCTTAGGCAGATAGCCCTCGTGTAACCAATCTAAAAAGCATGTTTGACGCATAACTAAACTAGAATGTCCCACATTTTCATTACGTACAAAACTTAAAATACCGTTATAACGAAATTTTAGGGACCTCAAACGCTTTCTCTTAATTTGAATTGAAAACTAATAATTGCTTGTCTTTCAAAATAGTCCCATACGAGTAATGTCGTGACGAGGGTTGCGGTTGCGACACATTTGTGATATCGGAGTCGCCATTGTGACCACTATGTACCGGCACATTTCAGTTGCAGTGTGATCGCGACTACGCTGTGACGACGCATTGTAGTCACATCTGTGACTGCGACCGCTCTGTGTCGTCACTGAAGGGTCACAGCGGTAACCGTCGTCGCAGTTGTGACTACTCTGCGGGGTCGCATTGTAACGTCACCGTGGGTGGACATAGGGACTGTGGCGTGACTAAACGGAGGCATCACAGCAACTCTTTGTGACTCTAATGACACTGTTTCGCGTGGTCACTTTTTAGTCACGGGTGACAGTTGTGCTATTAGGGTTGCTATAAGTGGAGATGTTTCCAGCAAAACGAAATCTTTGGAATGCGAAAAGTTGTCGAACTTTTCATAAGAAAATGCAATTCCGATTTTGGTATATAATAAGAAATGAATATGAAATTTTTTATTTTAAGTGGACGAAGATTAAATATATTAAGTGCCGACATATTTTGTTAAATGTTTCCTCTAGCTCCCGTTGTAATTACCTCCACAACGGGCTTTATCTTTTAGTAGTAAAGAGAGAAAGAGAGCGATAAATGAAAAATCGTCTTGATTATTAATAGAAAAATAAATCTTCTCTAGTCAGCAGTTGAAAGAATAATTAAAATAGAGCCCACATAAAATCTCTCAAAATAGCATAGGATAAAAAGAATGTCAGCATAAAATCAATATTTCACACAAGTTACAAATTCTAACTCTAGATTAAAACATTTACTGAGTGAGATAAGTAAAACTTTGTACAATAGCACACATAAAAAGATACTTAGCGGACTGGACGATCGTTTCGGCCGAAGAAATATTCAGCCTTCTTCAGCAGTCAACATGCCGTGTGGCAAAATAGTCATTATTTTGCCACACGGTGTTCTGACTGCTGAAGAAAGCAGAATATTTTTTCGACCGAAACGATCGTCCAGTGCGATAAGTATCTTTTTATGTGTGTTATCATACAAAGTTTTATTTATTTCATCTTTTAACACCAGTTTCGTTTTGAGTGTTTTTTATTTCATATACTGAGTGCTTCAATTTATTTGATCAGACGGCTATCTTTCAACTTATTAACGTGATACAAAAAGTTTTCTTGTGATATGCAGTTACTTTCTTCTTTGACTTATACTCGTTTCACAAAGAGCCGTTTTACTTTAAAAAAATGAAACAGTGATTTTTATGGTGACCATGTATACACATAACACACACGCAAATTTTATATAGTTTCTTATAAAGTGTATATTTTTTGTATAAAATGTATCCATATTCAAGTTGACTGACCTTTTATTTTCTCAAACTTCAATCTTAGATGCATACTTCCAATTACAAATCTGGTCGAAATTAGATGCAGAGTGAAGATATTAAAAGTTTGAAGTAAAAAAAAAAAAAAAAAAAACTTAATCAAAATTTGTATGCAGTCCTCAGATCACTACATTTATGTTTAGGGAAATTTTGCCTATATAAAAACTTGCAAACACATCAAGTTTGACATTTGTACAACAAATATTCACGGAGATATGAAACAAGGCGTTTCATATCTGATTTAAACTACTTTACACTTATGGTCATTTACCAATTTTCAGAGACCGTACATAAAATTAAATACAAGAAAAAGGGAATTTCGTGTGGAAATTTATTCGGAAATCAAACTGGTCTCTACGTTCTATCTCTGTCTACAGTAATTATGCAGTTACTGAACTTCTTAAAGGGGGGAGGGGGGTGCTATAGTTACTCAAGCCCGTTAAAGATCTGCCGAGTGCACTCGGTTATGGCCCTAATAAAATCTCTCAAGGTTGAATAAACTCCGCTGTTGTGTTTGGCTTCCTGAGGGTCTATTCCTAGAAATTGGAATCCTGAATCTGAAATGATGCGCTTCTTTTCACATTGCATTTTGCAATCTTCGGAACTGTTTTTATGTGTCATACAAAATATGTTTTTTTTTTTCTAATAGCAGTGATTAATTAAACATTACAGTGTTTTTTAACTTGAACACAGAACACTTTTATCACAATCTACGTTGAAAGTTCGTTCTTTTTCTGGTAGAAAATATGTCCCCATCACCATTTGTATGCTCTCCCACACTAAGCGTTGAAACTTAAACTTGATTTTCTCCACGAATATTGGTCTTACCAATATCGAAGTTCTTGTACTTGCAATGTTTTTATATGGACAAAATTCCCCTAACTGTGAATGTAGGGACCTACGGGCTGTATACAAATTTATATGGTGCATTTTTTCAGTCCCCCCCCCCCGCTTCAAACTTTTAACATATTTACTCTGAATCTAATTTTAACCATTTTTCTAATTGGAAGTATGCATCTAGGACAAACGGTTGCAAAAATAACGGTTGGTCAACTTAAACGTGGATATGTTGTGTAATTTCAAGTATAATACTATGCCAATACTTTAGATAGCCTTATGATCAAACAATTTAAACACTCGTTATACTATTATATTTATAAAAACTTGCATATACCATCGCTTCTATTCCTCTGGGATACATAAAACGGTTGTATAGTGTATCCACGGTATCATTAGGATCTACAGGAGTGGATTCCTGATAATATAAGGGTCCAGTGTCTAAACCGTCATCCGGACTAAATAGCGAGAAACCAGCTTCTTTATCACCACAAATCAATGTCCTGAAAGAAAAATGTGCATTATTTACAGTACATATAGTTTCTATACAAGTTAAAATAGTATAAAGCTTTCTTCAGTGATACATTTAGAATGGTCTGCTGTTGTAAATGAGGAAAAGCAGAGGTTTTTTTAATCGATTTTTTGTATGATTATCAGTTCTCAGTTTTGAGATGATGCACTGATGATGAGCTCTTCAAGATAGGTGTAAAGCCATCGATTCTACAGCTATATAATTATCGACATGAAAATCTAGTAATCACTATCTAACAAAGAAAAGTTTTTAGTTACTAGAAAAGAAAATAAGTCAAAATTTTACTCCTGCTTATGAAGTGCAGAAATCGTATTAATTAGTCCCAGAACGTTTTCATTTAGAATACTATTGCAGTAAAGTAGTTAGAGCTGTCTTTATTGACCAGATAGAAAATTGCATATGGGGGAAAAGTAAGACAAAACAAAGGAAAAGTAAGACAATACAGTCAGTCAAATAGTATAAGGGCACAAGAACTTTTATAGTGAATACTTAGAATCAAACATTTATTGTTAATTAGAGTAATGCAAAACATAAAAGGATTAATGCATGTAAGAATACATAGTTTTACAAAAATTTTAATCAATTGGCAAAAATAAATTATTTATATCACATCACGACCTGTTATTATGAAATATGTGAAAAACGTTGAACACTTAGAGATTATAATATAAAAAAAGAAATTATTTTGAAGTTTTCTTTCTATAAAATTTCATGTGCACTGTCTTTGAAATTTCAGTTAGTTTTGTTTTTTACTGAACCATAGAATTCATTGTACTTTGCTTTCTCAAGAGATTGATTGAACTGCCATGGTCCATGTACTGAAATTGTTTTGAGTGCTCTTTCAAAAGAATTCTAAAGGTACTATTTACGATGGAGATTATTATTTTGTAAAATTATATCAATTTTATCTTCTTTAAAATACACTGGTGAAATAAATTAAGAGAATTTGCATATTTTATCTAATTTCACTAAAGAACTGAACTGAATGTAAAACCACAGCTTCTAGAGAAAAATGCAAATCTTGTACGTCAAATACGTAAGCGTACACGTGTGTATAAGCGGAGCCCGTAGAGAAACAGGCTTTATAAATGCGCGTAAGTTAAGACGCATTTCGTTCGCTAGCACACCTCGGCGAATTTCTTGGTGTTATTTTGAAGCAATAGGTTAATTTCAAACTGTAACAGTAAAAATGAGTAACTACCAACGATTAGACGATGGAATGAGGTGGCGAATTGAGGGCAGGCAAGAAGCAGGCCAATCTCAAGTCCAGATTTGTAGCGAGTTCAATTGAACGCCCAGCGTTGTGTGTAACTTATGGAAACACTTCCAGGATACCGGATCCACCGAGAGAAAGCCTGGGCAAGGTCGCCCAAGAGACATGACGGCCAGAGAATGTCGTCATTTGTCCATTATAGCGAGGCGTAACAGGAGTGCTATAGCTTCTCAGCTCTCTCATGACTTGTATGCAGCCACAGGAACCTTTGTATCAAGGGTGACTGTTCCCAAAAGAGCTCATGAGAGAGGGTTGTTTGCAAGACCTGCTGATTGCGTCCCGCTCATACGTACAGAGAATCCGTTTAGCATGGTACAGAGAGCACAGAGATTGGAGTATGGATCAATTGGCAACCGTTCTCTTCACTGATGAGTCCCGGTTCAGCCTAAACACCGATTCTCGCCGTACGTTCATATGGAGAGAACCAGGTACCCGCTACCTACCCTCCAATGTCCACGAAATCGACCATTATGGCAGAGGAGGTTTAATGTTCTGGGCAGGCATCATGTTGGATGGCCGCACACCTCTCCATATCTTTGAAAGAGGCACTGTGACTGGTGTAAGGTATAAGGATGAGATCTTGGAGCCCTATGTTCGCCTTTTCAGGAGTGCAGTTGGCCCTGAATTCATTTTAATGGACGATAACGCAAGGCCACATAGGGCTTTTCTGGTCGACGAATTTCTAGAGAGTGAGGATATTCGCCGGATGGATTGGCCAACCAGATCTCCAGTTATATCATATCTCCAGATCCCTATAGAGCATGTCTGAGACGTTCTGGGGAGGTCAATTGCAACTCGCAATCCTCTCATAGAACCATCCAGGAAATGAAAACAGCGTTGCTGAACGAGTGGGACCAATTGCCACGGGAAATAATAAACTATTTTATTTCAAGTATGAAATCACGCTTCGAGAGCTGTACACGCTTAAACCCAAAGAGCGAAAAAAACGATATATCGCGGAGCGATCAGTTTCCATGGAAACCGACCGGTTTTTCCATGAAAGTGCTCTTTAAGTACTCTTTTTTCTGAGAATTTCTTCCCTTCCTGTTTTTTACGAGAAATTCCGTCCTCGCTTTTTGTTATATTCCGCTCCGCTCTTGTTATCGAAAAACGCTCCTAAAGGAGAAGATCCCTTTTCGCTCCGACTGGTCGAATTTCGCTTGTTTGGTTTAAGCGTATATATCTGTAAGAGAGGACCATACCTCCTATTAACCCATCTATTAACCCATTTTTTTTGCTTATTCTGCAACCGCTATTTCATACCTTCCGTGTGAGTTACCCACGATCATGCGTCTGTATTACAATTATTGAATGGTTATTTGTTTTTTATTGTATCAATATAAGTCCATATCAAATTTCATTAAAATTGGTCCAGTAGTTCTAGCGATAATCGACCAAGTCTGCAAATTCTCTTAATTTCTTACACCAGTGTAGGTACAATGATTGATCATAGACGTATCAGAATCCTATTCAATGCACTGCAAACGAACTTTAACCTTTAAACGCTGCTCATTTTTAGACACAGCTTGTGCGCCTTCAAACAGTTGATAATTAAATTGGTTTCAGCAAAAACAGAAAACGCCCATACATTCGTGCATGTACTTTGCGAAACTTTCGAGGAGAAAAAATAATTTCTTGTGTTTTTCTTAATATTATGATATTTAAATGAGGATTTATCTTTCGTGACTTGTAGCTCACATACGAGAAAAATAATAACTTTACTAGTTTTTCCTAGATGACGCCGCCATAAGTATATCCTTTTATTTTTATTTATTTTGTTTTATTTTGCGTAGGTTTGCATTTGTCTATTGTGGGGGAGGGGGCTTGGTCGAAGGGCTTCTCAAGGATTCTCATGCGTATTCACGGCCGGATTCAGAGGTGTGGCGGCCCTGGGGCAACAAAGGAGTGGTGGTCCCTGATTATTTCTGAAACAACGTAACAATTTTTTCGACGACCAGTGTGGCAAAGTGGGTTTACCGTTAACTCATAGCCTAGAGGTCGAGGGTTCGATTCCCACGGAGGTAGATTTTATTTACACAAAAAGTGTCTATTTCTTGTCTGGTGTTGCACTCTTAATGTAACCCCGATATGGCTCGCAACCGATCATGCTGACTTAAAATAGTATGGGAAATGTGTGCAAAGAAGCAGATGCTTTGCATCTGACTTCTTTGGGGATACAGGTCTTTGGGTGTACATTTCTTGAGTTTATAATAGTGTGATCATTTACTTTGTGAGTTTCTCACAAATATACGCATGATTAATATTATTCGAAAGAAGAATTCGAACAAGAATTCGAAAAGCGCTTCGGAATGTTCAAAACGGAAAATGAGTGGAAAAAGTGAGAGAACTGGTTTTCCATTGTCAGAATTTTATTTTAAAAAAATTATTTTGCACATCATTCGGTATCTGTTAGAAAATTTTAAGTAAAAATGCGTACTGTGGGGGCCCGTCTCTAGTGGAGGCCCCGGGGCTGCAGCTGTGGTTGCCCTCCCCTAAATCTGGCCCTGTGCGTATTCATTTCAAATCTGGAGAAAACCGACCAAAACTCCAAACAAGGGATGGACGCGAGATGATATTTTGCGAGACGAGACAAAGATTTACAGCTTTTTTACGAGACGAGACAGACATTTTTAACATTACGATATAGGGATTTTGCGAGACGAGACAAAGCTTTTAGGCTGTTTTACGAGACGCGAGACGAGAATTTTCCGTCTCGCGTCCATCCCTACTCCAAACTGTTAGATAGACAGCTGCGCGATATGTCCGAACGCGGGACCTTCACACTTCAGCAGTCAACAGTGTTCAGTGTCTACATCTTTTTAATTGCTCAACTGCAGTACGAAATTAATCGGAGGAAATTTTCTTTCCTTGTTAAATAGTGCGACTTTTATTATTTCCCTTTTCATATAATATCTTGAAAATGAATTAATACTTTTAAAATTTTCCTTTAAAATTGTGCTCTTGAATAAGTCTGCACTTTCGCTAATCTATCTGATTTCAAAATGCCGCTCGAATGTATTAGTTGTTGTTGTTGTATTAGAGCAAAGTTACCCGGGGACTAAGTCCCTAACCTTGGGCCTAGCACTTTCAGATGTATTTTTTATTCAATACTAAACGTAAGCATCTATCTAATATACACAAAAAAATTTTTCCTCAACTGCTTCAGCAAGATTTGAGTTGAAAAGGGATTATAAATTCTTAACTTTGTTTTGTGTAAATGTAAAAAAATTCTCAAGGTGGAAGGGAAGGATTTTTGTGTGCATTCTAGGAGCAGAAACTGTTTATCGGCAGGACAACCGGGTCACTTGCTTTTGACCCCGTCAATTTCATGGGACAAAAATTTTGTATTAAAAAGAAAAAATAACTTTTTTTCTATTGAAAAAACGTTAAAAGAGAAGTTTTTAATTATTATATTAACTACACTTGGGTTTCCCAAGCTTTTTTTTTTTTTTTTTTTTTTTTTTTTGGTGGAGCATTTCAAGAGTTAAAGAATTTTGGCGAAGCACCTTGTATAGTTTAACGAAACAACTTCTGTAAATCCGAGTCTGGTGCATTATAAGCTAAGGCAGCGATTTATTTTTTGTGGAGCGCTTGCTACCTGCGAAGCACGGTTTGAGAAACTCTGCTCAATACATATATTGTCAATGATAAACAATGCCAAGTATTCATAAACATTTTTTCTGAGCATAGGACCGAGTGGATGAAACACTGAGCATTGGGAGATGACTGAAGGGTGTAGGTTCAATGTTCTGGCTTCTCGCGCGACTAACGAATCTAACCAAGGCGCCTTGATCCAACGGTCTGGAGTTGCGGCCGGTTTTCTTCAGATGTTACGTGAATACGCGTTAAACCCCTCTTAAATAGGGCTTTCACCCAAGGCTTCCACATCCTTAGGCAGATAGCCCTAGCGTAGACTTGACATTGCCTTAATCAAAACCTTACTTGACCTTTGCTAACTTCATATCTCTAATCAAAGTAACTACTTCTTTTGGTTAGTTGTCAAACAGAAGACTCATTCTATCATATTTTCAGTATTGTATCTACAATTATACGATCAACATTTCTAAACGCTCATACATCGTTGAAAATGTTTTAGATCTTGCCTCAAAGTTTTTCACTTTTG
The DNA here is from genome assembly GCA_038373885.1 of Cheiracanthium punctorium. Lineage (NCBI taxonomy): Eukaryota > Metazoa > Arthropoda > Arachnida > Araneae > Cheiracanthiidae > Cheiracanthium > Cheiracanthium punctorium. The sequence continues at coordinate 252,699 of JAWZYV010003597.1, read as the reverse complement.
CAAAGATTGAAATCTCGTTTGAAAATAATACTGGGGCAGGATAAACTCCCAGCTTTCAGATAAAATTATTATTTGAAAATTGTTTATCTTATTATCTTAAGTTATGATGACATAATTTTTCAGTATGCACTGTAAATGAAATAATACCCAAGCAACACAACTATGTTGTTTGAATGTGAACTTTCAATGTCGTTTCCACATGATTTTGTTCAGTTTTCTCCACATTGTTTCAGCACAGACATTGATATAATATTGAAACAACATTGTGAAATCACAAGAGGAAAACAAATAAAAAAAACAAAATTTTATGTCTTTCATGCAAAATTATTAAAATCGTACGGAAATTTACGAAAGATAAAATTGTTGATAATTATCTATTTACTGCTGTAAAAATGTATTATGACAATGCTATATTTTAATACAAATTAAAATGATGTTTTCAAGTAGATAATTATCAACAATTTTATTTTTCGTAAATTTCCGTATTATTTTAATAATTTTGCACAAAAGAAATAAAATCTTGTTTTTTATTTGTTTTCCTCTTCTGATTTCACAATGTTGTTTCAATATTATATCAATGTCCATGCTGAAACAATGTGGAGAAAACTGAACAAAATCATGTGGAAACGACATTGAAAGTTCACATTGAAACAGCATTTTGTATGTTAGCATTTCACATTTAAAACTTATTGAAACAACATTGTTGTGTTGCTTGGGTAGATTTTATCAAAATCCGATAGGTTTTTATTTCTCTTATAGCACATTCACGATACATTTAGCTGTCAGTGTACAATTGATACATTTGCTCAGGCCCGGACTGGGAGGGTAGGGGCCCGCCTGTCTCAAGAGAAGGGGGGTGGGTTATTGTGCAACCGATAAATAATAGGATGTGTTAACTTTGGAGGTATGGGGGAGGTATGGTGTATGGTGTTATTATTAATTAATTATGATTGATAATTGATGCATTAATAAAATATTGATCTATTAATTAATATGCGTCATTCATATTAATTAATCCCTTGTTCATTCGGGAACCCTCACTCAAAAAATTGAGAATTACATATAAAATGAAGTGTTTTCTGGGGCGCAATTGCAGCTGAAAAAAAATTTTTATGTGTGAAACTTCATTCAAGTGCTTTCAGTATAGCACTTTTCTTATTTTCTTTCTTTTTTCTGTTTGGGGGCCCTCCCTCAACAGGGAGGGCCCGCCGAGGGCGGGGGCCCACCCGTCTGCAGGCAGTTGGACACCCTGGCCAGTCCGGGCCCTGCATTTGCTTTTAAGCGGGTTTTTTTTTCTCCACAACCTTCACATGAACCATTACAAACCTATAATGCTCTTTTGAGGTATAAAGCAATGTTTCAGCGGTTTTTAAAGCAATCAAATGACGCCATTGACTCAGAAAATTTAAATGGTATTTTTACAAGTTACTAGTGTTAACCTTTTACAGACCGAATTCAAGATCCAGCCATATTTTGAATTATTTTTCTGCATATTTTGCCTTCTAATGCGTTAATTAAGGTATATTAGTATTTAAACGGGGGAAAAATTGTACACAATTTTCCCAGTGTTCGCAATTGTGAGCATTGGTCATCTCTGACTAATGACCTCTGACTAACTTTTACATTGGTTTCAAAAACGGAATTAGCACAGCTGCCAACCGTCCCGTTTTTATCGGAACATTTCCCACCTCCAGGGGTAGAGTCTTGTGATTTTTTTCGGCTGTCCACTGGGCAATCACTGAAATTATTTTGGTTGCCCGAAAATGAAGTTTCTTGCCCATAAAATTTTCGCTGTACAAAATTTTTTAAGAACATGCGGCCGTTGCAATGAAAATAAGTTGACAAAAGTTTATTTATAAAATTGTCATTACTATTCAGAAATGAAAATAGAAATAGAAAGAAGTTCAGAATTAAAACAGGAATAGGAAACTGCATTTTCAATCGAAGGAATAAAAATGGGAATAGTTGTTTTTCTTGGTTGCCCGAGGGGCAACTGAATTTTTTGTTTTAGCACCGCCTTCTACAAACACTGCTTGTCATCTTTGGAATAAAGTAATGAGAGAGGTGAAACGATAAGTGGCGCCACTTACGTCGCGTATCTATCCCGAGATGTGTACGATTGAAATTAATATTTTTTATAACAAGAACTCTTAACAAATACTGGTGTTAGAATGGAAATTTGATAAAAACTGTATAATAACACACATTGTTGATAAAAACCATTTATGGATGTTTCATATGTTTTCCTCCTCTATATCGTTTAAAAAAATCTAAAACAACTAATGACTGTATTTTAAAAATAGTTTGTTTTCAATTCAAGCCCTCTCCACCTTTTTTTAAAAATGAAATATATAAATATACATAAAACTATTTCTCCACTTAAAAAGTTTAAAATATTTAGTTGCAGAACTTTGTTTTTAAGTCTTTATGCATTTTAAATAAGAAAACAAAGCTACTAAATTTAGCTAAAACTCATTATAAATTAACAGCTGTTTATGAATACATCAGATTATTTTATACTCTTACCATAAAAATATGGATATTAACATTTCCAATATATTTTATTTAAAAAGAAATTATCATTTTAAGCTTTTCATGCACCTTTATCACGAGTTCTAAATTTAGTAGATTTGGTTTTTCATTTGAAATGTGCTGTTATATGTGTGCGTTATTATACAATGTTTTGTGAATTTTATATTCCAACACCAGTATTTGTTAAGAGTTCTTGTTATAAAATATATTAATTTAAATCGTTCAAATCTTGTGATAGATAGGTAATGTAAATGGCTCCACCTATTGCTTCACCTCTCCCATTGCATTCTTTCAAAAATGACAGGCAGTATTTCTAGAAAGAAATGGTTTTACTAGCCCATTTAAAAATCTGATTGTCCCGGGCAACAGAAAACTTCGACCCCTGCCCACCACTAATTTTTCCTTGGCAATTTGAGCTTAAAACAAGTCCATATTTTTAATTTAAAATAAAATTGTTCAAAAATTGTGTGGAAAATGTTCCGATAAAATCGGAACGGTTGGCAGCTATGATATAGTGATGGGTAGCTTAAATCTGTGTTCTCCAACCTTTTTATCGCCACGAAACGGTCAACGTTTGATACTTTTACAGCGGCTCGCTGTGGGTGGGAGGGCGAGGGCGTTGAATGTTTCTAATTTAGATTGGTTTGATTTAATAACTTTATTTTGATTTATTTAACCATGCCTCCAAAATAAAATACAGTTACACACACACGCACAAAAAAAAGAAAGAAAGAAAGAAAATGAAAATAAAGTGATGTAGCATTTCAACCGGCAGAGTTGTTGGGAATAATTTTAAGGAAAGAACATTTATTCTCTATTTCATGACTACAATTTTATTTCATGATCTTAAAATCTTTAATAAACAACAAAAAGAAAAGAGAAATGCTAAAAGAATTGCAGTATTTCTTCTGTTACAAAGGTATAAATCAACACAAACACGACAAAGTCGCAAAACCCCATGAGGGAAACACCAAAGTAAGTAAAATCCAAAGAATTTAACGTTCCTTGGCGGCCCGGTATTATTTCATCCGAGGACCGGGACTGGTCCGTGGCACAGGGGTTGTGGACTAATGGCTTAAATAATAAGTGAAATATTAAGAATTAATACAAGATTTATTTTTAAATTTCTATAAAGATATGAATTAAGTTTGAAAAGGGGGGCGATCAAGATAGCTCTGTAAAAATTTATGAAAATGGCTATTTTTATGATTTTTTTCTAGTTTCCCACTAATGATAGAAATGCAACTTGCATTTCAAACAATCAAGTCACATTTTAACTTTATCTGCTATTTTTTCCAAGTCAATATTGATAAAATTTAATTTTTCAAAAAATTTTTAATTTGATGTTCTCAATTGGAAACATTGGCCAGTAAAAGGTTAAGAAGAATCCAGAAAAATACAAGCAGTTGAAAAGATTAGGTACAATTTTGTAAAAGTTTTGAAGCCGATTGTACGCTGCGACATACAATCGACGTTCTTTGTCGGCGCACCTGCCAAAACCACGGCGGAGGCGGCGGCGTAGTACAAATGTCCGGCGGCGGTGGCGGCGTGGCGCAGGCCTCTACTTCTGTCTGAAGAAAACTTGTGCTGGGATTGTTTAGAATTCTGGATATCAGGATATCTGGATTTAATAGAATTCTTTTCATTTTCTATCCGTCATTCGAGATAGATTTAAAAGCCCACAAAGCAACCTTTTACTAACGCCTATAATTAAAACGCTATAAAGAAAATTTAAAATATCAAAAAACCAAGATATGTCTCTTCCTCGTATAATTTTGACATAACAAATGCAAAGTGATAGACTTACCAGTTGATTGCCGACATACCACGATGCCTAGGTAATAAAGAAGGATGATAGCAAACTGTTCCCAATCGGGACAATTGTGTCACTTCTTTGGGAATGAACTGCAAGCAAAAGGGCATGAGAGTTATGTCGGGTTTTAATTTCTGGTATAAAGCCAGGAGTTCGGAGTCGCATTTGTCGCCGTCGCGCCATTTTTTCACTTTACACACTGAAATGCCGTCCTGACGTCCCAAGGTGGCTGGAAGATCAAAACCAATTATTAATTAAGTATTTGTTCACCTTCCTTGATTAAAACATAATTATTTAGAGCACTGGCGTAGCCAGGGGGGGGGTAAGGGGCTCATAACCCCCCCATGAGGAATTTTTTGCCATACAAAATGTATACTTTTCACTCCCATATCCCACACATGTATACATATATATGAGTTGCAGTAGTCGTAACCCGTCCCCATGAAAAATTTCTGGCTACGCCACTGATTTAGAGCGATACTGATTGCGTCATACATGTTATGTGAGAATAGCTCCTAATCTGTACTGTTAGGATTGTTAGTTGAAAGACAATCTGGAGTCACTATCTTCAGTCTGGAGAGGATAGAGTACGATTTATGAACAATTCCAACTTTATGTGCTCCATGGAGATCTCAATCTAAATATTTAATAGTAATATCTTTATTTTAAGTGAATGCATTCGCCCGAGGTACAATGAAACATGTTTCGTTGTACCCCATCTACAAGTATTTCATTGTACCCCAAAATTGAAGCTACAAACTAAATAAATTATTACTAATTCCTAATATTTACTTTTTAAATTCTGGCTTTGAAAGTATGAGCACCACACCACAGTGATCACAATATTCGAAAAATTAAATAATTGTACATATGAAAACATGGAGGTAAAACAAAATAACTTTTAGTAATGAAATTTACTTTCAAAGGTGAAAATAAACTAATTTTCTATATATCTTGTTGTAAAAATGCAATTGCCTCCACATCACATCAGTAACAGGAACATATATTTGTATAATAGGTGTGTGAGTTTCAACTTTCTGTGACAAATCTTATTGATTTTAGATAGCATGTTTCATTATACCCCGTGTTTCATTGTACTCCAACTTCCCCTACTAATAGTACATTTAAAAGTCAGCATATTGAGTGGCAGAATATGTTAAGTTACAGTTTAGTAAATTTGAGATAATCAGCTGTCATGTTAAAAGATTGTCCTTCTCCACAATGTGAATATAACAGCTCTTAATGAAAACCGCCTGATTATAAGAATTGGCAAAACTAATGAACATCCAATATTTAAGATAGTCCTCAGCATGTTCTTCCAACCAGAAATCTCCATTTTTTTTTATGTCACTCAACATGAGCAGCTACTCAGTTCTCCATTTATAAGTAGTTTGTTTATTTCTTTGTTTGTTTGTTTTCGAATGGCGGACATTTGCCGTTTTTATAGGCATTGGCCACTACTAGGCCTGAATAATTGACCTCTTTTTTATGGAGGCACATAATAGGTGGACCAGCGTCGTCTCCTATGATAGGGGCGGACGAAATAACACCCAAGCCCTTGACGAGAATCCAGTCCGGACCCGTGGTGTGGTAAAATGTTTATCTTTCACGTGTGTCAAGCTGGCCGGACCACATTCCGCAAAATGAAAAATAACAGGATGAAAAATTAGTGCTATATTAGTGCTTATTAGTGATCAAACCTCAGAATTAGTGCTGCTTATTTAACCCTTCAAGCGGCTGAGACGTAAAATCCCGTTCACTTCATTCTAGTTTTCACTGCAATGCATCTATAATTTAAATTATTTATAACTCCAAGGCATCATAAAATATATTTCGATATTAAAGCTTATGGGTATTTTAGGAGTTAACTTTTTAATAATTACAAATCTTCCTATCAAAATTTTATTTTTTAAATAATTTTAAAGCTGCATGAAAATTTTGCAGTGAAAACAACTTTACATTATTTGCCGAAGCGAGTAATTCACAATTCAATGTGGTCCGGCTATCTTGACGTCAAGCTGGCCGCCCACATAAAGGAAAAATTATTTTTTCCAGAATTTCATACATACAGAATTAGTGCTATATTAGTGCTGGCTGAATACCAAATTGCAGAATTTGTGCTCCGTATTTAAAAAAAAGTTATTAAATAATCAAGGTGATCTAGTTATCTTGACGTCAAGCTGACCGGCCTGATAAAGAAAAAAATATTTTTTCCGGAATTTTAATACATACAAAATTAGTGCTATATTATTACTGTCTAAATAGCAAATTACAGAATTTGTGCTCCGTATTTAAAAAAGGTATTAAATAATCAATGTAGTCCGGCTAGCTTGACGTCAAGCTGGCCGGCCACATAAATAAAAATGATTTTTTCCTGAATTTTAACACATTCAAAATTAGTGATGGCTGAATACCAAACTACAGAACTTGTGCTCCGTATTTAAAAAAGTTATTAAATAACCAATGCGGTCCTGCTATCATGACGTCAAGCTGGCCGGCCACACAAAGAAAAATTATTTTTTTCTGGAATTTTAATGCATACAAAATTAGTGCTAACTCATTACCAAATTACGGAATTCGTGTTGCGTATTTAAAAAAGTTAATAACTATTTAATATGGTTCGGCTATCTTGGCGTTAAGCTGGCCTACCACATGCAGAAAAATTATTTTTTCTGGAATTTTAATGCATATGCTAGTAGTGTTATATTAGTGCCAACTTATTACCAAATTACATAATTTGTGCTCTGTATTTAATAAAGTTAATAAAAATGATATGGACAGGTATATATTGCTTTTAAAGTGTCAATTACTGGTGCACCTGCCCTACATAAATAAAAGGAATGTAGCTGCGAGTGGAAGCAGAATACACAAAATTTTCAGTAAAAATCTTTTTTATTTTAATTTAAAGTATCACGTCAAACGAAAGTAGACTTAGTTTAAAAGAAATATGCACAATGTGTATATAGAAATTAAAGTGAAATAAAAATGCTTGTTTAAATTTTTTAACCGAATATATATCAAAATTACAGAAAAAAACTTTTGTGGCAGGGCAGCATGATGTCAGGATAGACAGGGCAAATTAAATTTTTCAGTTAATTATTTTTTTAAATACACAGAACTAATCTATTAATTTGGTATTCCCAGTTGGCACTAATATAGTACCAATTCCAATTGCAATGAAAACATTTTTTACAAAGGTTTTTTTTTAATATGTGGTCAGCCAGTTTTACGTCAAATAGCCAGGTCGCATTAAATTCGTCATTATATATAGATTTAGAACATAGAATTATATTATTTAATTTGGTATTCAATTTTCAGTAATTTAGAACAACAGCGATGAGATTCTTCCGAATTTTGGGAAATTTTGGATTTCTTTGAATTTCCAAAAAATTTCCCATTTTCTTCGATTTAATTTTTTTCCCCGTATATGAGAAAAATCCCCCCATGCAGGGTTGCTAAGCAACCGGGAAAATTCATATATATATTTATATATATAGCTGCTTCCCGTGACTTCGTCCGATTCGGCTTTAGAATTAGGTCCAGAGGGAAATTAAGCATGTGTGAAGAACAAATATGTTTGCACTATTGACACAAAATTGACTGTATTTAAATATTATTTATTTTTTACTTATGTTAAATGAAGTATAATACATGGTACTATACTTCTCTTAAAACAAGAGAGTATGCAGATTTACTAAATTTAGAGGGGTTTTTACGCATTTGGCGAACAGAGGCAGTTGCGACAATATTTGCAAACTATTTTGAGTGTTCTTGTAAAAGAAATATTTACGCTATTTGTATGAATTTTAGTCTATGTTAATTAGGAATTGTGCGGCTTACTATTAGTTAAAAAGTTTTAGAATCGGTACGGTAGTTACAGAGATACCCATAGAGCAAAATGTATTAGAATTATTTTGTGTGTCATTGCAAAAGAATTATTTATACTATATGCAAGAAAAGTTATCTGTATGTTAATCCAGGGTATAAGCTATATTTTCATTTCAAAATTTATCCAAATCTGTTTTTGCCATTTTTTGTGTGATTTAGTCACAAACACACAAACATATACATTCATATTATTGGTAGTTTGGAAATTTATAAACTTTAAGAAACACATTTGGACTTTTCTTTCTTATGCTTTTTAATTTAGCTTAAAACTAACGTAATTTCCATAGCATTTCATGTTTTTCCAATGCACGCGATTCTGAAAATAGAATTTGAGCTTTATTTTAAAAGAATAAAACACTTTGAGCGGGCAAAATTTTCCAAGCATGACTACCTAAAAACGGTTTTTAATTAATAGTTAAAAAAGTAATTAAAATATCACATTTCTGAGGCTCAGGGGCTCATTCCCGAAGTCATGGGCTTATATGTTCAAATTTTCAAAGCTCTGCGCGCGGTAGATTTGTCTGGAGAGCATTCAATTTTATTATTATAGATAGATGCATTAGGCGTAAAACTGGCTTATGCCAGTTTTACGCCTAATGCATCGGCATGTTTCGGTGATATTTCATGTTTTTTCAAATGCACGCGATTTTTCATTGAAGTAATAGCGTTTCTGTCAGCTCAAAACTTGAACCATTTTATGCGTGCGAAACTCTCCAAGCATGGCAACTTAAAACGGTTTTTAATTAATAATTAAAAAATTAACTAAAAACCTAAAATTCTAAGTAGCCTATAACCGTCTACAGGGTACCATCTATCTCTATACCAAAATTCATCATAATCGATTCAGCAGTTTCGGCGTGAAAGAATAACAAACAAACTCACTTTCGCATTCATAAGATTAGTTAGGATATATGTATACCGGGTTATTCAGAATTCCTTCCCGGGTTTCAAATCTCTATAGTAAAAAAAACTAAGAGGAATGCAGCAAAAAAGTTGACTTTCTTGAAGTAAGAAATGTTACAAGTTTTATTTCATAAAAGTCCAATATGTGAACCTTTCGTGACAGCAGCGGATTAATGCAATTTTGTCAGGGGTAGGGGTGGGGGAAGGGCTGTTAGTTTGTCGGGGAGGGGGCGGTTAGTTAGTAGATTGACATATACATCCATTCCATTTTATAGAAGAATAAAATAGGATATTTTACATTAATTTCTTTTTTCTCAATTGGGACGATAGCCCCTCCGTCTCCCCCCCTCCGTATAATCCGTCCTTGTTTCGTGATGCGGCAGATAACAAGTGTAAAGTCAAATTCTTCCCAATGTTCACATTGTTCAAAGTGACCAAGGGTTCACACATAGAACACCTGTAAGTTATGTAAATAAAACTTGAATTGCTTCTGTATTCTTTCAAATGCTCTTATTTGATGTATTAGTCTTAGTTTTGTTTCCATAGTGCTCCGAAACCCAGGAGGGAATTCTGAATAACCCGGTATATAAAGAACGCGTGAGAAAAGGAAGAATTTTCATGAAAACTAAGAAAATGCAGGGAACAATATAATTGCGGAAAATTTAATTTACTTATAAATTTTTTGTAAAAAGAAGGTAATGATGCCTGTATTCGAGATGCAAAAATCGTCTTTTTCTGTTAAAACTGCATCATGCACAGGAAATTGCATGCGAGTATTCCAATTTCAACATTTTTTCATTCTGCTTGTGACTGAATTTTTTTTTCTTCAATATTACTTTATTTATATCTCCAACACCGTAGGATTAAAAATATAGAGTACTATTTTAAATTTATACTTTAGAATTTTTTACAAAATAATTATATTGAAATGTATTTACGATTTTTATAAGTTAGATCTGAATTTTAATCTACATATCCTAGCCCAACCACGAAGACAAATGCAAATTTAAGCTATGACATTCGTTTGTACCGGAATGTATCTCAAAATTTTTCGTTTGTACCGGTACTGAGAAATAACACCCCCTTTGTGGTGGGGCTGGTTGGGACCGGCAGCCCGACCACAACGTAAATTTGAACTGTGTCATTCTTTTGTACCGGAATGTACTGCAAAATTTTTCGTTAGTAACGATGCCGATATCGGAGTACAATGCTTCCTTATTTAGGGGTACCATTCAACAAAGTCGAAGGGTGGAGAAATGATAGACCCCACTAACGAATTTTCAAAAAGGTTTAGGCCGCTTTGCTATAAAATGAGGGGAAAGAACTGAGTGATTGATTGCGCATCTGGTCACGAAAAGTGAGTGCAAAATAGGGGTCCTGTAAAAAATGCACTTCCTTTTGTCCAGGTTGAGCGAGCCCCTTAGTCTAAAAACGGTTAAAGAAGAAGGCGAGTTTCTCTTCTCCCCTGTTTGAAATAACAAGCAGAGGGGGATGAGCGCCATTTTCACCCACACACGAAACAGAGGCAGGCGTACACCGGTACATTGTCCATATTTTTTTAAAGAATGGAGGGGGGGGGGGGAATTTTGTCTTTACACCTTCTCACCTTTAAAAGGTGAGGTTTTCAAAATGCCCTGGATTTCAAAATTCTCTTGTAATTAATAAAATGAGGAATTCTTTAATTAGTTGTATTATTAATTTAATAAACTTATCGTTCAATTTGTTTGTATTCTTAGGACAGAATGGATATTCTTAGGAATAATGAATGATTTATCAGTAATTTACTTATAAATATTTTTGAATTAAAATATTCAATTTAAACATTAAAACTCTTATTATAAAGATGCTTTTTCTAAAATTAAATTATGGGATTAATAAGTGAATTAAAAACAACTTTAAAAAACTCTTTAATTTAAATGTTACTGTAATTGTAAGTTTTCGAAAAAAATTTCATTTCTAATGCTAAAAAAAACCTCTTTTAATGTAACTGGTTTAAAATGATTTAAAACTCATTTCTTAAAATGTAAAATGTAAATTTCTTAAAATGTGATTCTAATTAATGGTTAATTAGTTTTGTTATAATAGTTTTAATAATTGTATTTATACTATTATTGATATTGAAAAGCTTATTGTTCCTCACCAACTTTGATTGAAACATAGCTGTAAACCTTTAATATGAAAATCTGAAATTTTCTACATCATCTGATTAATATATGGGGTATATTTTACTTATTGAGAATTTTTCTAAGAGAACTGTATAAAAAATAAAAGTTTGCATTTATTTACATTTAATCTCCTGAAAATTTTATTCGATATCATAAAATAACTACTGGACTGAAAGAATTAGTTACCAGTATTGATGTATTTAAAAACAGTGTGTGAGGGGGAAAAAACGCTCGCGCAAAACGAGATTCGAACCTGGGACCCCTGAGTAGAAGACCACCGCTCTAACAAATACACCACGGCGTAACTTATTTTTAGAGTTTTGGTGAAGTGGTTAGAAATTAATATTAATTTTTATCGACTGAATTTGAGTATTGCGTCTTAGTACTTTACACATAGTATATTCACATGGTGTACTACCACTGTGCCAAAGATCATTGAAATCCGTTTTGCCGAGGCCGGGCCTCCTCCTTGTTAGATCAACATTTAAAGAATGAAACCATAGGTCAGTGTTTTTAGGATACCCTCGATAATAGGGATTAGACGTGATTATGATTTTTATTTAACATTAAAAATATTATACTTTTTAATTTCACTGTAAATTATCATAATTGTTTAGATTATCATATCAAATTATTTAGGTTTTGCGGTTAAGGCAGATCTACACAAGGGTTGTCTGCTTAATTAAGGCATGCCTTGGGCCGTGGACTTTTTGAAGGGTTCTAACTCGAATTCACGTTACAGCTGGAGAAAACGGCAGCGCGGTAGGCCAGAACCCTAGACTTATACACTTCAACCGCTTATTAATTGTCATGAAATTAGTAAAAATTATTTATACTACTTTGTAAAAGGTACTTGATTAATTTTTATTTCATCAATTTATATCTTATAAAACTCTTTCTTTATAAAACTTATAGCTTATTAAACTTTTAAGATAAACTGGAAAAAAAAAACTTGCTGAAATACGCAAGAATGATGAATTATAAATATTTAGAAGGATAACTTATCAAATATTGAACTTCATATATAATTAAAATACAGCCAGATAAAAAAGGATGCAAACAATCTATTGTAACAATTAATATAACTTGATGTAAAACTGTGAGAGTATTATTAAGAAAAGGGAAAATACTATTCACTTGCCCTCAACAAATAAAACATTTTTGCATAAAATACTTTGTATTGCATTTAAAAATATATATAAACAAATAAATATTTTAAAGAAACCCTAATGCTCTAAGCTTTAAAAACACAAGCTATTGGGAATGAGACAAATTGTTTAAACGAAGTGGTTATAAAATATTCTTGTTAAAATTAAGCTAATCTGGTAGTGAATAGTTTTTGTTTTAAATAATATTTTCTCAAGACGCAGAGTTTTTTTTTCTTTAAAGGGAACGGTTAAAATGACCCGTCAAATAAATGTTTAAAAGAAAAAGTTTTGGGGACAGAGAGGGGACACGCGCCCCCCAATTGCTACTCTTACAGTTCATATGTTTAATATACTTAAGAGAACTTTAGCTTTCTCAAGAAGAATTATCACCGCTCCCAGACCACTGAAAATTCGGAGGGACACATGAAAGATTTGAGGGGGGTCACATATCGAAATAACAGCAGAAAAGGTTAATTTCTTTTAAATTTTAAAACAGATGTTTGTTTAAAAATAAGATAACGTGTTCTTCTAATAATTCCCAAACAAAGTCATCCGTATTCAAATTCCTGTATTCGTATTCTCGGATATGAGAAAAAAAATTATCCGATTCATATCCGTATCCACGGATATAAAAACAAACTATTCGTTTTCATATCCGTATCCGCCGATCTACCTTTAATGACGATACAGCACACCACTAAGGTCAAAATGTGGTCAAAAATGGACACTCTTTCTTTCGTAACAAAATAGCTGGGTAACAGGTGTCAGGAACGTTTTTTCCCCCTACTCCCTGTGACCCTGACTCGCGGCGAATTTTTAACTGATCCCCCAGCTACCGCGAGGAAGAGCAGAGGAACTTCCGTCAAGATGGGGGGATGACAGTTTTTATACCAAATGGCGTATACACCTTCAAAAATAAACGGTGTAATCACTTGTACCTCATTGGCATTTTGACTATAAAACATTTCGACGCGACGTATCCGTGACGCCACGTGAGTGACAGCTTCGCGCATCGTTCTGCTCATGCTATTTCTTTATCTAAGTGCATTATATAGCAATCTCCGTAATCCGTATAAACTACGTGTAATCTGACGAGGTTCGTTGCGTTTTTAAGTTGCGATAGCTGCGCCGCTGTAATAATTGTAAAAAAGTGTAGAATAGCAACAGGCGTGTACATGAATATATGTGCAATATTTATTTAGAATTATGCTAGAAATTTTAAAGCTGTAAGCAACTAATTAAACTCTTTTTGTAAAATTAGATATTGTTTCTAGTTTAGGATTGTGATATTTTTTCATGATTTTTAAATATATGGATAGTTTGTCTGGAATGTGTAGTCCGATGCTATTACTAGATAGGTTTATCCTTAGATTGACATGAGTGCTTAGTGCATGCTTTCTATGGATAATACCTTCTGGTGTGGTTTCTGTTGTTAAATGTGCAAATAAAATTCATTAGAATAAATCAGTAAGAAATATGAAAGAACTGGTTTGTTAATTATTTTTTAAAAACATATTTTGGTTAAAAAATCAATTTATACATTGCTTACAGAACTGGTTTTGTATCAGTGGTTGGTTTATTTAAAAAAAAAGAAATTCTGAAGTCCCTTATGTTGAAACTGCCATGTGATGTGTTAATGTACGATTACTTACTGTTGCTTACCCTTATTAAAAAAAAAAAAAATTCTGGAATCTACTTTTTCAATATCACTAAACTTGGCTAACCAAAATCACTTAATCACTTTCAAAATCACTAAACTTGGCCTTTTTATTCTTTTGCGGTATTTTAAATTAGGTATGCAGTGTAACTTCAATATCTTGAATAAATGTGTTTTTCCTATTAAACTGACACCCCGTTTTATTTCACCTTGTTATCTCGTTATCTCTTGTTTCTTCGACTCAAGGTTATACTATTGTTGTTCTTGTGTCCATGGATAGATGATTAAATACTTTTACTGTACTTCGTTAAAATAAATTCTTATTCTTTTACCTAAAACTATTCCCACTCTGTTCTGCGTGGAGCTGATATTTGGATTAGAAATTATTCTTAAGATTGTTAAATTTTTCGGTACTTACGTATTATCCCGACGGTCATTTCCGCCAAACTATTTTTTCCTCAAATGTGCTGACAAACTAATAAGCACTAAACCAATTAAAAATAGTTACGAGATTTCTCCTGTTACAAAAGTATAAATTAGCACAAACCCGAGCGAAAAGCACCACAGTAAATAAAATGGAAATAATTTAATGTTCTTGGACTGCCCGGTACCATTTGATCCATGGACCGGTACCGATCCGCGGACTGGGGGTTGGGGACCACTGCAGTACTCAACCCGGGCGGCCATTGATAAATAGCACTATTAACAAAACTGTTCTACATCTAACTAATACAATATTTGTCAGTGCCGACATTTAAAAACGACATAAATCAAAGTAATGCAATTTGAACTCAGAGACAAAAGTTATCATGATTTCCTTTTAATTTTGTTATCTGGCAGTAGGTCAGTGGCGTAGCGTACAAACAAGTGCTTCCCCACCCCGCATATATGCTGTTTTAGCTTTACCTCTTTTTTCTGGATGGGCACAAATTTTGCAAAATAAATTGAGAGGCTATCAGTTAGGGTAATGACTTTTCCCCTTCCCTTGCTCAATGTTTGTGAGGTCCTCCGCAACGCCATAGCAGTAGTTATAAACGAAAAATTGCACGGCTACATAGGATTCAAAAATGTGAATTAGCTTTCTTTTTACACCTCTGTGCAGTTTTACAGGTTGTTCAAGAACTGTTAATAGTAAGTAACTGGAGAAGTGAGTCAATTTTTTTTACTTGAATTATGAAATTTATATGAGCAATTTTAAAACACTACAAAATAACAATATTTTTTTACACGAGAAAAAAAAACTTTTTTTTCACACTTTAGTGATGTAATTACAGCCACCCTGTAGACGAGACCAAAAGAAAAACAGGATTCTTGAGCAGTTACTTTTTTATTTATTGACCCCACAAGCTGACAAGTGTATTCTCATTACACTTGTCAGCTTGTGGGGTCAATAAATAAAAAAGTAACTGCTCAAGAATCCTGTTTTTCTTTTGGTCTCGTCTACAGGGTGGCTGTAATTAAGCTTCCCACAGAAACAGAATTCTGCAGGTAAAACGGGTGATCAAATTGCCACCAAATTTGTTCAAATTGTATATTACATACGCGGAAGTTTTCTAAATGTTTAGTTTGAAAATGTATACTAGGTGGCGCTTTGCATAGTGAAATCAGATTGGAAAACTACCCCCCCCCCCAAAAAAAAATGCTCAAAAACTATTAAATGAATGTTAAAATTGTACAGTTCGAATATGCCATTTCCATTGTTAAATTTGCTATTTAAAGCGTCAATTATTGAACATTATTTCAACTTTCTCAATCAATTTTTAAAAGTCTCTCATGTATAGTCTGTATATCAAGTTTGTTAACAATTCGTTCACCCGTTTAAGCTGCAGAACCCTCTTTATAGAGACGTATATTATAACTACCCTATAGCTATTAAAACTGTAGTTTGAAAATTTATTAATTAATTAAAATAAACTAGTTATGTCAGTGTATTCATACTTTTAAGGATATCTCTTGACAAGCTGTCATATACACTGTAACAAACGATAAACTCGTATCAGCTATGAAACTTCCAAAAAGAAATCTTCAATGTGCAATTTTTACAGCAGTTAGAACTTGGACTGTCAAATCTTGAATCTTAAAACAATTTCAATTTCGTTGGAAAATGTTAAAAAATTCTTATTAATAAAATAACGTTTATTATAAAATCATACCTAGAGGCTCCTCTCTATTGCCTTTGTCTGGAATCGTGAACACTCCGACAATGGGGTGACCTTTTTGCTTGACCTTTTTGTATACTTCACTTGCAAAAGTACTTTGTCCAATAATAACCACTCTTACGAGTGAACCGCTTCCAGCCTGCAAATGAAAGATAAATAACTAAATCTTCTGATGATGATTGAAATGTGGTAAGAAATCTACATCAAGATCGTAATTTGTTCTACTGAGCACTAAATAGACTCCTATGTGTGAATATGTGAAAGATAAAAGATTAACAATCTTAATTGCATTAGATTACCGAAAAATTTTTTAAACATGGGGAAGTTGCAGGCCATCACACTCCCCTTCTTCTTCAAATTTATACTCAATGGCTGCATGAGTTTATTTCCGGAAATGAAGGACTACTGTCGGTATAGGGCTTCTGAACAGTAGAATGGTTTTAAAATTAATTTTTACTATTTTTTAGAACAGTAAGTTTCGGGAAATCTGGTTTCCCCAGCGCATGCGCAGAAGAATATTGTCACATTATTTCACTAGAGCTGGTTGCCGGAAAATGTAAGAACAGCAGTTTTGTGAGTATCAAGAAAAAATTAAATTTGGAAAAAATATATTTTTATAAAGTAAACTGAAAAAGGGGCAATATTTTGCTATTTTGAAGAATTTCATACCTGTTAAATAAAACACGGAAGTTTCATAAAAGTTACCAAAAGCAAAATATATCATGAATTATTTTAATAAAAGACAATAGGGAAATCAGACTTTCAGTCTCAGTAAATCTGGAATAAAAATATTCACAGTCTTTTATTGCAGAGTCATTCATAATTGATTTGAAGCATTTTTAAGCAATTGGAACAGCTGACACATTCCTGAATTATAACTGCATATCACAAATTACCTTTGGGTACAAGTGTTATAGTATAAAAAATATTTTAATAACTTTTTACAAACAAAACTCTTTTATCTATATGATTATTTATTACTAGAAGTCAAGGCCCGTAGTGGAAGCAAATACCACGGGAGCTAGAAAAAAACTTTTGACGAAAATATGTCTACACTCAATATATTTAATCTTCGTTCACCTAAAATAAATAACTCCATATTCAATTTTCATTATATACCGAAATAGAATTTCATGCTCTTCTGGCAACGCGTGGAAACTTTTCGCATCCAAAAGATTTTGGTTTGTGTACACAGCCATTTATATCAATGCAGACGATTTATTTGTGGGAAAAAAAATTAAACTAAGTAAAAATTAAACTGTCAGGAAAAACTATTTTAAACGAATTGGAATCCCAATTGTATGACGTCATTTTCGCTTGAAACAGGTAATTTTGTCACGCATATTATTCACTTTTCTACTCTCGAAAGTGAAATGGAGCTGAAAAGAGCAAAAAATTGCTTAAAAATTAGGGAACCGGTGGATTTTCAGATTTTTTAAATCAGATTGTTCTTTATATTTTTATACATAATATTAAAATTTTCAAGCGGATAGTATAGGCTATGTAGATGTTATTCAACTTTTTCTGATTTTTTACTTTTTTTAACTTTTTAATCTTCTTATAGTAATGGCGGTAAAATATTTATATTGAAGTGGTTGCCCGGAATGGTTACAGAGTGAGTCAGGGATCAGCGTAACTGTATAGTAGGATGATTTTTATCTAGTTTTAGCGTTATTTATTTTTCAGCATTACCCATTTTTATATCCTAACTTGTTGATGAGCCTTTATTATTTTGTCTATAATCTGGCGCAGTATATCCTCTCTGTATCTTGTGCCATTAAACCACAGTCACCAACCAGCCTACAAACGCAACTGTCATCATAGGACTTATAAAGGTTGTATGACCATCATTTGAGCTTTACTTTCTCTCTAACAAGTTTCATCCCCTATTTCAATTATTAATTTATTTTTAATGCAGTGTCATGAAATAGATTTTAAAATACAAAGTATAAAGAAAACACAGAAATATTTTAAGTTACTACTGAAATTTTCCTTTTATGCTGTGCGATTTAACAATAATGCAGATATGTCATCTCCTCACATTAATGCAACTCGATTACACAAATAAAAACAGTAAATGTGAAACACGTTTTCGGAATAAAAATATTTAAGGTATTTCTTTAGCTTTTAAAAGAATTAGAATTTGGTAAAAAAAAACATAAGAAATTAATCATAAGAAGGGGTTAAATGAAATTTATAGTACTTAAAAAATAAGTTTTACCTGAGTTTTCCTTCCTTCCATGATGATTTTCTGCAAATATGTGCACCGAAAACTTACAATTATCGCTCTTATCCATGACTTTCTGTTTCAAGCCTCACTCGATGTTCACGTGAAATAAGACCAACGACATTCGATAAGTCTTAGATTATATAACAATGCTTCCGTCTTCGGAAACAGATAAGAGATTTTTAGATTCTCATCACGCTTTATCCGCGCATGATATCGTAAGCGGTTGAAAAAATGTGAATTTGATTTTAGAAACGATAGAAAAAATATTTTTTTTCTTTATTTATTTAATTTTTTTTTCTATTATGCCCTCTGACAACCGCATGCAGTGCCAGATCGCCCCAGATAGGGAGGCGACGGGCAGAGGGGGGGTGCCTTCTATTTTTAGTGGGCCCCAGTGGGAGGAAGTCCGAATTAGCCCGGTGGCCCCTAATTTTGAACCCATTCCAGAGGAAGGAACAACCCCCTGAAATCGGCACCCTCAGAGGTGTCGTTTAACAACTTGGAGGACATTCCAGCCACGACGGATTTTACGTGCACCAGCTCCCGTTAGCGTTCACGGTTCCACAGCAGTCGAGCCGGGAGGGGGAAGTCCCTCCCAAGCACTGGCCAAAACGGATGCTGCTTCACTTGCCGTGTTCTTATGGGAACGGAGTTTAGCACCCAGGCCACTGCGGGACTCTTTATTTAATACTAGCTGAGTACCCGTTGTTCGTACGGGAGGAAACGGACTTTTTCTCTATCATACATAAATAAGCTTTATTCAATCGGCGCAAAACTACAAAACGGTTTCACTGGTAACTTGACATCACGATAGCTAACCTAAAAAACCTCTTCACCTTTCGTTGTCGAACTTTTAATAGTTAGTTTTTCAAACAGTTTACAATTCTACGCTTGCATATGAACCTATTTGCGCATTAGCACGTCGACCATTTGGCTATAATTTTTTTTTTTATAGCCAAACTCTGCGGTTTAGTGCCAATAATGGATAAAAACTCATTTTTGGATGTCAGATTAGAACCAAATATACACAAATGTGTGTGTGTGTGTGTGTGTGTGTGTGGGTGCGCGCGCGCGAGTGCGTGCCACAAAAAGAACATAAAACGTGAAATTTTCAGCATTTGATTTCCTGCAGACAATAATTTGGCGCTCTGTGTTGAGCTCCTGAGAGGATAATAATTTCTGAAGTTTTTTTCTCTCCGAAAAAAGAACTATTTATAAAATTTAAAAGTGAATTATTTTCAATCATGCATTAATATTGAAGGGCAGGCATCATCTTCGATCCCCTGCAAGACATCAAACCCATATCCATCTCCGAATGATCTGCAAGGGTTTCTCAAATGAGTTTCTTAGAAATATGTCACACATACGAAGGAAATAAAATGCAAAATAGCAAGAATTGAATTAAAAATCCAAGTCCTGTTAAAATGTCACTAAGTTAATTTTATATTTATTTTCTTTTTATGTATTTTCATTTTCGAATCTAAGACCTCTGGGAGTGGGTATAAGGGTGGATCATTTTAAACTTTTTTTAAAAATCAAAATCGCCTGTAGTGGGAGTGGGAAATGTTGTGTATTGACGTCAAATGTCTGCAAAGAACATATTTTTGAAATTAAAATATATTAAGATCCCCCAGGCCCACGAACTTTCACTAAATATTCAAAATTCAGTGTTTTTTATTTATTTTTTAATTTTTATGTATTAATTTTTTTAACCGTCTGTAGTGGAAATAGCTGAATAATAAGACCCTTCGTTTGTGAAAAAAAAATTAATATTATATCATATTTGAATATCCCACCAGGCTTTTAAAATTTGTTTAATTTGCTATTTTTTAATAAAACGGCTCTTTCTGTACCATTTTCTCTATACGATTTTGTTCAGATTGATTTTGAATACTGATCGATTGCAATACTGATCGATATATCAATATTCTCCCCAGGCCTTTAAAGAAGAGAGCACCGCCCAGATGATTTTACTGACCGTCTGGGCAGTGCCGTAAAAATAGGGAGGCATGGTGTGGCGAATGCCCGGGGCCCCCACACGTAGGGGCCTGAAAATCCATACATGTGTTTTCCCAACCGGTTTTTTTTTTTTTTTTTGGTTTTTTATAACTTTTCAGATTTGCGCATCTAATATTCTAAACGGATCACCTAGCACTGTTTAAGCAGAAAACAAATAAGTTGCTTACTGCTTACAAAACAGCTAACAGCTCACCAACTGATCCGCTGTATTACGATATGCACAGCAGTTAAATTTATATGCCAGTATTTTTAGAGTCAAAGTTCTTTAACTAATGACCTTGTGTTCCCTTTATTTGTATTCTAGAAAAACATGATCTGGTCCTCAAAAAGCCACTCTGAAGCAAAACATCCCTTTTGGGGGCCCCCTCTTAAAATTATCATATTACTTAGGTAATTTCAAGCAAAAAGCCTGTTTTTTCTTTTTTTTTCTTTGTAATTATTACCTACAAACATTTTATGCACTTACAAAGAATGTGCAGATGCATAATTAGTGGTGTACACTGACTTCCTGTAAGAGAAGGGAGTATGGAAGTATTTTATGTTATGTTAGAAGTGGTCGCGCGGACTTTATGTTAGAAATGCATGGACAAAGGTCGGGGGAAGTTGAATTACCCACACACTATTTGTGTACGCCACTGCGCATAGTACAGATTGGAGTTGAAGTTTTCTTCCAACCTTTTCTAGAAAAGGGTACTCGATAAGTCTAGAGTAAGTCAATTCTCTCGACTAAGGGTACTCGAGGGTACTCGACTAAGGGTACTAGAGTAAATCAATGCTCGAAATTTTTTTCCCTTTAATGAGGATCTAAATTAGGAATGGCATGGCATGGCATACAAAACTCCAAATGCCAATAGTTGCTTTTTCTCGCATATCTTAAAACTCAAAATTAAACTATTTAAATTGACACTATGTCCTTTAATTTTTCCCCTCTAAAAACCAATGTTCTGACCCCCTCTTGCAAAATATTTTAATATTTTTTGGCCGTCCTTTTCTTCTACTTGTGTAATAATCAGCGATTTGTATTAGGTTGTAACGAAAGTTTCCCGCCACCGCAAATATGATCTGCGCAAACAGTTCGCGTTGGCGTGTTTGCTCATATCTTTCCAGACTCTTTTTGGGATTTGGAAAAAAAAAGATTTACTTTAGAACACTGTACAGTGAAATCTGTAAATAATATATCGTTATCATTAAGTACAAGGTGTCTCAAATGAAACTAACCGGGTTAAAAATATCATTTACATCCAATTCAGTTGCAAAAAGTCAGCTACAGAACGTCAACGAATTATGTGTACAGCTTTAGGTACAACTGTTGTGCCATAGGACCCTGTGGAGGTTTGGTACCTAAAGCTCGAAAACAAGGACTATGAGCATTGGCGCCGGCAACATAAGGCAAGGGGGAGCAATGCCCCCCCCTCCTGGATTTTTGTATGCAGTGTTTTCCAGTGCTTTTTTGTTCTTTCAAACATGATAACCATGCGTTTAAGTAGTCTTTGCCCCCCCCCCTGGGAAATATCCTGCCGGCGCCCATGACTATGACGTACAAGTTCAATCGCTGGGTGCCGCATGAGCTGCGTCAAGCAGATTTGGCGGAAAACTTTCGTTACAACCTGATACATTCTTTTACATTCATTATACAAATGATTCAATAATTATTTGTATAAACACTCAAACTAAAGATGAAAATAAATGCTGCATTTCAGCTGGAATGTAAAATCCATTAATAACTTCAATATATGAAATAAAAAATACCTTTTTTTTTTACAAATCAAGTGCTCCATTAATGGCTGTAAACGCTTTTATTAGAAATAATACTACTTATATCACGAGCACATAAGAGTTATATTGGTGATTTATTAATGCTCTTGTGTTGTATTGTGTTGTGTTAAGGTAAAGCTACGCAAGAGTTATCTACTTAGAAGGAGTGCAATGGAGAAAACCGTCCAAAACTTCGAACGGCAGGACAGAACCCTGGACCTTCACACTTCAGCCTTCAGCCATCTTACTATGTTGCATGTTGAGTGTTTTATCCACTCGTCCATGGTGGGGCCTAATTTATTAATTTTTTATCAAGTAATATAATTTTGTAATTATTTAAGAAAGGACGAAGCGTGAGGAAAAATAACTTTGTAAAGTTTTGGATCTAATCTACTTCTAGCCAGTGACATATTTATGACAAATATACACTTTTGCCCGTTCTTTGTATAAAATGTCAAAAAAAAGGGGGGTTTTACTTCTCAAATGGAAAAAAAAATGAAGAATAGGGATTGGAAAGTACTTCATGTCATTTAAAAAATAATTCATTCAGCACTGTGGAGATTGCGAAATGAGCATTTTTACTGCGTTCTGAATTCTTTTGTAGTTTTGTATTGTTTTCGTTCTAAAATATTTCAAAGCCTCAGATGAGTCTCTTTCCACAAATGCAAGAGCCCTCTCTAAAATTATTCTTATCTTATAGGCACCCATGCTCTGCTCCACTGCATAAAACCTACATTTATTATATCACTGAAAATGGTAGACGGCCGAAGTGTGAAGGTCCTGGGTTCGGGTCCCATCGCGCGGTCGTCGATCTAACGGTCTGGAGTTTTGGTAGGTTTCCTCCAGATGTAACGTGAATATGCGTTAGAACCCCTTAGAAAGTCCTCCTACCAAGGCATTCCTCATATTAGGCAGATATCCCTCGCACAGGTTTGCCTTAATCACACACACAATCACAAAACCTACATTTAAGTATTGTGATTGTGATTCAGTATGAAATATAGCTAACATCTTTTAAATATTAAAACTTGTATCCGAATTGAGAGAATTTTCATTACATTATATTTCAATAGCTTTTTTTTTCCTTTTTTAAATTCTATTTATTTCGTGATATTCTCACATGACTAGACTAAAGATTGGTATTTATCACATATAAGATAAATTGATAGAAAATCTGTTTAACGCTTTTCAAGGTAAAACTATAAAACTATCCATCGTTTTAACAAATGTAAGGGAATTTTTGTCAAACATAAATGTGTTGTCTTTTCTACTTGAGACACAAATACCTGCTCGGAAATGAGCAAAAGTATCTGGTTCTTGTTGCATCTGAAGGCTACTCAGACGATGTAATTAACAAGGTCTGAAAATTGTAAGCATCCCATGAATCACATATGGTTCCAATATACTTTGGCGCTACGATTTAAAATGCCAAACACGGTTTAAAATGCCAAAGAGCTTACTTTTATTTTGTTCCGAAGCAACCAATCACTGTCAGGGCTGGCTTTACCATTAGGCGAACCTAAGCGATTGCCTATGGCCGCTGATTGAAGGGGGCCGCCGATCAAATAAACTTCAAATAAAATCTAAGTGCATTTTTTAATTCCATTTCGAAGTTTTAGACTAATTACTGAATCTTGAAAGAAACCTCTTCTACGATCTCGAAGTAATTTACATCCTTTACAATTTTTCTACTGAGGTTTTCTTTTGCCGGTTCCGGTGCATCTGTACACAGATACTCAAATTATATAACAGCTGTTAAAGAAATTTTAACGATACGCAAATGATTTACCTCTTTCCCCTTTTGTCTGTTGCTAAAGCTAACGGTTTCCTGTGAATTATCGGGCCTGGGAACGGAATTTAAAATGACCTAGACTTTATTATCGAAACCTTCGGAGAAGACTAGTGAAGAAGACAAAGAAGGAGGTCTGGTAGAGTTCGTGCCCAGTGTGAGGCCTAGAGCAGACATCGCTTATGCGGGCCCCCTTTCGTTCAAATATAAGCATATGCTACATTTATAAATATACTTAGTTTAATACATAAAAAGTTTTTTTGAGTATATTGATCATACATGTGTACGTATGTGTGATGCACATACATTTCCACTGTAGGTAACAGTCTCGTTTTGTAATTTCGAGGCACCTTATTCAACGGGGCCCCCGGCTAACTGCCCTGCTTGCTCTTGACTTTAGTCAGTCTCTGGGTTCTGGGAATAATCTCCTTTTCTTTGTAAAAACCATTTTCATAAATTTCCCAGTTCGCTGTTTCACAAAGTTATTAAAAAGCTCATTTCATGCTTGGATACTCATTAAGTCTTATTCTTGCGTCTGTTGTCGAGTACGAATGGTCTTCTGATCAGTGGCAAAAATTTAACCATTTGATGATTTACTGTTTCAGTTTGGAGCCTCATGATTTCAGAAAATGTTTTCTTTTCTCCCCTCCATCCCACTTCTTTAGAAAAAATATACATATTGATATATAAATCCCAATCCAGAATTTTACTAGCTACTGGGCTGTGAAAACTGTATTAATAATTACTACAGATCAAAATTAATTCCAGACTGAAAATATAGGACATTAGGTACGGCAAAATCTATAAAGACCATCCGAAAACCTACTAGCCTTTTCAAAAGGTTTTTTTTTTTTTTTTTTTTTTTTTTTTTTGCGCTGTGTTCAATAATAAATCAGATTTAAAGATAACAATGTACGAAATACGTGAAATGGACGTGAATACAGGTCCTGATAAGTCATTCGGTGACCTAAAAGACTTAATGAAAAAATATATATCAGCCCGAGTTAAATTAGTTGATGTTATCTAAACTACAAACATAGTAAATCCAAAAACTTGACGGTGCACTTCAATCTACTCTCCTCTGAACTTTATAAGACGCTCTATATAGATTTGTATAAAATATAAATGTAAATGATCTGTTTAGCTATAAAATGAGTCCATGTATGGTCATTATTTTATTTTACATTCAGGCAATATTAGCTAAAACAGTTTTGATGGTAAATTCATCGAAAGTTATATCTTAAACTGTGTTCTAAGTGTGTAATGTCGAAGAAAGAAAATCTGTCTCGATGTCGGTTTTTGTATACTAAACTAATACACGTTTATCATTTATTATAGGGCATAGCACAGCTTGTAAAGAGACATTCTAACAATTTTCGAGTATTTGACATAAATAGCTTTTTTTTTTTTTTTTTTAGGTACCAAAATTATGTAACTTTTCCGAAATACCCGCTGATTATTTGGGGACTTTACATTGTTGGTACAAATAATAGGATATACCCCCTCCTCTTAAAACTAAAAAACAATGCTCCGTTCCAGAAAGCTTGTGGAATAATCAGGCCATAGTCGAAAGTGTTTGGTTAGTGTTAGTAGTAGTTTGTTAACAAACTTAAGATTTAAAATAATATATGCAAATGATTTAAAAGAAAAAAATTATTTTAAGCTTGAGTGATTATGGCTATGCTGCGCTAGGGTGATCTGCCAAGGATGCAGGTGCCTTGGTAATAGGACTGTCTATGGGATTCGAACGCTAATTCACGTTACATCCGGAGAAAACCTACCAAAACTCCACACCGTTAGATCGACAGCCGCGCGATGGGAACCGAACTCGGAATCTTCACACTTCGGCCGACAAACAATTTAAAATGACCTAGACTTTATTATCGAAACCTTCGGAGAAGACTAGTGAAGAAGACAAAGAAGGAGGTCTGGCAGAGTTCGTGTCAGATTTTCAGTGACATAACCACTGTGCCATGGTGAGGCGTCGAAAAATTATTTCTAGAAAATTCTTCTCAGATTTACTATATTTTAGAAATTTCCGTATATATTTCAACATTTTTAAGTGGTTATCAGCAAGCCTCGCCTGTTATGAATAGTGCATACATTTTAACCTGTTAGTAATTTTTTAACTTTAGGCTACCATTCTAAGCATAAATATTCAGATTTTTGTTATATGAAAAATAATTTTCCAAAAATTTATTATAGTTGTATAGATAGCCTCGCACTGTTGTCCCTGTTTATAGCTTGTTAATATCACTTATATGCGGCATGTGGGTAAAGAGTACAGAGCAAAATGGAACTCAAAAAAAAATCAGGTGACCAGCGGGGCATTTCACACAGGAGAAAATCACCCTTTCTGCCACCATTTGAAAGAAGATTAATGGGATGTGCTGGTGCACACGTTTGTAAATAAACCTAGAAGTATCGGATAACCATTTGTTTTCAACTCTACGTTTTCCACGTCTGGAATTCATTAAAAATAACCTGTATTGGAAATAATCTTAGTAGGTATACAAAGTCTTTTGTGTTACAAATATGTTGGCCAAATTGACAGCGCTCTTCTAGTTTTTGAGACCTAATATTTCAGTGCGTGTAGTAGTTTGTTAACAAACTAACGTGTTTTGTTAGTTTCTTTTGCTTTCATTAACTCGAAACCATTGCAAGGATATGTTTGTATTGGACGTTATACGAATCTTTTAACATCTGCATACGGTGTACGTATATTTTTTACGAACGAGACTTTTTCAGAAATAACTTGAATTCTATATAGTTCCTCAAACCTAAATTATGGATTGAAGTTATCAATTTAATCAGATTTTCAACCTTTGAAGAAATTAGTGAATATTTAGATTGTTTTCATCACTAGCATTTATGCAGATTGAATCCCTATGCTGTAAGTGCACATTGAAAAAAAATTTGTAGTTAGACGAATGTTCGATGTCTGTTTTTATTATACCAGGTGTTTCAAAATAGATGTTAGTTACGGCGATTATCTATTTAACCGTAAGTGATAGAAACATACTTTCAATTAAAAAAGTTAGTCAAATTAAGAGTAGCTTTCAGATATGGCAATTATTTTAGAGGAGCTATATACATATTAAAATAGGAAATTTAATTTTTATATGGTCCCTCCTTTCCTATCACTTTTATTTAGAAAAAAAGTTGCTCTTCGTCTAAGAAAATTAGTAAAAATCTTAAAAAACCGTGTCTCTAAGTGAAATAGTTAGCGAGATATGCAATTTGAAAATCTTGGCATTTGTCGGCAAGCACTAAGGGGATGTCGCAGAAGTGCGAAAAATGTAATTACTTTTACTGACGTTACATATGTTAATAGTCACTCGATAGACACAGTTAACTCCTCAAATTCTAATTTAGCTAGACTTTTCCTATAAAGCATGTTTGCCAGTTTTTAGTGAAAGTTATCACAACATAGTAACCTACGCCATTATTTTGACATTCCGTTTTACACTTTAAGATCCCTTCTCCAGAAGCGTGATGTAATTAGTGAATGACCCTTCTAAAAGACTAAATTATCGCTAATTTCATAAAGCAGCACCGATCATTTTAGGTGAAACTGTACCTACTAATTTTACACATTTGAACGAATTTAATTGCTTTTCCCAACAATGGAATCTTATTTATCTTTTATCAACTCATAGTGGGTCCCCTAAAGTAAAGACGCTTTCGCTTGAAAACTGACGCCAACACAGTAGGTAAAGTGGTGTAAGTCATCATTTTCAAAATTGATTTTCTCGCTAACTATTTCACTTAAATACACGGGGTATTTTTCATTAATTTTTTTAGACAAAGGGCAATATTTTTCTAAGTGATAGGAAAGGAGGGAACGGATAAAAATTAAATTTCGTATTATATTTTGTATATAGCTCCCAGTAAAAAAATTGACATATCTGAAGTCTACTAGTCATTTGACTAGTTTTTCTAATTGAAAGTATGTTTCTATCACTTACGGTTTAAAAGATAATCGCTGTAACATCTATTTTGAAACACCCGGTATATTTTGATTAATGTGGGAGAAAAAATAAAATTGTTGATTCTATGTTAAATTGTTCAGAAAAGCTTTAGCATATAAGCTCTGTGTTTCTCCTTCCTCCCTCGCTTTTTCAACATGGGCTTTTTTTTACTATTTCATATCATGTCTGCCAAAAGAGCATTTATTTAATTACGGATCATTAAAATGTTATTTTATATTATTGTAGCTTCATAGACTATTTTGAAGCTATTAACATCATTTTCAGGGATGCGCTAGAGCGGATAGATTCACAGTTTCTCACAATTCTCAGTAGTACCCTTTGAGAAAGGTCATTCCCCCTCTTTTAACAGCAAACTTAAAAAACTAATGACATACTACCCCACACATTTTACTAGCACGTTCGAAGCCGCTTAATTGTATTTCGAACTTTAAACCCGATGTAATCACCACCATTAAAATCTTATCAAAGGGACTGAAGTTTATTTATGTGTGTTATGTTTAACGTTCTGTATATAAATGTACAACTCATCCATGCATTTTTATTGTTTGATATTTTGGGGGGGCCCTAAAAAATGTTTTCAACCGGGCCTCTTCAGATAGAAGGCCGGCCCTGGGCTTTATGGAACACGTCCCGCAAAAGGTCTGTGCGGGACTCCAAATGTTCCATTTTTTCAATCCAATGAGTAATTTAATAATTTGATTAATTAGAAGAAATTTTAAGCATTAAGTCTCTTTAATAAATAATGAATTTAGCAGAAGTGATTGCATACTTGAAGTTTCTTATCCAAATAGGTAATATTATAATTTCATTAAAAGTGATTCAATATAGCTTATGTTCCTTTCCAAATGAATAATTATCCTAATGTTAGAAGAAGATGAGATGTAATTTAATACTTAAAGTGTGTATGTGTTTCTTTTATAAAAGTGTATTACTGATACCCACTTAGAGGTTGTTTTAATTTTTTCTTACATGCCAAAGTTAAAAGGTTTTGCTTTTGTTT
Source organism: Cheiracanthium punctorium (assembly GCA_038373885.1). Lineage (NCBI taxonomy): Eukaryota > Metazoa > Arthropoda > Arachnida > Araneae > Cheiracanthiidae > Cheiracanthium > Cheiracanthium punctorium. The sequence continues at coordinate 223,649 of JAWZYV010003597.1, read as the reverse complement.
TTGAAATGAATTAAAAAGCTCCTTTAATTTAATTGCTAATGATATTACTGTTTGTTTTGATTATAAAGAAGAGAGATAGAAAACTCGAAGATAAATAATGCTAATTTTTCATTAGCTTGGTTGATTGTTTTAATTTTTATTAGCTATGCTACATGTGTAATTATGTCAAAGTAAAACATAATATTCAATAAAATTATTTTTAAAAATTAAATCTGGTTTTAGTTGTTTTTCTCGCCTTTCTGTAATTACTAAGCTGTATCCCCCTCTTTTTAGTCACGTCCCGAATTTTAATTGCGAAACTTTTGCAATAGAGTGTACAAATGTTCGCAAGCTTACATCACTAATGTTATCATGACTGAACACTAAAGCAAAATACTAAAATGAAACTGTTACACCCAGTAAGGTAAAAAGTGAGACAAAACCAAGCAAGCTAAGTTTGTGAAGTTCACATTAAGCCAGATGAAAATGCTGAAAATGAAGACTTTCACATGAATTTATAAAAGTATGATAATTGTGCTTATGAACTTTTTATTAAGATCCCTTTTTCATAACTTTGTAATCGTGATCACTCATCTGAAAATCGAAGACAGGGAGAGGGGGGTGGGGCGCCGAACACATGTTTTGCCTTGGGTAGCAAATATCGTGGCTATGTCCCTGGATTTTGGTGAGTATAAGACTTAGTTTTTTTTTTTTTTTTTTTTTTTTTTTTTTTTTTACGGGGCTACAAAAAGAATTTTTTTATATTATGGCCTATGGATGGAAATTCTTGAAAGTGATTTAGCCTCTAAATGGTGCATTTGATTGGGTATGTACACCTGCTGAAAAAAAAAAAAAAAAGGCCCACTTCTACTTCTTTTGGTCGCCGTTCGTCGTACAGCAAAGTTTCAGACACCCATTGGTTTACGATTGACGTACACTTTAATTTTCTACGCATAAAAATTGCATAAGAGGCATAAGGGGGCTTTTTTTTCAATGGGCGAGCACTTGCTCTTCATGCATTCGCCACTACTAAGACCTGAACCGCTGGCCATTTTATTATGGGTGCACCCAATGGGCGGACAGTTACCCCCTATGAAGGGACGGACAAGTTAACACCCATGCCCAAGCCGGGATTTGAACTAGGGCCCAGGGGTGATAGAATAGCTCTTTAACCATAAACTCGACACCATAAAATACTGCGTACGAAAAACAAATGTGTAACTATTGAAAATGGCGTAAAATAACATAATTTAAGGGAATTTCTCATATCTTATTCAATGCTGAAATGGAAGAAGCTTTACACAGGAATAAGAGGTTTTTTTTTGTTTTTTTTTCCGCATTGACACGTTTTCAAAACAAATTGCTCTAAAATGCTTCATGACATGTATAGGGGAAGGCAGTGGCGGATCCAGAAATTTTTTTTTGGGAGGGGCTAAATTTTTTAAAAAGCTTATTTCACCCAATTAAAATGTGCTATAAATCAAAATTTTAGTCTAAACCAGTGTATTAGGCTTTTGGGAGGGGCTAAGTAATAAAATATGATCATTTTAGCTATTTAAAGTGTATAATAAAGCAGAATGTTACCCTTGAGCTATCTCTTTTGGGGGGGCTGAAGCCCCCTAGCCCCTCCCCTGTATCCGCTACTGGGGGAAGGCGGGGTAAGATGACGCATTGGGTAAGAGGACGAATTCAGCCTTTATCTCAGGTTTTCACAAATGGCAGCATGTCTTGTTCAGCATAATAAATAACTGGTGGTGAACTAATACTAGCACTAGGATAGCCAACTGTATTTGCCGTTTAGAGGAAGTTATAAACAAAAGTCCATTTCCAAGGGTATTCGTCTAATATTTGACCGTCTCAACACAAGGAATCAAGGCCTCAGTAGTGGTAAAAGGACAGTTCACCCCATGCGCAGCCATGTTAATCGTGCGCAGCCATACAAGTGCTTTCCCTGGGTCGAGAGAGAGAGAGGGGGGCGTGGTCGGACCGGATGTGGGGAGAGGATGTTCGAAGGGTTGATAAGAATTTTTTTCTTTTTTTTTTCAAATAAGGGGACTTGTAATTTTTTTCAGACTTTAACAAATTTTTCAAATAAGGGGACTTGGAAAAATTTTCAGATTTGAACGCGCAACCTACAAAAGAATTCATAGACTAATAATTGTTGTCCATTAGACCGAGAATCCTTCAAGTATAAAATTGTAGGTGTATTGTGTTATACTTTAGTTTTCAAAATGAATTGGGACTTTGATTAATTTTTCGATTTTTTTTTTTTTTTAATTTATTTATTTAGTTTTCTTTACCATTTAGTAATAGAACCAATGCAAATTGAATAAATGTTGCTTAATACATACTTCTAATGTTTAGCTAATTTTGTATACTGATTATAGCATATATTTAATAAGTAACAGTTTACTAGAATATTAAAGTAGGGTTTAGGATACCCATACATTTTCTACAAATTTCTTGTACTGTTAGGGAAGTGAGAAAATTATACCATAGAACGATTTTAGTACCTATAGTTTTTACAAATAATGATTTAGATAGTGTATGAACTTTTTTATCTAAACATTTTTTTTTTTGTCTTAAGAGATTTTTACCCAAGTTTTAATTTTAAGTTAAATATTTTTCTAAATTTATTTTTAACCAAGAGTTTTAATTTTAAGTTAAATAATTTTACAACAAATATTTTTTTTAATCAAGAGTTAATTTATTTTTTAACCAAGTTTTAATTTTAAGTTAAATAATTTTACAACAAATACATTTCTAAATTTATTTTTTTTTAACCAAGTTTTAATTTTAAGTTAAATTATTTACAACAAATATTTCTTTTTAAATCAAGCGGCGTTTTTAATTTATCAAGAAAAAAAAAATTTTATCAAGTGTTTTTAATTTTTTGTATATCCTATTTTTGTTAAGTAGCCGTTTAACATTAAAGTAGGATTTAGGATACCCATACATTTTCTACAAATTTAATCTACTGTTAGGGAAGTGAGAAAATTATACCATAGAAAGATTTTTACAAATAATGATATAGTCTTATATTCTATTGCGAGAAAACCACTTTAGCCATATATCCCCCAAAACTCAAGTTTTCGTATACGAAATGCATGAATACGCGTTAGATCCCCTTACAAAGTCTTCCTACCAAGGCACCCCTCATCCTAGGCAGATACCCCCGCGTGCAGGTTTGCCTTAAAGCACAAACAAACAAAGTATTTATCTAAACATTTTTGATAGATTTTAGACAGCGATTATACTAGTTTATATTTTCTATAGATCAATTACAGAAAAAATGGCATTTTTATTAATCCTACAAAACATTTTTACTATATATCCCAAGTAGAGTAACTTGATTTATAGAATTTCAATACGATACGAGTTAGATTGTTTATGTGCAACACTCATTGCAGATTGACTATGAAAGCATAATTTTATACATGAATCAACCTTCTGAGTGGTCTTTTATTGATGCACTTAACCTATTTTATAGAAAGGTGAGCATAACTAGCACAAACTTTTAGACTAGATAGTACTATTGCTAGAAAGTTGAACTATTGGAAATAAAAATTGAAGATCCGTTTTAGCACAGTTTTATACTGCATGTACATAAATATCTTTCAATACTTAGATAGTTTAAATCGCAAATCATTACTTGAACTAAAAAATACAAGGTTTTTACTTACGTGAAGGGACATCTTCGAGTCTCTGGACAAAGTACCAACATCTATACGGCTAGCAAGACCGGAAAATCAAATAATGATTTAAAATACATTATCCCTAATTCCCGGTCCAACTAGCACATTTTCATTCATTCTTAATACCATCATATGCTGAAAATAGACATAATATTTTGACACTAAAAGCAAAATAACACATTTGAAGATATTAAACGCTTTAAAAGTAATTTTTTTTCTTATAACAATTTACCAGATTCACAATACTATTTTATGTGGGATAAAATTAGTTAGCAATCGAAAATTTAATCTTAATTAGAATTTACTGAAATACAGATATCATGCATGCCTTATTTTCTATTAGGAGAAAGCCCTCAAAACCCAGTTTTCGTATACAAACTGCTTAAAGTACTTCTACCGATAATGCTATTAATATTAATTACACTGGATTACCAACTTAAAATTTCGCAAAACACCAAAATACAGAAAAGCATGCATTAACAAAACAAAACAAAAAAATCACACTTAAAAGTACAACACATCAAAAGTGCAACTATAAGAACCACATAATTATTTTCAATTAGAATTACGGTATCAACTTATATGTAACTAAAATAATAGAAAATATTACACTTACCCTGTACTTGTACACGCGAGAGGCGAAAATAATAAAAATATTTAAATAATTCGCAAATAATACAGCACACAAATCGCACAGCACAAAAACAACCACGTGCATATCCCTAGTACAGCTGATAAGAAATTGAGAGAGATAAGAAAGTGCCTTGAGGCTCTACAGAGCCGGCTAAATAACAGTAGGCCAGTTTGCCGATAAGATAAAACCAGGGAGGGTGCTAGGGGAATACCGAATTGTGGGGACACGTGTTTCATTCTGCGTTCAAAAATGGGGACTTATGGATTAAGATGTTTACTACTTAAAAACATAATCTAATTTTTACAAACGCATTGGAACTTTGTATAGGATATCTATTGAACACGTATTAAATACATTATGATTATTCTTCTGATCGACATTATATCCTAAATTCAAATATCAAAGTTAAGCTACAACGATTAATATATTTTACGTAGTTTAGGAAAATAATGAATCATTAAATTAATTTCCGTGAAACAATTAGCAAAGATCATTGTACTAAAACAAATTATTTTTGTTAAGTTTTGATAAATAACAGTAATAAATTATAGGCATTGCAGATGAATGAATATTCACGTATAAAATAGGTATTAAAATTATTGTTTAAAACAATTTTTAGAATAATAAACTAAAATTTTTATTTAATAAAGTCATAAACTAAAATTATTAATGAAAACTTGTTAATAAATTAAACATATCAAAATTTTTACACTCAGTTTTTTTATATACTTAAATTTTACATAGACATCCTTTTAATAAATGCATAAACTAAACTTATTGTTTAAAACAATTTTTTACAATAATAAACTAAAATTTTTATTTAATAAATTCATAAACTAAAACAATTTTTACAATAATAAACTAAAATTTTTTTAATAAAGTCATAAACTGAAATTATTAATGAAAACCTGTTAATAAACTAAACTGATTACTCTAAAAGATAGCTAATCACAACATATATCAGAAAAAATATAAGCAATTATAATACCTGAAAAATACCGGACAACACTCTTGTTGCATGCGGACAAAACATCGGTCAGCTCGGCTAAAGTATTCTTGGGTACCCGTTGCAGGAGAACTTACCTACGCCCAACCTACAAACTCTACAAATTTAACGGCAACTGATTTTCTCTTATCAGGTATCACAGATCAGATAAGAGATAAGGAAGTGACATGCGCAGAAGACACGTGATAGTGACGTGTGCAAATCTGTGTTGATTGAATATTCGGTAGGTTTCTGGCAGGATGTACTATTTGCAATTAGGGGCAACTCTTTGTAACAGGCTAAGGCAAGTTAGATGATGCAATATCTACTGGGTTGAGAAAGTTTTAAGGTAGAGGGCGCTTGGGTAATCACGTGATTTTTTAAAGAATCAGTAAAGACATTTTAGTTAGATAAAGTGGCCAGGTGTGTGTTGCGAGACTCTCTTTACACTGTGTGCGCCTATACTTAAGACGTGTGTTTTAATTGATTTTTCGCAGAGTTTCAAAAATGTCTTTGCTTGAATCGATCGAAAATAACTTTAACATTGAATACAATCCCGAGTTTTATACTCAAAGTGATGCGGATGTGTTGCTGCAAGAAATAATACAATTGCCTTTAGATGTAAAGCCTCTGCAAAGTATTGAAAAGAAAATTTCCCCCGAGTTTTATACTGAAAGTGATGTTGATGTGCTACAGCAAGAATTGTTTCGATTACCCCTGCAAAGTAGTGAAAAGAAAATTTCCTCGAGCCGTAAAGTAATTACTTTTGCTGATGAAGGAATCAATTACAGTTTACCTGGAGCAACACTCTCTGTTTACTCTTGGATACCCATTTTGCAAAAAATACGTGAAGATCTACAGAAAGTGACAAATTATGAATTTAATATGGTACAAGTGAACTTTGGCTCTGAAGAACAACCTAAAATTGAAGACGGTAACTACGAAGATTTTAATCTAGACCTATCATCAGGTGTATGCATTCTAAGTTTTGGATCTAAACGAACTTTGGATTTTAAACCAGCGAACTGTAAAACCACCACCATTAAACTAGAACATGGTTCAATGTGTAAGATATATCCCCCAACCAACAAACTTTTAACGCATGGTATTCCTTCTGAACCTTATGTGACAGACCCGCACATTAACCTTACATTTGCCAAAATGTACATTTATGAGCCTTCCCCGAAAAGGGCAAAGTTGGACGATTGGACGGACGATCTTTACCATAGCTTATATGCTTCTGTAAATAGTACATGGCACTTGGAAAGACTTATCTACGTTTCACTTCACGATGAAAGAACTGACTTGAAGATCCATATTAGACAATTTATTCAGAACGCCCAATTAGACTATATACCAACCGGTCAGGGAGTCGTGATGAACCCTTCCACATGGATCGAATTTATTGTAAAACTATTAGATTTTAATATAGGTCATAGCAATAGCTCTTTTATTTGTAATAATCAATTATCTGTATTTAATGATGATGGAAAATGCATCTTACAACAAATTTACAAAACCGGAGATTCATTCACGTTAAATCCAATTTCCTTAACACTTTTAAATGATCAAGTAAAAAAACTTTGCGAAATGAGAAATGAAATATTGGAATGCATTTTAAAAACGCTATATACGACGACCCTACCCCATTTAATTTTAAAATTAAAGCCGCAAAAATGTAACCGCGAACCTCATTGTACTTATGATGAGGCTAAACAACAATTAATGGATATAGTACATCAGGAAATTTTTAAAAACATAGGCCGGGTTCAGGATCATCCTTCGCAAAGGATACATGCTTGCTCGAATAGAACACATGTTGATGAGAGAGAGGGTCTTATGAGTAGTAAAGCATGGTTTATGGTCGACATGCCATATATTGCAAGAGAGATATGCGAGAACAAATGTACTTGTCATTATGACGGAGAATTTTTTTCAAACATTTTCATTGAAGACTATATGAAGTATCTTCAAAATGTGCTATTTAATACATTTTTTCAACCGTTTTCAGATTTTGCTAATTCTAAGGATGGCAAAACATGTGTAATTATGTGATGTATAACTAGTATTGCGATTGTAAAAAATATATTAAAACCATTGTGATTATGTAGAAAAGGTATGCTTGCTTCTACAACAGTAAGATTTTACTGATTTGTGCATGCTTAGTTATAGAATACTCATTGAAAAGTTATTATTTTCTCAATTGTGTAAATAGTTTGTGTAATTTAAAATATATTTTTGTAAATAAATAAGTTTACATATGCAAACCTTTTCTGTGTTTTCTTCATGTGTATGTGTGTGTTGATTACTTGCAAAATAAAAATCTATAAAATTTTACTGAAGCAAAAAGTGGTAAAGTTAGCATACTTGGTCACGATTTAAGGTTCTCGTTTTATACTTATCTTTTATACACTACAAGGTAGAAAGTTACAAATTTAGCAAAATTTATTGAAGCATGTATTACGGATCATGAATCTAACTACATAGAAATAAAATGTTTTGATTAAAATCATAAACTTAAGTGTGATAGGTAAATTGTGTTACATGAGAATTCACAACATTACTATTTTTTTTTTTTATAAAATGAACTTAGCTAAAAAAGTTTGTCTGCATAATTTTATAACTTAATCGATTTTACAGGTTTTTCAAAAATAAAGTTAAGTGAGATAAAGAAACTTAGTATTTTTAAATAAAGATTTTTTTAGGTGTTCTTTAATGTAAAGATCTTACCACATTTTACTTGAAGTAACAGAATATTTTAAATCAGACACTATGTTTTTAAAACATTAGAGTATTAACTTAGCATATTTTTATAATTTTTATTAATGGGCTTGAATATTTTTATAAGAAATATCCACTAAGTGCACGTTACACATTTTAGTGATTGAGATGGTTATGCTTACAAATTTTAAATAAATATGCTCTTACTTTTATACATGTTACTTGTTCAAACTAAGTGTACTTTTGATTTGTATACGTTTATGAGTTCTCATACGTTATGAAATTATTTCTCGAAAGGAACTTAGCTATTAGAACTTTGCAAATTTCGTAGAAGTAGTATGCTTAACATGTTTTTGATATGTTCTTCAATGTTTGGCACAGAAATAATGAGTTATTTTAGCATAGATGTATAAACTTATCTTTATGTAAACCTTAACTAATTAAAAGTAATATAATTTATGTCTATACAAAGTGAGGGACTTAGACTATTTTTCAGAATTATCAAGTAAAGGATTTTACAAAATACTTAGTAAACTGCATTAATAGATTGTAAGTTCTATTTTTTTCATTTAGAAGTTTTGCACATTGGTATATTTTATGTTCTGATAAGTCGTTAAATATGTTCTTGAAATAAACTAACATATCTGTACTTTGAAAATTTTATAGAAGTGACGAACTTTGGTATTTTTAGAATGTTACGAACTTGATACATTTTTTCTGAAGTGCTAGATATGTTAGTTCCAAAGTTCGTCACTTCTATAAAATTTTCAAAGTACAGATATGTTAGTTTATTTCAAGAACATATTTAACGACTTATCAGAACATAAAATATACCAATGTGCAAAACTTCTAAATGAAAAAAATAGAACTTACAATCTATTAATGCAGTTTACTAAGTATTTTGTAAAATCCTTTACTTGATAATTCTGAAAAATAGTCTAAGTCCCTCACTTTGTATAGACATAAATTATATTACTTTTAATTAGTTAAGGTTTACATAAAGATAAGTTTATACATCTATGCTAAAATAACTCATTATTTCTGTGCCAAACATTGAAGAACATATCAAAAACATGTTAAGCATACTACTTCTACGAAATTTGCAAAGTTCTAATAGCTAAGTTCCTTTCGAGAAATAATTTCATAACGTATGAGAACTCATAAACGTATACAAATCAAAAGTACACTTAGTTTGAACAAGTAACATGTATAAAAGTAAGAGCATATTTATTTAAAATTTGTAAGCATAACCATCTCAATCACTAAAATGTGTAACGTGCACTTAGTGGATATTTCTTATAAAAATATTCAAGCCCATTAATAAAAATTATAAAAATATGCTAAGTTAATACTCTAATGTTTTAAAAACATAGTGTCTGATTTAAAATATTCTGTTACTTCAAGTAAAATGTGGTAAGATCTTTACATTAAAGAACACCTAAAAAAATCTTTATTTAAAAATACTAAGTTTCTTTATCTCACTTAACTTTATTTTTGAAAAACCTGTAAAATCGATTAAGTTATAAAATTATGCAGACAAACTTTTTTAGCTAAGTTCATTTTATAAAAAAAAAAAAAATAGTAATGTTGTGAATTCTCATGTAACACAATTTACCTATCACACTTAAGTTTATGATTTTAATCAAAACATTTTATTTCTATGTAGTTAGATTCATGATCCGTAATACATGCTTCAATAAATTTTGCTAAATTTGTAACTTTCTACCTTGTAGTGTATAAAAGATAAGTATAAAACGAGAACCTTAAATCGTGACCAAGTATGCTAACTTTACCACTTTTTGCTTCAGTAAAATTTTATAGATTTTTATTTTGCAAGTAATCAACACACACATACACATGAAGAAAACACAGAAAAGGTTTGCATATGTAAACTTATTTATTTACAAAAATATATTTTAAATTACACAAACTATTTACACAATTGAGAAAATAATAACTTTTCAATGAGTATTCTATAACTAAGCATGCACAAATCAGTAAAATCTTACTGTTGTAGAAGCAAGCATACCTTTTCTACATAATCACAATGGTTTTAATATATTTTTTACAATCGCAATACTAGTTATACATCACATAATTACACATGTTTTGCCATCCTTAGAATTAGCAAAATCTGAAAACGGTTGAAAAAATGTATTAAATAGCACATTTTGAAGATACTTCATATAGTCTTCAATGAAAATGTTTGAAAAAAATTCTCCGTCATAATGACAAGTACATTTGTTCTCGCATATCTCTCTTGCAATATATGGCATGTCGACCATAAACCATGCTTTACTACTCATAAGACCCTCTCTCTCATCAACATGTGTTCTATTCGAGCAAGCATGTATCCTTTGCGAAGGATGATCCTGAACCCGGCCTATGTTTTTAAAAATTTCCTGATGTACTATATCCATTAATTGTTGTTTAGCCTCATCATAAGTACAATGAGGTTCGCGGTTACATTTTTGCGGCTTTAATTTTAAAATTAAATGGGGTAGGGTCGTCGTATATAGCGTTTTTAAAATGCATTCCAATATTTCATTTCTCATTTCGCAAAGTTTTTTTACTTGATCATTTAAAAGTGTTAAGGAAATTGGATTTAACGTGAATGAATCTCCGGTTTTGTAAATTTGTTGTAAGATGCATTTTCCATCATCATTAAATACAGATAATTGATTATTACAAATAAAAGAGCTATTGCTATGACCTATATTAAAATCTAATAGTTTTACAATAAATTCGATCCATGTGGAAGGGTTCATCACGACTCCCTGACCGGTTGGTATATAGTCTAATTGGGCGTTCTGAATAAATTGTCTAATATGGATCTTCAAGTCAGTTCTTTCATCGTGAAGTGAAACGTAGATAAGTCTTTCCAAGTGCCATGTACTATTTACAGAAGCATATAAGCTATGGTAAAGATCGTCCGTCCAATCGTCCAACTTTGCCCTTTTCGGGGAAGGCTCATAAATGTACATTTTGGCAAATGTAAGGTTAATGTGCGGGTCTGTCACATAAGGTTCAGAAGGAATACCATGCGTTAAAAGTTTGTTGGTTGGGGGATATATCTTACACATTGAACCATGTTCTAGTTTAATGGTGGTGGTTTTACAGTTCGCTGGTTTAAAATCCAAAGTTCGTTTAGATCCAAAACTTAGAATGCATACACCTGATGATAGGTCTAGATTAAAATCTTCGTATTTACCGTCTTCAATTTTAGGTTGTTCTTCAGAGCCAAAGTTCACTTGTACCATATTAAATTCATAATTTGTCACTTTCTGTAGATCTTCACGTATTTTTTGCAAAATGGGTATCCAAGAGTAAACAGAGAGTGTTGCTCCAGGTAAACTGTAATTGATTCCTTCATCAGCAAAAGTAATTACTTTACGGCTCGAGGAAATTTTCTTTTCACTACTTTGCAGGGGTAATCGAAACAATTCTTGCTGTAGCACATCAACATCACTTTCAGTATAAAACTCGGGGGAAATTTTCTTTTCAATACTTTGCAGAGGCTTTACATCTAAAGGCAATTGTATTATTTCTTGCAGCAACACATCCGCATCACTTTGAGTATAAAACTCGGGATTGTATTCAATGTTAAAGTTATTTTCGATCGATTCAAGCAAAGACATTTTTGAAACTCTGCGAAAAATCAATTAAAACACACGTCTTAAGTATAGGCGCACACAGTGTAAAGAGAGTCTCGCAACACACACCTGGCCACTTTATCTAACTAAAATGTCTTTACTGATTCTTTAAAAAATCACGTGATTACCCAAGCGCCCTCTACCTTAAAACTTTCTCAACCCAGTAGATATTGCATCATCTAACTTGCCTTAGCCTGTTACAAAGAGTTGCCCCTAATTGCAAATAGTACATCCTGCCAGAAACCTACCGGATATTCAATCAACACAGATTTGCACACGTCACTATCACGTGTCTTCTGCGCATGTCACTTCCTTATCTCTTATCTGATCTGTGATACCTGATAAGAGAAAATCAGTTGCCGTTAAATTTGTAGAGTTTGTAGGTTGGGCGTAGGTAAGTTCTCCTGCAACGGGTACCCAAGAATACTTTAGCCGAGCTGACCGATGTTTTGTCCGCATGCAACAAGAGTGTTGTCCGGTATTTTTCAGGTATTATAATTGCTTATATTTTTTCTGATATATGTTGTGATTAGCTATCTTTTAGAGTAATCAGTTTAGTTTATTAACAGGTTTTCATTAATAATTTCAGTTTATGACTTTATTAAAAAAATTTTAGTTTATTATTGTAAAAATTGTTTTAGTTTATGAATTTATTAAATAAAAATTTTAGTTTATTATTGTAAAAAATTGTTTTAAACAATAAGTTTAGTTTATGCATTTATTAAAAGGATGTCTATGTAAAATTTAAGTATATAAAAAAACTGAGTGTAAAAATTTTGATATGTTTAATTTATTAACAAGTTTTCATTAATAATTTTAGTTTATGACTTTATTAAATAAAAATTTTAGTTTATTATTCTAAAAATTGTTTTAAACAATAATTTTAATACCTATTTTATACGTGAATATTCATTCATCTGCAATGCCTATAATTTATTACTGTTATTTATCAAAACTTAACAAAAATAATTTGTTTTAGTACAATGATCTTTGCTAATTGTTTCACGGAAATTAATTTAATGATTCATTATTTTCCTAAACTACGTAAAATATATTAATCGTTGTAGCTTAACTTTGATATTTGAATTTAGGATATAATGTCGATCAGAAGAATAATCATAATGTATTTAATACGTGTTCAATAGATATCCTATACAAAGTTCCAATGCGTTTGTAAAAATTAGATTATGTTTTTAAGTAGTAAACATCTTAATCCATAAGTCCCCATTTTTGAACGCAGAATGAAACACGTGTCCCCACAATTCGGTATTCCCCTAGCACCCTCCCTGGTTTTATCTTATCGGCAAACTGGCCTACTGTTATTTAGCCGGCTCTGTAGAGCCTCAAGGCACTTTCTTATCTCTCTCAATTTCTTATCAGCTGTACTAGGGATATGCACGTGGTTGTTTTTGTGCTGTGCGATTTGTGTGCTGTATTATTTGCGAATTATTTAAATATTTTTATTATTTTCGCCTCTCGCGTGTACAAGTACAGGGTAAGTGTAATATTTTCTATTATTTTAGTTACATATAAGTTGATACCGTAATTCTAATTGAAAATAATTATGTGGTTCTTATAGTTGCACTTTTGATGTGTTGTACTTTTAAGTGTGATTTTTTTGTTTTGTTTTGTTAATGCATGTTTTTCTGTATTTTGGTGTTTTGCGAAATTTTAAGTTGGTAATCCAGTGTAATTAATATTAATAGCATTATCGGTAGAAGTACTTTAAGCAGTTTGTATACGAAAACTGGGTTTTGAGGGCTTTCTCCTAATAGAAAATAAGGCATGCATGATATCTGTATTTCAGTAAATTCTAATTAAGATTAAATTTTCGATTGCTAACTAATTTTATCCCACATAAAATAGTATTGTGAATCTGGTAAATTGTTATAAGAAAAAAAATTACTTTTAAAGCGTTTAATATCTTCAAATGTGTTATTTTGTTTTTAGTGTCAAAATATTATGTCTATTTTCAGCATATGATGGTATTAAGAATGAATGAAAATGTGCTAGTTGGACCGGGAATTAGGGATAATGTATTTTAAATCATTATTCGATTTTCCGGTCTTGCTAGCCGTATAGATGTTGGTACTTTGTCCAGAGACTCGAAGATGTCCCTTCACGTAAGTAAAAACCTTGTATTTTTTAGTTCAAGTATTGATTTGCGATTTAAACTATCTAAGTATTGAAAGATATTTATGTACATGCAGTATAAAACTGTGCTAAAACGGATCTTCAATTTTTATTTCCAATAGTTCAACTTTCTAACAATAGTACTATCTAGTCTAAAAGTTTGTGCTAGTTATGCTCACCTTTCTATAAAATAGGTTAAGTGCATCAATAAAAGACCACTCAGAAGGTTGATTTATGTATAAAATTATGCTTTCATAGTCAATCTGCAATGAGTGTTGCACATAAACAATCTAACTCGTATCGTATTGAAATTCTATAAATCAAGTTACTCTACTTGGGATATATAGTAAAAATGTTTTGTAGGATTAATAAAAATGCCATTTTTTCTGTAATTGATCTATAGAAAATATAAACTAGTATAATCGCTGTCTAAAATCTATCAAAAATGTTTAGATAAATACTTTGTTTGTTTGTGCTTTAAGGCAAACCTGCACGCGGGAGTATCTGCCTAGGATGAGGGGTGCCTTGGTAGGAAGACTTTGTAAGGGGATCTAACGCGTATTCATGCATTTCGTATACGAAAACTTGAGTTTTGGGGGATATATGGCTAAAGTGGTTTTCTCGCAATAGAATATAAGACTATATCATTATTTGTAAAAATCTTTCTATGGTATAATTTTCTCACTTCCCTAACAGTAGATTAAATTTGTAGAAAATGTATGGGTATCCTAAATCCTACTTTAATGTTAAACGGCTACTTAACAAAAATAGGATATACAAAAAATTAAAAACACTTGATTAACATTTTTTCTTGATAAATTAAAAACGCCGCTTGATTTAAAAAGAAATATTTGTTGTAAATAATTTAACTTAAAATTAAAACTTGGTTAAAAAAAAATAAATTTAGAAATGTATTTGTTGTAAAATTATTTAACTTAAAATTAAAACTTGGTTAAAAAATAAATTAACTCTTGATTAAAAAAAATATTTGTTGTAAAATTATTTAACTTAAAATTAAAACTCTTGGTTAAAAATAAATTTAGAAAAATATTTAACTTAAAATTAAAACTTGGGTAAAAATCTCTTAAGACAAAAAAAAAAAATGTTTAGATAAAAAACTTCATACACTATCTAAATCATTATTTGTAAAAACTATAGGTACTAAAATCGTTCTATGGTATAATTTTCTCACTTCCCTAACAGTACAAGAAATTTGTAGAAAATGTATGGGTATCCTAAACCCTACTTTAATATTCTAGTAAACTGTTACTTATTAAATATATGCTATAATCAGTATACAAAATTAGCTAAACATTAGAAGTATGTATTAAGCAACATTTATTCAATTTGCATTGGTTCTATTACTAAATGGTAAAGAAAACTAAATAAATAAATAAAAAAAAAAAAAAAAATTTCGAAAAATTAATCAAAGTCCCAATTCATTTTGAAAACTAAAGTATAACACAATACACCTACAATTTTATACTTGAAGGATTCTCGGTCTAATGGACAACAATTATTAGTCTATGAATTCTTTTGTAGGTTGCGCGTTCAAATCTGAAAATTTTTCCAAGTCCCCTTATTTCAAAAATATGTCACAATCTGAAAATTTTTCCAAGTCCCCTTATTTGAAAAATTTGTTAAAGTCTGAAAAAAATTACAAGTCCCCTTATTTGAAAAAAAAAAAGAAAAAAATTCTTATCAACCCTTCGAACATCCTCTCCCCACATCCGGTCCGACCACGCCCCCCTCTCTCTCTCTCGACCCAGGGAAAGCACTTGTATGGCTGCGCACGATTAACATGGCTGCGCATGGGGTGAACTGTCCTTTTACCACTACTGGCCTCACCATGGCCCAGTGGTTATGCCACTGAAAATGGTAGATGGCCGTAGTGTGAAGGTCCCGAGTTCGGGTCCCATCACGCGGCTGTCGATCTAACGGTCTGGAGTTTTGGTTTTCTTCAGATGTAACGTGAATACGCGTTAGAACCCCTTAGTAAGTCCTCCTACCAAGGCACCCACCTTGGCAGATCGCTCTTGTGTATCGTTGCCTTATTCACACACACAAGGAATCAAGATTCTGCAGTAAGTCTTTTTACGTTCTCACTAAAATATTCTGAATTCTGAGCTTATTGTGTACAAATTTATAGTAGATCCATGTTTAAAGATACTTTTTTTTTTGTTACTAATAAACGTTGGTTTTGTAAAATTGGCGTGAAGACGAATTTTCAACGGGGAAAGATGAAGAATAATTTTCAGCTCGTCATCTTACCCCACACTCTTTTTTTTAAATATTTTCTCCAGTTTTCATTTCTTATCCGATCTTTAGGGCACATAAGACATAGCAAAAAGGCAGGTAGTCTAAATTTTGATCGAAGATAGAGCAAGCCGAGGAAGAAATTGCCGTCGCTTCTGTTATCAGGAACTCCCATAAAACAAGCTTTGGAATAGAAAAAAAAAGGAACAAGAAGAGAAAGAGCTAAAAATACAAAAAAGTTTGACTAAAAAGCAAATAAGACGAAATGAGCGAAGAAGAATCCACGACGTCATTTGAAATTTTCTTCATCTTCAGATGACGACTATTTTCATTCTATACCGTACATCGACACTGAAATGATATGAACTTGGAGGACTTTAAACATAAATTCTGTATCCTATGCGCGGATGAAGGCAAGGATGAACTTTGGTATCAGTGCTTAAAGTGGGCTCATACTGAGTGCCTCTTACAAGTTAAATGAGGTGATCTCACTCCCCCCTCTTAATCAAACTGGATCCTAAAAATCTGTTGGGTTGTTAAGAAGTAAATCCGCCACTGAAATCTGGTTTAACCTGGTGACACTCATAATTGAGAATATGCTATAGTGAAGCTTCCTCAGAGTTGCTTCCCATAAAGGGCCTTACCAAGAGATATCACCCTTTCCACCTCTGAAATGTTCTCATTATTGATTTCAACCGACGGGCACTTGCTGCTTAGGCATTGTCCACTATAACTGCCCGAAGGTATAGTAGCCATTTTCGTTGTGGCGATACCCAGTGAGCGGCCAGCATTACCCCCTATGAAGGGACGGACAAGTTAACTTTCATGCTCAAGCACAGGGATTCGAACCCGGACCCAACTTGTGATAGGATGGTTCTTAAGCCACTACACCACCTGAGCGGCTTGTTCTCGTCAGTTTGCGAGAACTTTAAGATTTTTCCATGCTTTTTATTCTGTAATTTAGTTAATTTATGCACGAATATACTGAATATCGCCTTCCCCACGAGAGTTTTTCCCTGGTTACGCTCCTGCTTCAGGCTAGAGCCCAGTGGAACATCCAAAACACTACAGGTCAAACCTGGGCTCTGTGACTGTGCCCCCCCCCCCTGGAAACTTTTCTAGATTGTGGAAAATAATGACCTGTTTTAGTATTGAAGAAAAAGTATCCTATTAAAATACCAAATTTTCTCAATATAGTACAAATATTTGATTGAAAGTATTTCTAATATATGATAGTATTACAAAATTGGACACAAATAATTTATGTGAACATAGCCCCAATGTTGCTGTTAACACTGCTATAGCACAATATGTCCCGCAGTGGTCTGGACGCTAAACACCCTTCCCATTAGAACACAACAAGTGAAGCAGCATCCGGCTTGGACAGTGCTTGGGAGCGTCAACTTCCTCTCGGCTCGACTACTGTGGGACCGTGCACGCTAATGGGAGCTGGTGCACGTAAAATCTGTCGTGACTCCAATGTCCTCCAAGTTGTTAAACGATACCTCTGGGGGTGCCGATATCAGGGGGTTGGGCCCTTCTCTGGAATGGGTTCAAAATTAGGGGACCCCAGGCTAAATCGTACTTCCTCCCACTGGGGCCCTAAAAACGGAAGGCCCACCCCCTCTGTCCATTGCCTCCCTTCTGGGGGGAATCTGGCACCGCCATTTGCGGTTGTCAAGGGGCATCAGAAACAACAACAATAGCACAATATTCTAATTTTCTATACTTATTTCTGCTGAAGAATAACGCTTTCTGTTTTTAATACATGTATTCCTTTAAAAGGTAGTAAAGTAAAAATTATTGGTTCACCAAATTATTTTATAAATTTGTTAACCCCTTCCGTCTCGTACCCGTGATATTTCCGAGCTAGAAAGTTCAAAAGTTATTCCCCCAAAAGAACTGGTGCATTTCAATTGTCATGCGCAGAATTTTTTTTTTTATGTCAATATGTCCAAAACCTGAAAATGATTGCACACACTCTTGTTTCTAAACAATATTTTTTAATAAAAAATAGGTATATTAATGATTGTTTTCTTGAAAATAATCCGACCTCTAAGGGGTTAATGAACTTTTTTATGGTGATGCCTCGTATTTACATTGTTACAATTTAAGAATTTTCAAGCATGTATTTTATGTTTGGCAAGTTTCATTTGACAACTTTGGTAGTTTAGCAAACAAGTTGGTAGAATGGCGACAGTTTTCATCCATAATTTGATAGTTTTAAGATGATTTTTTTTGTGTGCGTTGCCTCAGTTGTTCTAGCGCTACTTCTTCGCTTTGGTCTTTAAATGTCCCTTGGTGAACGCTGCTTTGTGGGCCATTCGAAATCTAATGAGGGGAAGCAACGTTGAAAGAAAACTGCGAAAATATATGCCGTTTCATATTTGCAACGATGAAAGTGAACAAGTTTCTGCAATTAGGTATGTTCAATTTTCAATAAATGCAATAAAAATGTTTTATAAATGCAAAAAAATGTTATATATGTTGGAAATCAATGTAGTTTCAATCTATTTAAGTTTAGTTTTTTTTTATCATTATAGAAAATACTGTTCAGTTAATTTGTATAATAAATTGAAGGTAAGCAGGAATGTATGCGAGAAGAAAAATAGGCCTCGCGAAAAAGCCGAAAACTATGTCTCGTCTCGCATAATCCCAATATTGTAACATTAAAAATGTTTGTCTCTCTAAAAAGCTGTAAATCTTTGTCTCGCCTCGCAAAAAAATCGTCTCGCATCCATCCCTAAAGCTAAGGCATAAATAATTCAGTATTCAGTAAATAAGGTAGAGAGAAATGGGGTGGTAGAGCTCCTGATTTTCGTGAAATGCAATTGTTTAGGTAGCAGAAAATATTTCCGTAAATCACAGGTTTTCACTTATTACTACCGTAATATTCCGCCGTCCCGTTAGAAATGAGCATATTATATTCGAAACATAAATATGTGGACTGCATTCCGAATGAAATAGAGTAATGTACTTACAGTGAGTTCAAAATTCTTGTACGATAAACCACTGGAATGTGCGTTACTAAATGCAGTCGAATGTAAACAGGAGTAAACACAATTGATATTGTTCCACGTGCGTAACTTTGCGAACACTTGTATGAGCCTCATGGCTTTAACCTCCAGAAAAGTACCTGTCCCCGAAACCGGCTATCTACTGATGAGACTGAACTCACGGGATTACCGACGTGTCCGCTATTCCACTGATCTAGGTCAATCAAAAAACCTAGCTCGAAAACCCACCTGTTACAATAACTTGCGTCAAACGGCTTTACAAACACTGAGGGGAAAATAAGATGTGCACCGTTTAGGCTTGCCATGTGGAAGACAGGGTATTAAAAAAATGGATAGAATTAACGTGTTTCCCCACGATAGCGGAGAAAAATTCCAAAGAAATTAATATTCCTGGACCAAGGGCGGATTAAAAAGCTTGCATTAATCCGCCACTGTCCTGGACGTTTCGCCATTGGCGGATTCAGTAAGTTTCAAGGGGTTCAGTAAAGTTTCAAGGGAGGCGATGAGTATGACAAAAGTATTTTATTTGAAATAAGTCACTTTTTTTCATTTCGTTCATTCTCTAATCTTCAACCCAAGTTTAACCTCTTCGTTCTCGTCGTTGTATGTGGCCAGTGTTGCCCTAACAAGGACGTGCTTAGGGTTTTAGTGACCCTAGGCAAAAAATATTTAGCAGCATTAAAAAAACTGCAATAATAGTGTTTCGGGTAATGATTCGACTCATTAACATTTTCAATGCAGTTGATGTAAACAAATTGTTTCATTGAATAATACTAAAATTTTTAGAATAAACTCATTCCATTTTTTCATAAATGAAATCGTAATTATAATATTTTTTTCATACATACTCTAAATAAAACTCTTATAACAACTCCACTATTAAAGCATTATTGATTGTATTATTTCAGTTTTAATATACTTTGCTATTTTCATGGCTTAATTATAGAAGTATTTCCAATGAGGTAAGTGTGTGATTATATTTTGGTAACTAGTTGGATATATCTAAATTAAAATTTTTTAGATACGCACTCATTTCCGTCTAATGCTCACATAACCTGTGTTTTGTGTTCTCAAAAGCAGAACCCGGAAGAAAATTGAAGGATCTTATTTTATATCGAACGATGCATGTTTTTTAATTAACAGTCTTTTATTAATGATACCAAAAAGAAATATTGGCTTAACTCAATACTTTTGATATAGGATATACATTTATGTCTGTTAATGAAACTATCAAAAGCATTAAGTTGTTGTTTTGTTTGACTTTGAGTAATTTTGCAATGTTTGGTAAGTATTTATCTACAATTTAATTTTGTAACAAGAAATAAGTCTTTGAGAAATGTACAGCTGTGGTAAAAGATTAAGCAAAACAATTTAAATTAATTGATGTTTTATTATTTCTATTGTATTACACAAAATAGCATATGACCTTTCTAATCATTAGATATAAGCGACATTCAGTGACATTAGTCATTCTAATTTAGTAAGAAAATCGGCAATTGAGTCCAGTTCAGTACAGTCAGGTACAAAAGCACCTTTTACTTGAATGCACCATTCAGCGCATCGTTGGCCTTCAAAAAACGGGCCAAATGTACGTTTACATTGCGCACAGTTCTGAATGCACAAAGCGACATTTCTTCCAATGGCTACATCCGAAACTGACGCAACAATGAGAGCAATCAAAAGCAAAGTGAGCTGAAACAAAATAAGATAATTAAGCATTTTGATAAATAAGTTCACAAAATTAACTAAAACAGAATTTGATAGTAGGAAAATGCAGAACAAAACCGCGTCTCGAAATTGTTTTCATTCTCTTAATCTCTTAAGCAGTTTCTTGCAAATTATATTTCAATCATAAATTAGTTCTTTAACTTAAGAATAATATTTCTTCAATAAAAAAAGAATTGCATTCAGAGCAATAAATTGATTATTTGTTGGTTGGTAAGTATGCAAGTATCCGGTTTTATACGTCCTGGCCTGATGAAATCGGGCATATACATATAGCAAAAACTAGCTGTGTAGCCCTGTGTTGCCCGGCGGCAATAAGCGTTAAAGCATAACTTACCAAAAAAAAAAAAATCGATTTCGATTAAAAAAAAAAAAAAAACGATTTCGATAAACAATTAAAACAAAGTAAATGTTTCAGAATAAAAATTTTTGGCAGCAGCTTATTATTTGAAATGAGAAATATCGTCTGCTACTTTTAATGTCATATGTAAACAAGCTGTGGATTGAAGTATATGTTTTTACGCTTTCCGAAGAGAAATATTCTTATTCCATAATTCAAAAACGTTGTGAAATGCATGGTATTAAAATTTCTAAGTGCAAAATAAGCAACATTATTAATCGGCAAGGTAAAAACCGTCAATCATTATTTCTACATGGAAAGAAGACTCCAAACGAATATCCGAAAAAGGTACGTACTGTTTCAAATGTTTCTAAACTGAAATCGCTGGTAACAAGAGAAAATCCGCCAACACAGAGATCAATTGCAAAGTCTTTAGATACTGTCTGTAGCAACAATAAATAAAATATTAAACCAAGATTCACAACTTAAAAAAGCTAAAAAACAATGTTCACCCGCTTTTGCCGAGACATGTGGCTCAACGCAAACTTCGAAACGTCATACCTCGAAAATTACCATTGCATTCCTTGAAAAAATGAAGACTGATGCAGGTATTGCATACATACCTTTTCAACATATTCCTGCGAAGTCCCCTGACGTTTCACCTATGAACTATTGAGCCTTTGGTCTGTTAAAAAGAGCTCTTTCTAAACGCAAACCCACCATGATAGATGGACTCTGGAAAGTAGTGGAAGAAGAATGGAAAGCAATACCCCTGGAAATTTTACGAAAAGCTCTTCTATCATGGAAATCACAATGCAGACTTATAGTCCAGAAAAAAGGCTATCAGATAGAACATTTAAAAAAATAGTCTTTACATTTTAAACATTAATTAAACGGCCCCGAAATCGTTCTAAAAATGTGTAAACACTCTCTGTACTTAATCGGAAGCAGCGAAAACTAAACCTTTAAATAGTAAAATAAAATAAAATAATCAAGGGGGAAAAGAAAGATCCGTCAAATTCCGTAATTATAATAATAAAACTCTTCAAATTCCACAGCTTAAACTCATATAAAAGTAAAATACAACAAAAAAAAAGTGACCGAAGTCACTGCCTTAAGCGTTCTCCAGCACGCCAGTAAAGCGCAGTTTCAGAGTTGCCGAAAAGTGCGCACATCGACAGAGGTGGTGTCTATTCATTGGATCTGCTGCTGAATTATAGAGGAGGTATGCAGGATTCATGTTTAAAAATTAATATTTTTTTAAATACACAATTTATAGTCTATAAATAAAGAAAGAATCACAAAACGGCATTCTCGTGTTCCAGATTAATTAAATTGCCGGCATTTACACTCGCTTTTCGCGACTGCGAATGAACCAAATGCATGAGAGCTAGGCAGGTTTTCGGTATCTACAGAAACCTTTTCTTTTCCAGTCGGTCAACTTGTTCGGGTGTTCAGTCGTTTCTGATTTTGAAAAACGATAAGGGGAGGAGGGTAGTTCGCAAGCTTCTTTTTTAATTAAAAAAATAGTAAGTGAGTTGTAGAAAAGAAAACTTATTCTTTGCAAGAATAAGTTTTTATTTTATGCTGTTTTAGAGCTTGACAATAAAAAGCTTCTACTATTATTATTATTATTATTATTATTATTACATTTTTATTTTGTGCTTCTCTGCTACAAATAAAGCATATGTTTTATTTGTAACCATAAAGCACAGCTTTTAATTTAAAAAATCGAGCTAAAAATGAAAGTTTTTAACGTCACACCAGGACAAAAAGGCACGATGACAACTTTCTAGGAAAATCAGATTTTGTCATATATATACAATAAAGTGGATGCCCCTTGTATTTTAGCGTGACACCAAGACACGATGACAAAAATCTGATTTTAAGTAAAAGCTTCTGAAAATCAGACCTTTGAAATGTATGACTTAACTAATACAAAAACTAATAACTAAGAGTATTGGTCTCCAATGCTTTTTAAAATATTTTGAATATTTAAAAAATTTCATCTCCTGCAAAAGTAAAAAATTCCAACAGAAAAAATTCTTTTAAAAAAGCATAAGACCCTCAAAAGAACAAACTTAAAAAAAAAAAAAAGCATTGAATGCTTGGGAAAAAAAGAGTGACCAAAAAATCATTTGATATTTGTAGAACCTGTCCCTCTCTGTTTGATTGAACCAATGTAAACAATATAATTTTTCAAGAACGTGGTTAGGCATGGACGCGAAACGAGAAACAGGGCTGTCTCGTCTCGTCTCGCAGTGGTAAATCTCTGTCTCGTCTCGCAAACACTTTGCCTCGTCTCGGGTCCCGCCGAGAAATCGCCTCTCTCGTCTCGCGAGTCTCGCAAAATTAAGATTGCAATTTTGTTACCATATTTTTAGTAACATTAATACTATTTTATTGAAAATTAATATTAATAATGACAATTAGTTATATATACATATTAACATGTTAATACATGTATTAGTTACCATATTAACTCCTATGTGCATTTGAAGTGATAAAAATTCAGATTTAATCCGTATATATAATGTGACATGACACCGAAAAAATATTTCTTTTTATTTATTTATTTCCGAAACTGCGTAAATATAATATGGGTTGATGGGAGTTTCATTTGCTTCTGAAAATAGATAAAGCTTTGAATTTTGTTAGAAATGATGCAGAACTCAGGACATGCTGCGCAAATAAAATTTTAATCTAACTAAGCGGCCACAATACGCGGAAAAGTGAATTCATGAAAGTTTCAATTGGGGACGGGATATTTATAGTGAGGCCTGCTTTTCCCCCTCTCGTTTTAGTGTATGAGATATGGGTTCCATATTTAATCAGGAACCCGGATTTAACCTGTTCATTCACACCATCAAAAAGATGAGACAACAGAAAAGACTTTGAAATGTATGACCAGAGTTGTTTCTCAACATGGATCTTTGAATGCTCCGCTGAGACCCAGTATTACCCTTGTATTAGCGAAATCGCTCCAGTAGATCATTCATTTACGTTCGCATAGCTTGGCTTATCGTGAAAGAAGCTTTTCTAATAATTGATGAAACATTTTATTTATAAATATTAATTTATTTAAGAGAAAAGTATGAAATATCCATAAGATTTAATTACATATACGTATTAATCCATTTTGATGAAACTTAGCCAATATTATAAGTAACAATAGATCACAATTATTAAGTACACAATTAGAGCATAAAATATCAAAGTAAGCACACTTGCCTCAACTATTTTTAAAAATATAATAATTATAGCCAGACATTCTAAATAAGTCTGAAATTTTTCCATAAAAAAATAATGATAACATACTTGAATAATTTATTCATAATTCTGGATTATGCGTAAATATGAATTAGACATCAAAACTCACTTGCAATTCAAAAGTTATCTAACAAGATGATTGAATTCCATTGGTTTTTATTTACAAGCAACGATTACTCTGCGCAAATTAATGGCTTCTTTTAAAAATATCATTCTGCAATTATTGTATATAAATTTATACATGGAGGGTTTTTTCCTATAAAATTATTATCTAGATAGACATATAACAATGTGTATACACTGGAACCCACTTATACAACCGACAATACACACACACACATACACGTGTGAGTGTACTATAAGAACTTTTCCCAGATTTTATCAGACATTTTAAGTCTAAAACATCTGAAAGGGAAAATCACTAAGCATAAATGATAAAAAAAAAAAAAAAACCATAATTATTTTATAAAGGACAATTGAAGTATCATATTTTAGTTTTAACGTTTTTTAAAATGAAATTTCAAAACTACGAACAGGAGTGTCATATCTCTGGACGCGTGTGTCAAATAGTAGCCATCCCTGTCCATATAAGCTAATTATACATATTGGGTATGTGAAGTTCTCCTCTGGGGAGACTGAACTCCTCTACACAAGGTTGCGGGAAAAGCCCCAGCGTGGGCCATTTCGTGTTTTGTGTGTGTGTGTGTGTGTGTGATTTTTTTATTTTCTCTCTTCGCTCCTGGACTTGGGAGGAAGAGAAAAGAACTTAAACCGGCGAGTGAACAGGTTGTCTATTTCCTCGAGTGCCGCTACGGATCTGTTTTTCGACTATGTTTTCGAATCGAGATGATTCTATATATTTGTATAGCCATATAATCAAGATGTTCTCTAAAATAAATTTCATATTTACGCTGCTAACATATGCTGGAGTCTCCCTCCTTACTGCGAACCACCAGTGAAACAAAGGAAGGTTTCACAATCGCGCAGTCGCCAGGGTTTGAAAAAGGTGAGACTCTAGAAGCCAGCGAAACAGGCCCGTAGCCAGGGGGGGCGCTGAAGGGTGCTCAGCGCCCCCTGGAAAAATTTGAGCGCCCTCTAGACGTCTCACAACATTCCATTGTATTTTTTATCCAAGGAATGGAATATTTTTCTTAAAAAATCTGTCTAGATAATCTTTAATAATCCTTTATTATAAAGTTAAAGGAATCCATAAAGCACTGACCTCACGCCCCACCTTTAAAATGGATAGGAGGGTACGTAAAGGAGTCCCTGTGTCTGGGATAGGGATAGCGATGTCGCTTCGCGGAAATTTGTTGCAGACTGCAGAAATGAAATAGACCGCGGGGAGGAGATTCAGGTCCCCACCTGCCTCCATACATGAGCGTTAGCGCCCACAGCACTTGACAGAAGTGTGTTAGGGTGTACCCGGGGCAAGGGCCCTCTGCACCAGTGTAAGTACAAGCACAGATGTTAAATCGTGGAAAGTATTGTCTTATAGTAAGACGATATAGTAATGTGAGTGGGAAAAGTGAGAGAGAGGAGAAAGAAAAAAGAGGAAGCAACACAAAAAAATCCAATTTAAAAAAAAAATCCAGTTTCTTGCTGTTAAATAACTGCCATTTCAAGGTACGTTTGACAGTGAAAAAAATGTCTCGGAGATAGTGAACTGTTCAAAAGTTTATTTGAATTCACATTAAAAAAAAAAAAGATGAAAAACTTTCAGAAATAGCTAAAAACATACCCGCTAGCGCAACATATTTGTCTCCAGATATGCAGAGTGGCATAATTATATTGGCTGATAGGATGAAAAACGATGTTGTAAAGTACATACTTGAAGCAGATGTGCTCTTTTTTACAATCTTAGTACATGGTACGCGCGACAAGAATAACGGACAAACCATAGCAATTGGTGCACTTGCAATAGAAACTTCTACAAAACAGGATGCGAAATCATTAAGTAATTTAATTTTGTTAACTATTAAAGACCTCGGACTAGATAGAGGTAACATACTTAGCCAGTGTTACGACCGAGCAGCAGTGATGAGCGGGAGAAAAAGGCGGTGTTCAAGCAAAGGCGGTGTTCTAAAACACCATTTAAATAAAGATATCCTTTACTTTCCCTGCTTGCTTTAATTACAGATTACATTTAGTTGTAATAAAATGCATTAGTGAAGTCACTGAAATCAAGCATTTTTTTTTAGCAGTGTTCCGCCATCAAAACTATAGGATGATCGACCAGTAGCACGCTTATTAGAACAAAGATGGAGTGACCATTAGGAAACTACTAAAATTATTCTTAAAAATTATGAAAAAATTATTCAAGCATTAGAAAAAGTAAAAGTAAAAACAAAGAAATAAGTGGAGATTACAAAGTAGAGGGATTTGAATGGCTGCATGCCGTAAAATCTATCGAATTTAGGTTTTGCTTAATTTTAATGTCGAAAGTACTAGAAATTTTACTCCCAGCCTACAAAATATTGCAAGCTCGTGAAATGACTTTAAATAATTCGTTAAAGATAATTCATGAGGTCATTTTAAGTTTGGAAAAATTCAGGGAAACGAATTCCATTGAAATGCTTTTGAAAGAGTCAAAATTATGTAGGAATGATGAAGAAGAATTCTCTACTCCCTAACGAAGGCTATTCGAAAATGAGAGATTACCTTATTCCAGACTACATTGGAGAAAATTTACATTTTGATAAAGATGAAACATGTAAAATGAAAATATGTTCTTCTGTAATTGATCTTTTATTCGCAGAGCTTCGAAGTAGATTTTCTGATACCAGTTAACTTTTAAACGAAATTTCAAAGGTAGAAGAATTTGATTTTCATCGAGACGACCTTAAATATTTAAAAACATTAGGGATTAAAATCCCCTCACCCGAAGAAATAATCGTAGTCAAAAACTTCTTTAAAAACAACGAAGTGCTGACTACGGATAAGTCTGCTGAAATATGCAAACAAAAAGTTACTTTTTCGGACTCACACAAATTACTTGCCTCGGTGAGAACTTTTGGAGTAGTACAGCATTGTATGTATGTTAGGGATGAACGCGAGACGAAAAATAGACGTCTCGCGTCTCGCAAATAAGCCGAAAAGCTATGTCTGGTCTCGCAAAATCCCTATATCGTAATGTTAAAAATGTGTGTCTCGTCTCGCAAAAAAGCTGTAAATCTCTGTCTCGTCTCGCAAAAAAATAGTCTCGCGTCCATCTCCAGTGTGAGTCAACATTTTCTGCACTTACAAAACTGAATAGACCACAAAGACAATCTATGTGTCACAATAGACTTTCAAATTTAAAACATTTAGTATTTGAAAAGCAGCGCACAAAAAATATAGATTTGAATACATTTTTGAAACATTTCAACGAAAAGAAGCGCAGGCGTTTGCATCAGTACTACAAGTGTTTAACTTCTGTTAATAATAATTTATATTTGTAATAATTATAGCTACGTCGTAAATTTTAAATCTTGGAGTCTTTTGTATATTTTTCGTTATATGATCCTTCTTCTTCTTCTTATTTATTTATTTTATTTATTTATTTATTTATTTATTTTGGTGGACGGAAATATTTTTTTTTCAAATTTTCCCTAAGAATTAATTTGATCAAAAGTAATATAGAATTTTTAAAATTAATCAAGATACTTAGATCTGTTATTCATGGAAATCATCAACTATATTATATTTTTTAGTGAAATTCTAAGTAGATTTTAATGTTAAGGATGCTATGTTTTTAATTGGAATTTGTTTTCGGATTTGTAAATTTTCTGCTGTTATGTGATAAATTTTGCAGTGACTATGACCAGCGATTTTTATACGGCAGTTTAATTTGATGGGTATCATTTATTGCATTACTGTAAAAATATGTACTGATTAAGTTTATAAACATAAAGAGGGGAAATATGCGTACATTCTGTTTTTAAGAAAAAGTATCAAAAAGTGTTCAAGTTGTAAATATTTTTCTTTTCCAAATGTTACAAGTGCACTTAAATACTGTTCTGTGATTTTTAAACACTTAATTTCCTGAATTATGGCTAGCATGTCTAGTAAGTATTCTAAAATTTGATTTTAAGGACAGTTTTAATTTTTTTTTCTCATAATCAAGATTTTTAATGATGTGTGTTTCCTATTAAAGAATTAGTAAATTTTAAAGATACGTATACTATAACTGATGTTCTTTGTATATACCAGAAATGTATATACCAAATCTATAATTATATATGTGTACAGCGAGAACTATATATGTGTATAGTTATTTTTATTTAATGAAAAATAAATAGTATATATGTATTAAGTTTAACAGTATTGAAATAATTATATATATATATATATCGATTTTTTTTATTTAATTGCAAGTCTTTTATTTTAGAACTGGAAGCTTTAAATGTTTAAAAGTTCTTAAATGATTAATTTTCATTTATCAATATTCCCCGTAAAAAATAAATATTTTTTCAAAATAAAATTATAAATACAATTATAATATAATTTATCAAGTTTTAAATATTACAGAATTTACTTTTAATTAATAACGCTGTAGATAATGTAGTAAATTGATAACTTTTTTGAGTGATTGTACCTGAATTTATAAATTTTAATCATTCAAAAATTAATTCATTCGGCTTTCGGCCAGTATCCCGAAAATAATTTTAAGTTAAGTTCTGATGTTTCCTTTCTTCATGTCTAGTTTGACGTTTTATTTAAAAATAAATGTTTACCCACGGGTAATAAAATCTATAGTTTTGCGATTAAAAAAATTGCTTCCTGCCTATTTATCTCTGCAATTATGACGTTTAATAAGTCACCTGAATCACTGATATTGATCACATTTTAGTAATCATGTATATGTATAATAATATCTGCACTGTATTGTTTGTATTTGACGAAGTAGTATTTTTTTCACAGTAAAACATATTGTAGTGTTTTACCGTGAAAAAATTACTATAAGGTATCATATTAAAAAAAATCATGTTGTAAGATTTTTAAAAAATTCAAAATTCGATTTATTCAACAAATAATGCACAGTTTTTAAAACATTTAGTTAAAGATTTAGACGAGACAAGAAAGATATTTCTACCGATTATATGTATGTGTAAAGTTTTCATTTATCTATTGAGATGTTTCTTCTCTTGGAGAATTGGCTTTCTAGCGCCTTTTTTTTTTTAACACGCATTTGCAAAATTTTGAAGATTGACATATTTTATTATTATTCCAGCATATGTAATTTTTACTTAAATAAAAATAAATAAACTGGCTATGTGTCCTTTTGAAATACTCCACCCAGTTTTCTAACTTCGATTTCTGATTACCAAGAATTGTAAAAAAAGTTTGTCCCAAGACAATTCACTTGTTTCGTGGCTAACTTCATTCTCCAGTGTAACCTTGATTATTCATAGAATTATATAACAGATTGTATTCTGTTTTTTTTTCAACTATATACACACACATATTATACATACATACACACACACACATGTATACATACGATTAAAACAGCAATATATTAACAATCAATATTTATAATAGAAAAAGGTTGGTACAATGCAAAATGGCATTATTCATTAATTTTGCATGTTCATTTAAATGGCGTATAAATCAGTCCAGTTCTTATTCCTGCTGTTTGTTTTGTGCTGTGTGTTTGTGTGCGTGTGTGGGGGGGGGGGGGGGTGCGTGTGTATGAGTACCCTCAGCAGAAGTTTAAGCGCCCTTTGTACTTTTCGTCTAGCTACGGCCCTGCAGCGAAATGATCCGGAAAAGAACAATATGGCTGCGGTGACGCTAAGAAACGGCATCTGAAAGGCTAAGTCAGGCCGCTGCTGATCACCAGGTTTCCAGGGTGCTATTCATCACGAGGCTGCTACTAATCGTCAGGGTCCTGCTGATCACCGGGTTGCTGCTGATCGACAAGTTGCTGCGGATAGCCAGGTTGTTGCTGAAAACCAGAGAACGTTCGCTGGGATATGAAAGACAATCCGGGACCTATGTAAACCAAAGTGACATTTGGACTGTAGGAGATCCTAAGTGTCAAGGAGGAACGTTCTAGTGCTGGCTGTTCTCCGACTGCGACTGTCTCGTTGGAAAAACAAAAAGGAACCCAGACATTTTTTTTTCGAGTCATAGAGTAAACAGGGGGATAACATTAGACAATTATAGGAAATCGGTTAATTAATCTATCTTACTGTGGATATATCATTATTAGGATAGGCATATGTGATTTAAATATGGTTAGTGAAAATAATAATAATAATAAAGTGATATCTAAAATTAGATGAAGACTAGGAAGACGAGTGACTCTGTACATACACGTACACATTGCCTTTTTTACGTTCTTTTTTAGCAACTAAGAACTGAGTATATTATTTTGAATATCAACAATATAATTTTCATATTTCTGTAAGTTATTGTATTAATTATATAATAACATTAATTATTGCTATTAAAGTTAAACTTCATGACGCTTAAAATTTTACTTTACCCTATTTTTCTCTGTTGAAATGAATTATTAGCTGAATGAAATGCTAATCCCGAGGGATTGCGGGATCAATAAGTGACAATCCCGAAATCCCGCGAAACGGAAAACAGAGGGGGATTGCATTCCCTAGACCAAATCTGAAATTTATTTTTAACATGAGTGCCATCGAAATTTATTTTTAACATGAGTGCCAGAAATTTATTTTTAACATGAATTAATTTTTAACATGAGTGCAGTCAGTGAAACTATAAAAACATGAAGAAAAAGTCAGCATCCGACAAAGTTTAAATAATATTGAAATAATAATAATAATAAATCTTAAACCATGTGATTAAAAACATTATACCAATATTCCATTCTAGCAAATATATAAAAATCCCTCAGCATAATAATAGTTTCATGTTTTATTTATTGCCTTTAAATTTTTCTTTTACTGCTCTGCGCTTCTTGGCTTTATGTGTGGATCGTACACTGTGAATACAAGTAGTTAACATTTCAATATAAAATGGTACTGGATTAGCTGCAGATTTTGTATGGAGAAACGTTGAACCATGACTTGGTGCTTAAACTGATCAATGGGACAAGCCTATTTCGAGAAATTCAACTGTCTAACAATACTACTTGAAGATTAATAGTCTCAGCTCATTGTACGATATAAACTGTGAGCAAAAATCAAGGGAAAGCATTAATAAAACTCAAAATATCTAAAGCTTTATTAGCGTGACATAAAAATATTGCATTAGGTAATATTATGATATCAACGTTATACCAATATCCCATTATTGCAAACCAAAAGACCAGTTGATTCAAACACCATCAGTTGAAAATAAATAGGAAATAGATATAGAAAATTTCAAAGAGTCGTAAGTACCTCTCTTTGTAATCCTATTTAATCTGAAATTGCTATATGAAAATAAGATTTCCGGTTCTTGGTACAACTAACCACTAATGCAAATTAATAATATATTGATTTAAACAATAAATTTCTAAAAAATTATCAGTAAACGTAAATGGTAATTTGTTTAATATATGTATCATAATTCTACAGGGTGTACCTAAGAGGTGGTAACGGGCTTTAATTCTTTATCTATTAGAGATAAGTGGCCAGTGTAGATTGAAAAGCTGTTCAAAATAAGGTCAGAAATAAGACTCCGTTAAGAAAAAATTCCTCTTTCATTTTCAAAAAGTTACACTTTTTAAATTTGTATACGGCCTCGCACAAAACAATCCCAGTTAGTAAACTGGACCCCATACACTCATGAGGTGACATATCAAATTTGAGAATTATACCTCAAAAAGTGTCAGAGATAGGAAGATAAATGTAACGCTGACTTAAACCGCTTTTCCATGGCTCTTGAAGGGGAAAAATCACGTCCCATTTCGGAGGTGTAGAGAAATTACGAAAGAAAATCTTTTTTTTTTTCCATTCTAGCAATAAACGTTTGCATTCAAAATCATGTACAGCCCCCGATCATCTTTCTTTAAAGATACCTCTGTGACGTTGTATAATGAAAGGCTCAAATTTGGTACATCCCATCACTAATTTTTGTAAATGAACGAGAGGAAGTTTTATTTCCGACCTTATTTTGCACATTTTTTTCTATTGACACTGCCCACTTATCTCTAATAGATAAAGAATTACCACCTTTTTGGGACACCTTGTATAATGCATAGATTTAAAATCATTTCGGAAATTCACTTCAGAAATTGAATGGCCGATTTAAAATACTACGAAATAATGTTTTACATTTTCAACATAAAACAGTCAAGAGTATGTATGTATGTATTTAGATATAAATTGAATTGCTCTTAAATTACGATTTAATAAAATTATACATGTGTAGGTGCGTGTATAAACTTATAGATTAAGCATTAAGGTAGTCCCGTTCCATTCATTCCACACTCCTTTTGACTGCAATTCAAAAAAATATTCATTTTGTATTTCAAGATAGCATCCTGGTTTCTCATCATATATATGTGATTTTGGAATGCAGTAAAGCATATCTTTCAAGAGACTACTAAGATATTTCAAAGAGAAATACATAAAACCAATTCACCTTTAGACAATATTTTCCGAGTATTATGTATTAACGCAAACCTGCACATGGGATATGGGCCTAGGTGGAGGATGCCTTGGGAGGAGGATTTTTTAAGAGTTTTTTCCAACTCGTATTCACGTTACATCTGAAGACAACCGCCCAAAACTCTAGATCATTAGATCGACAGTCACGCGGTAGGCCAGTACCCTGAACCTTCCCACACTTCAGTCATGCCCTATTCAGTGTCTTATCCACTCAGCCCTGGTGGGGACAAGTATTTTCTTAAGTCCAATTGTATAATTTTTACGGTTTACTTTACTTCTTCATAGCTACAAATAAATTAAACGGACGAAAAAACATTTTTAGAAGTTTCAACATAACCCTGCCATTCCTAAATCAACGACTGCTTTTTTAGGATAGTGAAAAAAGAAAAGCGTAGCAAAGGTTGAGCGTTAAATCGAAGAAAGCACATCTATAAAAGGAAGTTAAAATATAAAATAATTATTATAATAATAATCTAAAAAAGCCTCCTTTTTCAAATCTTCCAAATCAAAACCTCATAATAGGTATTCAACTTGTATCTTTTAAATAGTCGCTTTGTCTCCAAGCAAAGGGTAAGAGAAACTCACCATTTTGATGTTCGGCGAGAGGAGGCAAAATTTCCTTCTGGGAAGGAATCGAGAACAAAACGTCTTTTATCTACTGAACATAATTTGATTTTCAGAAAACTTTCAAGCTGACATTTTTTCGTATAGTCGAGCTGTTATTCATTTATCATAGAAATGGATATCCAGCTGATCTACTATATTTAGGAATTAGCAGTCTTATTTTGCAACTAGAGTGGAAATAGTTCGTCGTCTGGGTAAGATCACTTACTCTATAAGATAATGAGTTTTTATCAACAGATTTTTCAAACGACAAAGACTACTGAATTTAGAGACTATTGAATTTACATTATATAGTAAAAACACCGTGAGTAATATCGAAAATATCTCCTTATATCACTTTAAAAAACTTTTTCCATTCTTTTGAAAGTTCTTTTTTATTCTCCACCCTTAGTATGCTTTTTTTTAATCTAAAAATAATCTATTTAATTTCTTGAAAGTCCGAAAATAGCCACAGGTATAAAACTCTGAACGTATTTTAATTTGAGAATTTCAATTTAAAAATGTACAATTAAAGAGTATACAGGGTGTCCTAAAAAAGTAGAATCTAGGTATTCTTTATCTATAAGAGATACGTTTCTTTTTTTTTTCATCCTAATGGCGGACACTTGACGTTTATAGGCTTTGCCCATTTCCAAGGCCGGAACCACTGGTCACTTAATTACAGAGGCACCTGATATGGGAACTAGCGTTATCTCCTATGAAGGAGCGAACGTAATGACATCCAAGTCCATGCTGGGACTTGAACCCGAACCTTCGGTGAGGTAGAAAGGATCTTTAGCCACTTCACTACCCGGGCAGCATTAGAGGTAAGTGGGCTATATAAATTGAAAAAAATGTTCAAAGTAAGGCAAGAAAAAAGACTAAGGTAAGGAAAAAAAACTTCTCGTAAATTTTCAAAAAGTTCCACTTTTTAAATTTACATTAACGCTTTACAAATTTAGAATAAGGTAGGTACGTGATCCAGTCAAGTAATCATAAGGATTTCTTTTGTATTGAGACCTCCAATTTTTATTTGGAAAAATTGAGCTGAAAGATAAATGTATCTTTTGAATATAGTTTTTTAAAATAGTGAAGTTAATTTTCTAAGCGATCTGCTCTTCGGAGGTTTAATTCATTCTAAATTACCTAAAATTCTTATTCTATGCATCGGAAAAATTAAATTTTGCATTTTATTACGTGTAAATGATTAAGTAGAACGCGAGATAGGGACCTTTATGCTTACCATAGGATAACATGGGAGCTGGCAATTTCGCCCCAAATATTGGTGATATCGATTGGGAACATATTTTTCGCGCCAAATTTGGGATATTTCGCCAAAAATGTCGCCAAGTTTGGAAACATTTGGCGAATGTTTTATTAATGAGGTTTCTAACGTTTGTTTTCTTGCATTAGTATTACGCAATACCATCAAGGGCGTAGCCAGGATTTTCATCAGGGGGGGGGGGGCAGGACATGGAGTCTAACCGGAGAATGCCCGGTTTGTCATAATCAGACCCTATGACTAGCTCATTTTAGGGGGGGGGGCATCTGCCCTACCCTGCCCCTCGCTGGCTACGCCCATGAATACCATTACTATTACGCGAAGAAATGACTGGAGATTATTCCCAAAAGTGCAATGGACTAAAATCTGAAATGTTCATGAAACGTGTGTGAAAAATATGCTCTTATTTAAGAGTAGCTCGCCCCACACTTAGTCAATGTTAAGCTTTCGCTTGCAGAGAACTCGTTATTTGTGCCGAGAGCCATAGAGATCTGCTTCGTTGTATTGCGGTATCATAAGCAACGTTCTCTCTCTTGTTTCGATAGAAGTTCATTCCTGGAAGCTATTTGTGAAATCTTTATTGCTATATCCTGTGGAGCAGTTAAGAGTTCTGATAAAGTATTCCACTGAGTTTTTGCCTGTAGAATGATTTTATTGTATGCAATTACAAAATTTGGGAATGTTGCCCTCATCGACTGGCTATATAAATCAGGGTTTCGATTCGGAACTGAACCGGAAACCGAAAACCCGAAAAAACCGCTATTTTGGTCGGAACAAAAACCGGAACTGAACAGAAAAACAATATCGGTTTATTTGGGTTCGATATATCTTCAGTCATTTTCTTGCTGTAACCAAATTATCAATACTGTATACCGAAACCAATTTACTATTTAACCAATTAAAAAAAGAATAAAATCTTATAAATTTTGATAGAATTATATTTTTCCTTATGATATAATTATATTTTTGTACAAGTAAGAATATACATAAAATAAAATTATTCTTTCGGAACTGAACCGAAAACTGTTATTTTTGGCGGAACGAAAACCGGAACGAAAAAAATTACGGCTCGAATCCCTGGTATAAATCGAGTTATTTCTTGTTAATTCCTGTGAATTGTGTATAGGAGATTGTTCGTCGAATTCCTAAAACCAATAAAGTTTATGTTTCATCTGGACCGATTACTGGAACATTCCATAACACGAAAACTCAGAAGAGTTTCTGCAACGGTGTTTTATTTTCAAAATAATAATTTTTTTTTCCAAAAGGACGTTCTAACAAATGGATGTGTAGCTGGGCCGGCCTTCTATCTGAAGAGGCCCGGTCGCAAGCATTTTTTCGGGACCCCCAAAATACCAAACGATAAAAATGCATGAATGAGTTGTTGTACATTTATATACAGAACGTTAAACATAACGCACATACATAAACTAAAATCCCTTTGATGAGATTTTAATGCGGTGGTGATTATATCGAGTTTAAAGTTCGAAATACAATCAAGCGGCTTCGAATGTGATAGTAAAATCTGTGGGGTAGTATGTATATTTTTAAGCTTGCTGTTAAAACAGGGGGAATGGCCTTCTCAAATGGTAGTACTGAGAGTTGGGAGAAACTGTGAATGTATCCACTCTACAGCATCCTTGAAAATTATGTTAATAGCTTCATTATAGACAATGAAGCTACGATATATATAAAATAACTTTTTAATGATCCATAATTAAATAAATGCTCATTTGGCAGACATGATATTTAATAGATAAAAAAAAAGTCCAAAAGAAACTTCAAGTATGCAATCACTTCTTAGTAGTGGCGAATGCATGAAGAGCAAGTGCTCGCCCATTGAAAAAAAAGCCCCCTTATGCCTCTTATGCAATTTTTATGCGTAGAAAATTAAAGTGTACGTCAATCGTAAACCAATGGGTGTCTGTAACTTTGCTGTACGACGAACGGCGACCGAAAGAAGTAGAAGTGGGCCTTTTTTTTTTTTTCAGCAGGTGTACATACCCAATCAAATGCACCATTTAGAGGCTAAATCACTTTCAAGAATTTCCATCCATAGGCCATAATATAAAAAAATTCTTTAGCACCCCTTCTCTTAGCACCCTATTTGTAGCCCGTAAAAAAAAAAAAAAAAAAAAAAAAAAAAAAAACTAAGTCTTATACTCACCAAAATCCAGGGACATAGCCACGATATTTGCTACCCAAGGCAAAACATGTGTTCGGCGCCCCACCCCCCTCTCCCTGTCTTCGATTTTCAGATGAGTGATCACGATTACAAAGTTATGAAAAAGGGATCTTAATAAAAAGTTCATAAGCACAATTATCATACTTTTATAAATTCATGTGAAAGTCTTCATTTTCAGCATTTTCATCTGGCTTAATGTGAACTTCACAAACTTAGCTTGCTTGGTTTGGACTCACTTTTTACCTTACTGGGTGTAACAGTTTCATTTTAGTATTTTGCTTTAGTGTTCAGTCATGATAACATTAGTGATGTAAGCTTGCGAACATTTGTACACTCTATTGCAAAAGTTTCGCAATTAAAATTCGGGACGTGACTAAAAAGAGGGGGATACAGCTTAGTAATTACAGAAAGGCGAGAAAAACAACTAAAACCAGATTTAATTTTTAAAAATAATTTTATTGAATATTATGTTTTACTTTGACATAATTACACATGTAGCATAGCTAATAAAAATTAAAACAATCAACCAAGCTAATGAAAAATTAGCATTATTTATCTTCGAGTTTTCTATCTCTCTTCTTTATAATCAAAACAAACAGTAATATCATTAGCAATTAAATTAAAGGAGCTTTTTAATTCATTTCAAAAACAAAAGCAAAACCTTTTAACTTTGGCATGTAAGAAAAAATTAAAACAACCTCTAGGTGGGTATCAGTAATACACTTTTATAAAAGAAACACATACACACTTTAAGTATTAAATTACATCTCATCTTCTTCTAACATTAGGATAATTATTCATTTGGAAAGGAACATAAGCTATATTGAATCACTTTTAATGAAATTATAATATTACCTATTTGGATAAGAAACTTCAAGTATGCAATCACTTCTGCTAAATTCATTATTTATTAAAGAGACTTAATGCTTAAAATTTCTTCTAATTAATCAAATTATTAAATTACTCATTGGATTGAAAAAATGGAACATTTGGAGTCCCGCACAGACCTTTTGCGGGACGTGTTCCATAAAGCCCAGGGCCGGCCTTTAATCTGAAGAGGCCCGGTTGCAAACATTTTTGGGGCCCCCCAAAATATCAAACAATAAAAATGCATGGATGAGTTGTTGTACATTCATATACCGAACTTTAAACATAACACACATAAATTAACTTCAATCCCTTTGATGAGATTTTAATGGTGGTGATTACATCGGGTTTAAAGTTCGAAATACAATTAAGCGGCTTCGAACGTGCTAGTAAAATGTGTGGGGTAGTATGTCATTAGTTTTTTAAGTTTGCTGTTAAAAGAGGGGGAATGACCTTTTACAAAGGGTACTACTGAGAATTGTGAGAAACTGTGAATCTATCCGCTCTAGCGCATCCCTGAAAATGATGTTAATAGCTTCAAAATAGGCAATGAAGCTACGATAATATAATATAACTTTTTAATGATCCGTAATTAAATAAATGCTCTTTTGAAAGACATGATATGTAATAGTAAAAAAAAAAAAAAGCCCATGTTGAAAAAGCGAGGGAGGTAAGAGAAACACAGAGCTTATATGCTAAAGCTTTTCTAAATAATTTAACATAGAATCAACAATTTTATTTTTTCTCCCAAATTGATCAAAACATACCGGGTGTTTCAAAATAGATGTTACAGCGATTATCTTTTAAACCGTAAGTGATAGAAACATACTTTCAATTAGAAAATGGGTTTATTTCATGCAATCAATCCGCAGTACTCAATTCCCGCCTGCACAAAAGAAGTCTATCATTGGTCAAGCGTCTGGGAAGGCGTTTCATCTGATTTCTGACTTAATTTTTTAACCCTTTTAATAATTGCATTCAAGAAACACAAATATGCAATTATTTTAAAACATACATTTTATTTTAGAACCTAATAGATGAAAAATGTCTTAGTATTGTAATAAGCTGGGCAAACGGGAAGAACTATTTGAAAGCGGCGGAATCACACGGTCCATAGCTTTACCTCCACAATCAGGTTAGGTTTGCCCCGAGTATATATGGAGCGTTTTGTAAATTTCAGAGGAGAGTAGATTGAAGTGCACCATCAAGTTTTTGGATTTACTATGTTTGCAGTTTAGATAACATCAACTAATTTAACTCGGACAAATATTTATTTTTTCATAAATGTTCGCATTAAGGGGACATAGTACCTTTAAACTTCTAAAAAATCAATTTTTCAAAAGTAATTTTAAAAAATAATTCAGAAAGTTAGGAATATGTTAAAACAAACCGTATCAAAATCGAGCAAAAACTACGCCCGCAGCCATAGGCGTAATCTGGGGGGGGCAAGGGGGGGCAATTGCCCCTGCAGTTGTAAAAGTTGACCCCCTAGTCTAAAAAGTCAGGGGGCAAAGTTATGATTTTGAACACAAATCATGCATTTAGAACCCAAATATACTATCAGATTCTAAAAAAAAAAAGAAAAAAAAATCCCCTGCAAAAATCAACAAAAGAATAGTCACAGAAGCTTTTCAACCCAACAGGAACGATGGCAGATTCTACCAAATGACCAAGCTAGATAATTTCTCAGGAAAGCAAAAATCAAGGGGCAGCGATTTTAAACTTGTCTGAAATCAATTGTTCAGCGTTAGAAAAAAAGACCTGTTGCTGTAAAAAGTGAGCAAAAAGAGGTCATTTACACAGGCGATGACGCAATTAGAGTTTATGTCATCCGGGGCAAACCATAATTAGTGTCGTGTGCATGGGCGCCCATAGTATTTTCCAAGGGGGCAAACTTCAAAAAAATTTTCTAGAGGGGGGCAAATTTTAAACTTTTAACAAATTTAGTTCTGTTTTTGCCATTTGTTAACATTATGTGACATTAACCTAGAACTTTAGTGGGGGGCAAGTTCCCTACCTTGCCCCCCCCTTATGGGCGTCCATGGTCGTGTGCCCCCTCGCATGGAGCCGCGCCCCATCCCAAGAAACTATAACTGATTTTGGCATTCCTTTTAGAATATGTCTCCCGGTGCTTGTCTCCGCTTATCCCCCCTTTAGTTGCCGCCCTGTCACAGATTGGGGCCAGTTTCTAATTTATATTTTAGTGAACCTAATTTTGGTGTTTGAAGGTCAGTAGCAGAGAGACAACAACGTGATCGTGTGATCGTGCACAACTTACTTGACAGACGACTAATTGCGTATTCAAATGCGACGCAGTTTAAGAGAACAAGAAACGGTCTGCGATTTTATTATTTATATCTGCTGTCAGGGGAAACTAGGGGCACGTGCCCCAGACTTGGTAGAGGGCTCCAAAATAAGTTATACGGTTCCATGGGAGGAGGCCGTTCTATTTGGTTCGTCGTGAGAGATAAACTCTAGTTGCAGTACTATCTAAGTCAGTATTTCGATACCTTTAACCCTTTTAGATTTTCATGCATTAGAAAAATATAGCAACAAATCACCTCATTACTTCCTGCTAACAGCGTTGCTCCCAGCAATACTGAGAAGCAATGTTCGGCACAGAAGGGGAACCTTCACAGCTATTGTTTATAACGATCTGCTGATGTGCATACATGGGCACCCATAGTAATTTTCCTAGGGGGGGGGGGCAAATTTCAAACTTTTTTAGTTCTGTTTTTGCCATTGTTAACATCATGAGATATTAACCTAGAACTTTTGGGGGGCAAGTTCCCTACCTTACCCCATGGCGCCCATGTGTGCATATAATTCTATTTTCTAGCATTTCAAAAAAATCATTTAAAAGTCTAGCTAAGATAATATCTCAGAATATTAGTTTCTTTAGTACATAGTATATGTGCATTCACCTAATTTATATACCCCCTCCCTTTTTTTTTTCGTGAAAACGTCTTCAACTCAAAACCTTACATAATTTATCAGGGGTCGGTCCAGGAATATTTTCCAGAGTCTAATTTTTGTAAAAACTGCATATTTTTGTGAATTTGAATGCTTAATTTTGTGAATTTCAGTACTTATTTTTGTGAATTTTCAAACCAAATTTTAATAAAAGTCACTTTTTCTTTTTGTTAATTGATAAAACACATTAAAATGTAGGGTAAAATGCCAATGAAGGACATTTTTAATCGACTGTATTTTTGTGACGGGGTTCCATTTAAATCGATTGTAATTTTGTGAAAGAGCCACAAAACGGACCCAATTTTTGTTTGTATCGACCCCTGTCTCCCGCATATGCCGAGCTTTTGGTTAATGAAATCACGCTAAAAGTCGTTCCAGCTCCTCAAGTTATTAAATATCTTTTTCCACATTACTTTTCTAAGCATATTTACAATACCCCCCCCCCCAAATAAATAAATAAATAAAAATAAAAGATAAAAAAAATAAAAATAAAAATAACGTACTGGCCTCTTAAAAATTTAAAATTTTCTGTCCGAGTCGAGGAAAAACACGAACATTGAGCTCAGAATGCTGTAAATTTAACAGGTTGCTAACATTAAATAAAGTGCCACGGGAAGAGAGGTTACAGAAAATAGAAAATGTGTAGTTCAATCAGTTTCATTGTAATGTATTTGAAACCTCGCAAGAAAAGCGGCTTTTTAACAAGGCATAAAATGATCATTTTTCTGGACCTACAAACAAAACTTAAGAACGTGTCATCACTAAATGACCATTAAGATTCTGTGAAAAATTGGAGCGATTTAAATGCCGAACGCGGCCCTTTTATCTCCCGTTAACTCAAAAATCAGTCACATCTATGTTCACTTAAATAGACTAGGACCAGTTTTTCCCGCAAGCATATCGACTTTGTGAGAGAAGGGAGCTTTAAAAATTTTTGTATGTAACATGATGTTTTATATTTCAAGTCTGTTGTTAATCTTTCGCTACCTGGTTGGGGGGGAAAATACCGACAAAGAACTCGGGAGATGTCCAAGAGGGTTGGAGAGATTATTGAATGAGCTGCAAAGAATGGATTACAAAGAGCTAAGCTAAATAGGTAAATGATGTCTGTGTATCAAGTTTGGTTAAGTTAAATGAATTTTACTAGCCGAATATCTGTATCTTGCAGTGAAATATTAACTTGTTTTGTGTATGAGTACAGGTAAGTAGTTTTCGTAATTTTTGTGTCAAATCGGTAAATTTTAAATAAAGATTGAGTATTAGTCTGGAGAAAATACTACAATGTACTGATCATTTGGTTTTTTTTGTCAGGAATTCGTTAAGGAGAAGACATCCATTATAGTTGCGTTTTGAGGGGGAAAATGTAGTTTTGTTTAAATTAAAAATGATGTCTCTTCTTACTTATTGGAAAAACCCTTTGAAAATCAAAGTCGGCCGGATATATAAGTGAAACCTCTCTGAGCGGCCACCCCACCGTACCGAGAATATTTGGCCGCTCGGAGGGGGTGGCCGCTCTTAAGAGTTTTATTTACTATTATAAGATAATTGCTATAATGCGTAATATAAACAAGTCTGGCACATATTCCTTATTTAAAATGAAATATAAAACTTACCATAGAGAAAATAGTACTTTATTTAATGCTTTCTTACATTTTTTTGAAAAAATGATACAATTTGTGTCCTTTTTGAGTTTTTACTTTTCTTTGAAACAACCATTTTTTCTAGTTTGTTTTTTACTTTAAAAATCGGATCTCTAACTGGTTAGTTTGTAACCGCTTCGGAATGTTCGATAATTTCATCGATTTTCCCTAAAGTCGCTTGTGTTGAAAGTTTAGCTTGCTCGCCATTACAAACATCGAGAAATTCCTCGTCAGACACGGAATTAGCCCCTGAAAGGGGAACAAAAATTCATTTGTAGGACAATTTCAATACCTGATTGTCCAAGTGATTACCCATCTTAAGGGTGTGGGGAGAATAAAAAAAAGATATATAACAGATTCAATTCCATGTATTCCTGGGACTTATATTCGACATAAACCTGACCTTGAGTTTTTCCGCTCAAAATTACAGCATGGAGTGAATAAAATTTCCTGAAAAATGAGATGGGCGATGAGGTGGTCGTTTAAGGGGGTCAGGTGGCCCCTGATAGAGGTTATTTTAACATCAAGTCTATGAGTCAAAAAATCCGTGCCATGAAAAATTGGCCGTTTAGAGGGGTGACCGCTCGGAGAGGTTTCACTATATATATATATATATATATATATATATATGCATGTGTGTGTACGGGCACGCATACATGGACTTTCATTTAAAATGACTTTTGCCCCCCCAGTTTCGAAGCCCAAGTTACGCCCATGCCCGCAGCAATTAAAAGTAATAAAGCTAACATGGACTTTTCCTATAAACGCAGTGTAAAGAAACTTGATTTTCTCAGTTTCTGATTCTTGCACTTTCCCACAAGATTAAAAAAAAAGTTATGAATGGAAAGTTATGAAATTTTACATAGAGGTTGTTTGTACATATATTTATTCTCTGAACCTCAGATTTGATAATGGGACAAAAATATTTTATTTTATAACATGATAAATCATAGAAATCTCAATAATTTTAAAATTCTGTCATTCATCATGTTATAAAATAAAATATTTTAGTCCCATAATCAAATCTGAGGTTTAGTGAATAAAGATATATATGTACAACCTATATGTAAAATTTCATAACTTTCCATTCATAACTTTTTTTTTAATCTTGTGGGAAAGTGCAAAAATCAGAAACTGAGAAAATCAAGTTTCTTTACACTGCGTTTATAGCAAAAGTCCATATTAGCTTTATTACTTTTAATTGCTGCGGGCGTAGTTTTCGTTCAATTTTGATGCGGTTTGTTTTAACATATTCCTAACAACCTTAATTATTTTTTTAAATTACTTTTGAAAAATTGATTTTTTAGAAGTTTAAAGATACTATGTCCCCTTAAAGAGACTCCACTGCATTAAAGCCTACCCCAAATTTAAGTCTTTTAGTGCCCCGGATGTCTTATCAGGACTGTATTCACGTTCATTTCGTATTTCGTGCATTTTTATCTTTAAATCTGATTTATTATTGAACACAGCAAAAAAATTTGAAAAGCCTAGTACGATTTTCGGATGGTCTTCATTGATTTTGCCGTACCTATAATGTCCTATATTTTCAGTCTGGAGTTAATTTTGATCTGTATTAATTATTAATACAGTTACAGTTTTCACAGCCCAGTAGCTACACGTTAAAAAAAATTCGGAAACGTTACCCCAAAAAATGGGGCAGCTCT
The DNA here is from genome assembly GCA_038373885.1 of Cheiracanthium punctorium. NCBI lineage: Eukaryota > Metazoa > Arthropoda > Arachnida > Araneae > Cheiracanthiidae > Cheiracanthium > Cheiracanthium punctorium. The sequence continues at coordinate 179,475 of JAWZYV010003597.1, read as the reverse complement.
TGTACTTTAAAATTGCAGAAACGTTTCCGAACCATGCGGGTAAAGTATTTAGAAACATTTTTGCATATTTCGGAAAAATATCGAGTATCCTTTCCGTGTATTTCACAAAGGTTTCCGAACTGACGGGTAACCTTTCTGAGTTTTTCAGAAAAAAAGTAACATGCACTAGATGGAGCCTTTCGAGTATCTTACACTAGATGGTAGCACCAAACTCTAACGGAAGGAACGGTCAGGACTAGCGACCAGAATCGAACCCTGCACGTACGCATTCGGAGGAGAGCACGTTACCGCGACAATGTGATTTTCTTGCCGTACTTTGCTTTAAAAGTAAACTGACTGCTGCAAAAGTTATTTGTGGTATGGCTTGTTTTGGAAACTTAAAATTTTTTGGTGGGATTTTATAAATGGAGGGAAAATACCATAATTAATAAATATAAATTAAAAATCCTAAATCTTTTTTTTTTCCACATAAAGTATTTTTAGGAGATAATGTGCTGTTTTATTTAAGTATTCATAAATATAAATTAAAAATCTTAAATCTTTTTTTTTCCACATAAATTATTTTCAGGAGATAATGTGCTGTTTTATTTAAGTATTCATCCGTTTTATTTAAGTATTCATCCGGCGACGTCACCTGGTGACTGGTCACAAATAAACTTCACAGTGACGTTACATCACTCACAAGTTACCAGACCCTTATTATCGCGTGGGCAAATCGGGACTTTGCTCAGGGCCCCCAGTTTCAAATGTGGTTCTGAAATATTCTTTTATATGTCAAAATTTTATGAAAAAGAAAACAAATTTTATAGATGGGGACCCCCAAATTCATCAATGCCTGGGTCCCCTGTTGGTCATAATCGGGCCCTACAAGTTACAGTGTGATAGTCCTGTGACAATTGTGACCCTCTGTGACGTCACAGCGACTCTTGTGACCATCTGTGCTATTAGGGAAGACGCGTTCACTCTTTTCCCCCTGTTTCTTGGCACTTGGCGCATGCGCGCGAAGTCCCAAATAAAGATTTCCTTTCCCCGTAAATACTTTACCCCGAAATGGTGGTTATGTTTCTGAAATCGTGAGTTAGAGTAGAGCATCGGTAGGTTACGCTATACTTTCGGAAACCTTTCTGCTATAAGTATGTAACGTTTCTGAATTTTTTTACTGTGTAGTAAAATTCTGGATTGGGATTTATATATTTATATGTATATTTTTTCTAAAGAAGTGGGATGGAGGAGAGAAAAGAAAACATTTTCTGAAATTATGGTGCCCCAAACTGAAACAGTAAATCAACAAATGGTTAAATTTTTGCCACTGATCAAAAGTCAATATGTACTCGGCAACAGACGCAAGAATAAGACTTAATGAGTATCCAAGCATGAAATGAGCTTTTTAATAACTTTGTTAAACAGCGAACTGGGAAATTTATAAAAATTGTTTTTACAAAGAAAAGGAGATTATTCCCAGAACCCAAAGCCTGACTAAAGTCAAGAGCAAACAGGGCAATTAGTCAGTGGGCCCGTTGAATAAGGGGCCTAGTAGTTATAAAACGACACTGTTAACTACAGTAGAAATGTATGTGCATCACACATACGTACACATGTATGATCAATATAATCATAAAACAATTTATGTTTGAAGTATGTGTGAATGCATATGCTTATATCAGAACGAAAGGGGGGGGCCCCAAAGCGATGTCTAATCCAGGCCTCACACTGGAGACTACTCGGCCAGACCTCCTTCTTTGTCTTCCACACAAGTCTTCTCCGAAGATTTCGATAATAAAGTCTGGGTCATTTTAAATTCTGTTCCCACTCCCGATAATTCAAAGAACAATATTGTGAGCAATTGTAAACCATTGTAAACTAACTGCCTTTATATTGTATAACACTGATGTATTTTACCAATTGTAATCCAAAAATTGTGCTGTAAGAAAACAAAATAAAAATGAGGGAAACCGCTGCTTGCTGGACCTGAGCCTAGAGCTAGGGTTCAGCAGGACAGTAGGACACTTCAGGAATTAAAACAGGCTTTAAACCAAATAGGTAGGCCGTTCCTGAAGGTAGTATCCTATAGTATCCCGATAATTCACAGGAAACCATTAGCTTTAGCAAGAGACAAAAGGGGAAAGAGGACTGTCCAGTGCATCTCTACCTCTACAGTCCTGGAGTCCAGATGTTTTTTTTTCCTCCTTTGAAAAAAGGTGAAAGAGAAGTGATATGGGATATCCTATTGAACCAAGTAGAAAAGGATCTCTTTTTAATGATGTTTTAACTTTTGAAGATGCCGAGTAGCAATACTTTCATTCAACTAACATAATTTAATGAAATTGAAATTTCTAGCTGTGTGTTAGATTAAATGCAAGATTTAAAAAAATATAGAGAGCTACTTTGATTTGGGGGCCTCTCTGAAGCCGGGGCCCGGGTGCTTTGCAGCCGCAGCACACCATCCCCCCCCCCCTGTGGCCGGCCGCCTGCCCTGACGTGTAGGGTGGTGTCAGTCGCCTACTCGTGGTGCCCTTTGTTTTCGCTAAACGACTGATGTTTGTCGCCTTGTGCAGCCATATACAGTTTTCAGCGACAGACTCATTTTGCTGCTTTTTACTGTAGCCTTTTTAAAGTCTCAGATATGACTATTGTTCAAGTGCTTTTTTGGAATGCTGGTGCTCTTACATCTGACAAGTTCACAGAACTTAAATATACTGTTTTTACTCATAATACAGGCTTGTTGGGCATCGTTGAGAGCTATCTGCACAGACTTGGTTTAGCAGACTCTCCAATTTGCCCATTGTGCAATGCTTTTGACATGGCTGGAGATCATTTGATCACTTGTTACGGACTTCGTGACGTAGCAGCAGTTAACGCTGCTAAAAACTTTTCAAATTTTATTTGTGTTTCTGAACTCTATTGGGTTGACCATCTCAGACTAATGGCAGTCAAGCTAAGGTCTGACGTAGGATCAGTGGCGGCTCCTCCATTTGAGCACATGAGCACGTGAACCCCCAAAGGAAAAACTAAAGAATAAACACATTAACAAATTAAATTGAAAACAAAGCACACTTCTAGATTTATGTGAATTTAAAACGTGAGTTTTACTCTCTCCCCCCTCCCCCACTATTATTAAATACGATTATTATAGCTAACGCACTGTAGTGTAGGTTACTACAGCACAGTCTAATCAATCGCACGTGCGAACGGGAAAATTTTCCTCTGAACCGCTTTCTGGGGTCAGAATTCGAAACAGCTGCGGAGAAGTACGGCATTGATGAAATCATTCCGCTCGCATACTTCAATTGTGCACACAGAGCCAATTTTGTGTTATCGCTTCCGGATTTTCCCTTGGTCTGTTACGTTCGGTTTGTTAATTAATTTTTGTTTCAATTTCATAATATTTCCTTTATTTCTATCATTTTTCACTACATTATTTTTATACATACAAACTAGTGTCAATAATTAAGATGGGAGTAAAAGACGTGTTTTGGAGATGAAGCAATGGCATTTTTCAATATTATCGTTTGGAAAAAAAATAGAAATAAAATGAATCAAGACAGAACCTTTGCTAAAACTTATCTTGGTGATAAAATGTAAGACCCAAGATGACTTGTTTTCTTTCAGTTGCGTACATTGCCTTCCTTTAAATGCTGGAAACGCAAATCTATTTTAATTTGTAAGGTGCATTGTATCTGCATATTTAATTTTCGAAATTTGTTTTGTGAACCTCCTTTTAAATAAGCCACGAGCCGCCACTGCGTAGGATTATAAAAAGAATTGACGTAGACGATTCTTTTCTTTCATATAAGTGTAATTTAGCTTTTTCAAATATAAATGCGGAAAAAAATAACTACTTCTTAATGAAACGCAGAAGATTTCTCAATACACTTATTAACTTCCAATATCAAATCTTTTCAGAACAACTTTTCTAGTACAGATCAGAATAAATATTAGAAACTACATAGCGGTATTTAGTTTCATATTGTCAAATTAAAAACATATAACAGGAAGTTCATTATAACTTTCTTAAAAAACGATGAATTGATTGAAAAAGCAATGATTTCTTCTATGTACAGTTAAGGAGGGGAAACGCCAGCTTGCACTTTATTCGGCCATCGTTCGTCGTACGGCAAAGTTAAATATACCAATCGTTTACGATTAACGTACATTTAATTTGCTATGCATAAATTTTGCATAAGGGGCCATCTCCAGACTTAAATTCGCGCCAACTTTTTTCCCCAATAGCAACACCTAGATCTCAATTCATATTTCAAAATATTTAGCTCATTTCAACCCCTGATACCAATTTTCAATACGTTTGAACTAAAAATGAATGAATTATAAGCTTATAGAATTTCCCTCCACTCATATTAAAATATTTTTTTCATGTTTAAGCTCAGATCTCATTTAATATTCATATTATAAGTTGATCCCGCCCCCTATTAGAACTAAATTGCCCAAACATAATTTACTATTATTATAATTTTTAATGAATTATTGATATGAATTATGATATTAATATTCGAAAAAGTACATAAAATGTGACCTAATCAATTTCAGCAGAAGTAGATGCAGAAAACAATTTAACATGGCAGTGCAAACTTTCAAATTTTTACCTTCAGTAGTTTAATATACACTGGCCTCCAAAAGTTAAGGAACAACATGTTTTTCGAGGCTCACCAAAAAAGAAAAAAAAATGACACTGACTGAAAGGTTTCTTTTTTTTAATTTTGAAAGCACACATATATATATATAATAAGGTACTGAAAAATAAATTTAGGCTTGGATATAAGAAGTGTTTTATTTAATTCGGTAGAATTAAAAAAAACACTTCTCATATCCAAGCCTAAATTTATTTTTCAGTACATTATTATATATATATATATATATATATATATATATATATATATATGTATGTATGTATGTATGTATGCTTTCAAAATTAAAAAAAAATCTTCCTAAAGCACAATTTTGAATATTAGATGTATTTATTTATGTTTAATTTTTTTTTCAAAATTACTTTAAAATTTTATCATTCTCAAGCCTATTGTTTATTTTTAGATATTTATTTATTTATTTATTTATTTATTGAACTTTCAAAATTGTAAAAAATAAGAAAGAAAAAAGGAACGTGTTAAATATATGAATATATGGTCAAATGTTACTAAGAACAATATTGTGAGCAATTGTAAACCATTGTAAACTAACTGCTTTTATATTGTATAACACTGATGCATTTTACCAATTGTAATCCAAAAATTGTGCTGTAAAAAAAAAAAAAAAAAATGAGGGAAACCGCTGCTTGCTGGACCTGAGCCTGGAGCTAGGGTTCAGCAAGACAGTAGGACACTTCAGGAACTAAAACAGGCTTTAAACCAAATAGGTAGGCCGTTCCTGAAGGTAGTATCCTATAGTATCATGCAACGATCTTGGAGGAGGACTTGAAGCAGCCACTTGTCTGCCAAGGTAGTCCCAAACATGTTCTATCGGATTGAGGTCTGTAGATTGAGCTGGCCATTCCATGAGCTGGAACAAGGACTAATCCGTGCGTGGTCTTCGCTCCCTTATTGAGGTGTCCGACAACATAATTAGCAGCATAGAGAATCGATGCCGGTAGTGCATTGCAGTTAGGGGTGGACACATTCCTTATTAGAACTCATTTTTGTAATGTTTCCACCACATGTTTCCACAAAAAGCTTTGATAAACTGGTTTCTCCAAAAGTTGACTTTTATACCAAAAGTGTTCTTTTGCTTTTACACCATGTTTGTGTTGAATTTATGTAAATTTCTATGTCGTACTCAATAAAGAACGATTTAGTGCTCAGTTAGTCCAAATTTTTTGCTTCTATGTTCATTCGTTTCCATATTATTCACAAAAAACAGGTTGTACCTTAACTTTTGGAGGGCAGTGTATTTCAAAAGAAATCGGCAGCAACAAAGTTCTGCGCGCCTTTAAGACGACTCCAAGTAATTTGTACGCGACTTTTTTAGGCGTTGGAACCGACTCCGAAATCCGTCAGTTTAATTTCCACTTGCGAATAACAGAAAACTATCATAAATTTTTCAGTTTGTTTACCACGACTACGCGAGATTCCAACCCAATGTGTGAGTGATCAACATTTTTCGTCTTTGATCAACTTCAGAGCAGCAACGGAGTGAAGAGATTCATCGATGTTAAATACATGCGTGAATATCTTTCAAGGGATTCCCAAACTGAAGTGACAAACCACTACAAATGCATTGCGCTTTTGTTTGTATTTGTGTTCTGAAATAACGACGCAGTGGTATAAGTTTCCGCTTGACTCAACCGTGTGTGGATTGCGAGTTGTGGTTTTTTTTTTTTTTTTTTTTTTTTTTTTCTTCCTTCCCAGCTGAATTGGACAGTCAATGAGAATGAAATCCCCCGTCTAAGGAAGTGTGCAGGTGCTTTTAGACAGCCGAAGTGCTTATACATAAATTGCACATGCTACTCGGACGGATTCTAACTCTAATCAAGAACCTAACTCCCTTCTGTAAAGGAGGAAAGAAAAAAAATGTTTTTCAACTTTCTGTGAAACTTATAGGTTTGCGAAGTTTCGGGGTTTTTTGTTTTTTGTTTATTATTTATTTGTGCGGCAATGTTAAGTTGGTTTTGGTTTTAATATAATAATGGTTAATATAGTAATAAAATAATGGCTGTAATATTGTTTTCAATGCATACGTTTGATATTATTTTGAAAATTTATTACATTGCAACTGAGAAAATTAGATATTATAGTTTGATTATTTTGTTATTAATTAAAAGTAGTAAGGTATGAAAAGTTAATTATTTCTCATTGAGTATTTGACTACTATATTTCATTATTATTGCATGTTTATGTTTGAGAAATGAGTATACTAATGAAAACGAAATGCAAACTAGGATCATTGATAAAAATAAAGTGTATAGTATTTCGTTTAATATTCTATACTTGATGATTTTTATTTTGAAATTGTATTTGTATTTGTATTACTATTGTGTACGATTTAGAAGATTTAATTTTGCAAATGTGTATGGTCTTATAAAATTATCAAGTCTCAATATAGCTACTGAGGACTTAGTAAACACTCAGATTGTATACTATGTCAGCGATCAATTGGCAAATTAAGTGACAGATATGAAGTTTGACTATATTTTGTTATCGTATGAGGGCATTTAAGTAAAACCGCAAGATACTTTATTACCTGATGTTTGGATAAATAAGATTTGGTTGAAAGTTTTCTGTTGTTGTGTCCTTTGATTTTTTTTTAAGTAAACAATCATTAGTTTTAATGTCTTGCATTAAATAGCATGAACTTTTTGAATTCTATGTTGATATCAAATGTTTTATAGCCTAGGAATGTGTTTTGATTTGCTAAATGATTTTTGAACAACAAAAATACATAAATAAATAAATATGTGTTTACATTTTCAAGAATCGTTTGAAAATCTTAATAATTATTTGAGTCTATTATAAAAATAAAATATTTTGTTTATTGGAAATTTATATTGGTACAAATAATTCAGAAACTGAGTTTGATTTTTTATTGTGTTCGTTATTAGTCGAGGGTTATTGCTTATATGGTATCTTGATTTACATGCATGAACACCGCTCTTACTTGAACATTTCTATAATTTAATTCTTTCGTGTTGTTTGTATTGTTGTTTATGTTTACATATAATAGCTAGTATACTTTGTGCTATTGATTGCTATGCTAATATTTCAAGATCTTACCACTAAACGACAATAGTGTTACGAATTTTCGGGGTAACCCGCTGCTCTGGGGCTTAAAATTGTTTAAAATTCGTATTCTACGCTTCAAATAGATAAATTTTGCTTTTTGTTGCATCAAAATCGGCCAATTCGAACCGGAGATACGAAGTTTTCGCTTTCCCGTATGTTTTTCTATGGGGTTTCTAGAAAACTCGAGAAATATTGATCCTAGGGCCTCGATCTCTTCACTTTTGGTGACTTATTTTTGGCGCCAAATTCGGCGATATTTCACCAAAAGTCGCCAAGCTTGGCGAATTTTTGGTCATTTGGCGCGATTTTCCCAATGGGACCTGGAAGTTGGTTTTCCTGCATTAAAAACGCATAATAACCTAACATTTCTCTTCTATGACGTAATCAAAATTCACGCTTTATGTAGAACCCTCAAGAAATAGACATTTCTGGAAACTTCTTGTACCTTCTGCGTCGGCTATTCATAGAAGCGCGCGTCGCCCCGACAGTTCAGTGCGAGTTGAGCGCTCAATGTGTGAAGAGCTCTCAGTACGCTTGCTTTGTGAATTGATAGTGCTATAGAAGCTGTGTTTTAGCTTGCTTTATGAAGCTGTTTTTAAAGTGTTGTGTGTAAATTCTTCATTGCTGTGTCTTAAGGGATTGTGTACGATATCCTTGAATATTTCCACTGAATTTTTGCCTGTGAAAGTGACTTATTCTGTGTGAGAAATACAGCATTTGTGAGAGCTTCTGATCTAAGCGGATTATTAAAAGCACGTTACTGCTAGATTGTGCTTGTGAATTGTGTACAGCTGATTGTTCTACGAAGTTCTAGAAGCAATAAAGTTTGTGTTCCATCCTGACAAGTGACTTTTTACTTGAACTTTTTACACCAACTGGACTTTAGAACGACGAACCCCAGGAGTAGCAGAGTAATTCCGCAATAATAGTTTTCTCTGGTAAGGTAGTAGGGAAACAATGATAAATGATAATGTTTGAGGGTTATCAAAAAAAAAGCCCACCTTTATCATAGAAACCGTTTCTCCACCTATTCAAAGAGTTAGTAAAAATAAAAGATTTTCATTCACAATTATGTAAATTGAGATATTATGATTCACCTGACAAATTCAAACCTGTACCACGAAGAGTGGCAACTTTTAAAATTTCAGATTCCTATTTATATTTGGAAAAAAAAAAGAAAAATTTTCTTTGATGCCTAACAACACTTGACTTCACATTAGGTAAATAAACATTGCATTGTGTCTATAAAAAAAAAAAATGTGCGTCTGTAATTTTTGTTGGATCTGAGAACTAAACTCCCGAATTTGACAATTCTAATTCTTTTAACTTTCGTAAATTCCCTCCTCCTTTTAGCCTCTGTTCTATCACCCCACTCTAAATTTAGCTTTTGGATGTCATCCCAAGTAGCTGTAACTTTTTCTACTCTTCCTTTTTCTTAGTTTCAGTTACCACAGGTGCTGAAAAAAAAGGAGAGAAGCCCGAAAATGCTGAAAGACTTTTTTGGGATGACCACTCCTTAACCCCCTCCCCCCTCCCATTTTCCTTTTTTGATAAAATTTCCGCAGGTATGACAAACGTCCCCATTCCTTTTTCACATCTTGTTCTTTATAAGATGTCATTTTTTGGACTGCCGTATTCTGTCGGAAGAATAAATTGGTCCACTACACGGCCACAGCTATTCATCCCTTTTCGTCAAGGTACACAATAGGGAGAAAGCAAGCCACTTTTTTTACACAAACAACGACATCCCCCCCCCATCTGTTTAAGGTTAGAGGTTTGAAAGAATCTCTTAATTATGAAGCTAGGGTTACACACATACAAACAGGTACGTACCCCACAACAAAAACATGGGCCCCAATTCGAATTAGACGAGTTTAAATAAATTATGATTGACATAGTTTGAGTAGAATAACTTAAAAAGAATAAATAAAAGAATACTGAAATTCATTCTGAGAAGAGAAAATAATTTGTAAAATTAGAGAAATAATATTGGAAAAGAGGAGTTAAAAGTTTTGAAGTAGTTGATTGAAGAGTGTATAGAATTTATTTTATGATATTTATTGTGTTTTCGGTGATCTGATATTATTGTATTTTATGTGATATTTTTATAATATGTTGAAACTTCATAATATTGATAAAAGGGTGTAGAATCTTTGTGATTTAATTTTATTGCGAGAGTTGATGTTTATTTAGTAAGTGTTAATAATTTTATCTTTTACTGTATTTTTAGTGATTTTTTTAGGTCAATGTGTTAATTAAAATGTGAAAAATTAAAATGTATAGTATGTGAAACTTTCTAGTATACAACAACACTTGTTTTATAGTGTTCTACGTTGTACAAGAAATAATTATTTTGTGGTATTTTTGAGGACATTGGAAAAACTGTGACATTTTAAAAAACTGTTTGGAAATATACCAACAGACACTGCACAAAAAGACACTGTATTGCACCACATTGAATTATTCTTCGAAAAGGTTTCTGCTTTTATATTATTTTTAAGGCTTATTTTTGTGTATTTGCAATAATTACTCCAGTTAATTTGCAATGTAAATTTAATTTTGATTGTAGTTTTTAAAGTCTCACCACGTGACCTTCTCAATTTTTTTCTCTCAAAAAAAATTTTTTTAGGCTTTTCCCAAATTTTTATCTACGCTCTTGCCTCACACTTTTGAATGAGTCTGCCCTGCAATGCAGGCATTGGTGGTCAGCCTCTTCTCGGACGGGGAAGAAATTCTATAAAATACTAAATCAAAAGCCCGCTAAAATCCCAAACTGTTAAACTGAAAAGTCTAGAACAAAGGAAATTCCCTTTTGAAATCCGCAACTACTACACACTCCCTAGCAGTTTGTTTCTAAATTTGTGGTCGAACCCCGCTGTTTAGTCGCATTGGCATTTTCGAATCAAAACCTTGTGTTGTCCAGTATGGGTTCGCCCAATCATTGCAGATTGCAAGGTCACGATGCAAGACCTCTACAGAGTGATAAAAAGCTTGACGCATCTGGAAGGACAGGATTATTCCGTGGCCTCTCTTGCCTAAGAAAATCTGTAATAAACGTCGCCAATAGAAGTATGTAAACCCGCAAGGCTTCCTTTCTTGGCCCGACTAACGAGTTCCAGCAACGGACGGCCGGGGAAGGCTTTACGCCAGGGCCCAACCGAGTCGCACCGCCCACCGCCTCTCTTCTTGAACCGGACGGTGATACTACGCCGCTCCTGACCAACACTCACGGTCCACGAAGTCTCCTTCCACGCGGGCAAAGCCCTACGATACACGACAAAAACTTTCCCCTAACCCAGATACGACATATATATATATATTGTTTCAGAACACTCTGCTTGTTTCCTGGGTTCGTCATTCTAAAGTTCAGTAAGTGTAGAAAGTTCTAGTAAAGAGTCCACTTGTCAAGATGGAACACGAACTTTATTGCTTCTAGAAATTCGTCGAACAATCAGCTTTATAAAATTCAGAAGCACAATCAGCCAGTAATGTGCTTTTAACAGTGCGCTTAGTACAGAAGCTTTCACAGATGCTGTATTTCTCACATAAAATAAAACACACCCACAGGCAAAAATTCAGTGGAAATATACGAGGGATAACACTAACAATCCCTCAAGAAAGCAATGAAGAATTTACACACAGCACTTAAAAACGAGCGAAACACCGCTTCTAGAGCGTCAATACAAAGCTTTAAGCTTTCACGGACATCTGCTCTTAACGGAAGCAGAAGCAAGACTGAGAGAGAACTGGGCAATCAGCTGTCCTTTTAAAGGTTACGATGAACACCGTAGAAGGTTCCAGAGAGAACCATCCGTGGATTGTACTAGAATAGACTCGATTATGATTGCGTAATAGAAGAGTAATATTAGGCTATTATGCATGTTTATGCAGAAAAACTAACTTTACGTGCCAAAAACGCGCCAAATGACCAAAATGTCACCACGCTTGGCGAAATATCGCCAAATCTGGCGCCAAAAATAAGTCACCAAAAGTGAAGTTACCGAAGGCCTAGGACCAATATTTCTCGAGATTTCTAGAAATTGCTATAGAAATCAATGGAAAACCCAAACCAAACAAAAAGCCAGAACTATTTGATGCGCAGAATACGAATTTTGAACTATTTTAAACCCTAGAACAGAGGGTTGCCCCGAAAATTCGTAACAGTATATATGCATGGATGTATGTATTATACATATACATATATATATATTCTTTTTAACATCGGACAGAGAGAAATTCAAGCAATTTTTTAAATGACTGTTTCACTTTTAGTTTATATTATGTTTTTCCTCGCTTCGGCTTTCAAAACATATGTTACTTTTTTCATCATTTTACCTTGCAGCTGTGTTTCTATTCTAAAATTATCTTCGCCTGTTAGATGACTATACTCGGGGCAAATCGAACCTGATTGTGGAGTGGAAGCCTAGAGGGACATTTCACTCCTCTCCGCATGTAACGCTCCGACACTCGTTTCTCCTTCCAATTATCTGGCTATCAACAATACAAAGCAACCCAATCACAAGGCAAATTCGCACTACTCAATTCTTTCGAGCACAAAAGACGTGACGCAATTGGTCAAGCATCTGGGAAGGCGTTACATCTGATTTCTGACTTAATTTCTTAATCCTTCTAATTACTGCATTCAAGTAGCACAAATATGCAATTATTTGATAGTAAACGCTTTATTTTAGCACTTAATAGATGAAAAATGTATTAGTTCTGTAATAACCTGGGCAAACGGAAAGAACTATTTGAGAGCGGCGGACTCACACGGTCTGTGGCTTTACCTCTACTATCAGGTTAGCTTTGCCCCGAGTATAGTCATTTTTTTTTTTAAATCCACGCTGATATACATTTGGGAAATTATGGCTTCGTTTTCGTCTGCAAACAAGTGCGGCCTGATACGATGAGCAATGTAAGCATAGTATCACCGTCTTCGAAGAGGTGCTATTTCGAAAAGATTTTCTTTGGGAGAAAGAAAAAAAATGGCACATTTTTTACGTTTGCAGGAGTTTTTCAATTTGGAATTATAATAGATGGCAAGTTAATTTAAACGGTGCATTCGAAAATTGTTTTAAATATTCCATAGATTTTGAGATTTTGTGTAAATGGTATAAATGCTTGTTCTCGCATCCCTAAAAATTGGCTTAAAAGAACAGAATGAGATTTATTAACATGATCAGCAACGGCTAAAATAATAAATGTCGGAATTGTTTGAAAATTTTGCTTCCTTTGATTTTGTGAAAAATGTGCAAAACTTTCTGAAGGCATAATCCCACACAGCACACGATGTCCAAATAAGGTCTAACAGATATCAAATTGATCTATAAGATCCAGGACATTAAAAATATATTTATATGCTGAGGAAAATGTATATCTATAAGACCTGTGGCGGATTTCCTACTAGGCGTAATACGCGTACGCCTAAGGCAGCGCTTTTGAACTTGTTTACCAATATTTATCAGTAATTTATGTAATGTCAAAGAAGTAAAAATAGCTGTACAAAAATCCTAATGCACACGCTCACTCCCCTTTTAAAATCTTCATAGTATCGGTGCTCTTTCTTTTTTCTCATAGAAAAAATGCACTTAGAAGTTTGAAGCTTACCTGAACGGTGTGCCAAAGATGATGCAGAAAACAGGAGGGATTTTTACAGTGGGTGTTATCCGGGGCCACGCGAGATCAAGCAATCTTCCTTTAACTTGCAGGAAACTTGCTACTTTGGGGTTCCTACCAGGAAACTTGCTATTGCTATCTCGCGTGGCCCCTGTGTGATCTTAAAACCGGAAACCAACCTGTCAAACTTTGCCTGCTCTTTACCCCCGTGCAAATGATGGCAAAAGGTCGTTTATCAACAACAAGCTTAATTGGCATGACCCGAAAAGCTCGCATTTCTTCACTGTTTTTACAAGACAAAAGGAGTTTCAAAGTAGAAATACTTGAAACTAATTCTTATATTAGTGAATTTCATCAGATGACTTATTATAAAATCGACAATTAAAATTAAATGTATTCTCACTTTTAAAGATGCACGTGGAAAATGTTAAAATAAGGGATAAATTGTACTGCCTTTATTTATAATTTAATTATTGACTTTAAAAAAAGGAGAAGGTTTTGCGAAAAGTAAAATTATTTAAAATATTCTACAATTTATTTATTACAAAATTGCGACGTTTTGTCTAATGTAAAGGAAAAATTAATTAAAAGTCATATTTTCCTAGCTACCTTTTAATTTAGACTAATGCCTTAATGATTATAGTCGAAAACTTTAACTACTCACTTTGTCGTGTAAAAATAGAAGTACAATATATTTTTCGCAGTACAATAATGCTCTTTTGCCTTTTCTTTCTTCGTTCCATTTACGAAAAATAGAGGAACTACTTTGTTTACTCGCTTCATAGTCGCACTCCCGTTTTGGAGCAGAAAACATCGCCAAAATTAATATCCCGGCATAAAAGTCGCAGTCACGTATTTGACCTTCATTTTTGTCTATAAAAATATTACTATAAAAAGAAAAATGACTCTTTTTGTGTGCGACTGAGACGTAAAGGTTATTTAATACACGGCATATAATCGGGAAACATTTGGTAAATTAATAATTTTATAATACCTGTTGCACCGGGTTGCCATTCACACGAGTAACCGACTCCATGGTTCCAGGTTGCCAAGGAGTCAGATGGGTTATACTCTCTTTGGGAGTGAGTGGCAGCGTGAAAAGAAAAAAATAACGTAAGAAAAAATAGAACAGCTTGCAGTTATTATTATGTTTTATATATCCCAGACAGCACATAAGCTTAAATCAAGCTTGACATTTCTTTGAATTTGACGCATTAATGCAAGCTTGACACTTCAACTCATTCTAAGCTGGCAGAAAGCTTGCAGGAGTCAAGTTGAATTGTCAAGCTTAAATACAGCTTGATTTAAGCTTGACAATTGATACTCGGTTGATTTTTCCTTTTTAAAGGAGCGTTGATGGCACCATCTGTGAAAGAGCTGCAAGTTTGATGCAAGTTTGCTGTGCTCTCTGGGACTTAACACAAAATTTGTGTCAAGTAAGTAAACCCATTCTATATTTCCAAATATGGAAATTCTTCAAAATAAAATACAATTATAGTACGAATTTGATTTCAAAATCAGTCGTTTGTCTCGATTTTGGCCAGCAGTATTGCTCATGAGTGTTGCAAAAGTTTTAAAACGTGTGCAGCTCTTAAGTTTATATTTTTATTTCCCTATTAGTAGAGTCTCTAAATCACACATAACATTATTTTAATTTTGATGCATCCCATGGAAAAATAAAAAAAACAAATAACATATCGCCCACTTATCAATCTGGCCAGAAAACCGCTTGATAATTCACTTCAAACTTTAGTCATAGCTCCATCGAAGCTTGGTAACTGAATGGATAACGCGCTCGGCTACGAACCGAAAGGTCCCGGGTTCTATTCTAGCCACGGACACTCGATGGAAACAGGTTAATTGAAATTTCAGCGTAGAGGGGAAAATGCGTGGCAAAGTAAAATATGTGGGGCGAGTTCGCCGACCGGCGCCCCGTGTATTTAGGAAATTTTTTAAGCTTGGAATTAAGCTTGAAATGTCAAGCTTAATGCAAGCTAGGCAAGTGGAAACTAGAATACTTGATTCAAGCTTGCATCAAGCTTACACGCTTGGAATTTTCAAGCTTATTGACTTGATAAATCAAGCTTGCTGCCAGTTTGATGCAAGTTTGCTGTGCTGTCTGGGATAGATTTGATTTATGTGTTTTGAATTTAAAAATGCGGTTTTACTTGTAAATATTGTAAACTAAACTTTCAAACTTTTGTAAATGAATGTTATTAGTGAAAAGAACTTCTTATTTGTCATAATCAATTCGGCCGTCTCATTTATTTAGATTAAATGAGTAATTTTTTCATCAGCCGCCGACAGATATATATTTTTAATTCCAAAGAGCTTCATTTACTAAGGCATATAATAAATTAGTAAGTACATTAGATGATGATAGCGTCGATTATGATGAAATAGAAATGTGTTTAGGCTTATTGAAACAGAAGACGAATCCAGCATACTGGCGCCCGAACAGGGACGTCTAGTCATAAAAGAGTCATTTTAAGAAGTATTATTTACAGAAAAGAAAGGAAGCAAAATAATGTGATAGCTGCTTTAGAAACGTTAAGGATCAGTAGCTGTCTGATATTAAAAGTTTAACTAAAAAGATTGAAACATTGAATGATGAGCTATCATCACATGAAGATACAGAAAATTCTATGAAATAACAAGTTGCTGAACTTACTAGCAAACTCAATCAGCAAATTTGCATCTCTACAGCTGCAGTATTAGACAGGAAAATGTTTTGTCAGCAGTACAAAGAAATGAAAGAAAGCCGAGATGAAATGAAACAGAAAATTGATAATCTGGACAAAACTGACAAGACCAATATCAATAAAAGATACAGATATGTTCAGAGACTGAGCGAAACGTTAAAAAAAAAGATTTCGAGCTGAATACTTTGGGTTCTTGAGGTCCTTCATTCCTAAGAAACTCGACCAAACTAAAGTTGGAGATGTTGTCCTAATTGGTAGGGAAGATGAAAAACGACTTTACTGGCCCTTGGGTCTAGTGATCGAACTTCTTCCTGGAAGAAATGGACGTGTCAGACTAGTGAAGTTGAAAACGTCCAAAGGAACGCTACTCATACCTATCCAAAGATTATATCCTTTAGAGGTCACTGAAACCACGAGTGCTCCGACCAATGACTTGAACTTGATATAGACTCTTTTGCATATTGAACACTTTTAGGACTCTAATTTTAAAAAATTTATATCTCATTTTGTGTTTTAGTTTTGAATATTTGAATTGTGTGTTTATGAAATGTTCAGTATTTTTCAGTTTTCTTTAATGTTTAGTTTTTGTTGAGTTTTCTCCTAAGAGTTCCAAAACTCAAGTGGGGAGAATGTTGCACCGGGTTGCCATTCAAGCGAGTATCCGACTCCATGGTTCCAGGTTGCCATGGAGTCAGATGGATTATACTCTCTTTGGAAGTGAGTGGCAACGGTGAAAAGAAAAAAATAACGTAAGAAAAAATAGAACAGCTTGCAGTTATAATTATGTTTTATATATAAATTTGATTTATGTGTTTTGAATTTAAAAATGCGGTTTTACTTGTAAATATTGTAAACTAAAGTTTCAAAATTTTGTAAATAAATGTTATTAGTGAAAAGAACTTCTTATTTGTCATAATCAATTCGGCCGTCTCATTTATTTAGATTAAATAAGTAGTTTTTTTCATCAGTCGCCGACAGATATATATTTTTAATTCCATTTTTTGGATGTTTGGCGACAATACCAGTAATGTTTTAGCATCAGACTGTACAATATTATGTTGTAGATTTTCGCGCTTAATAGCCGCACCTACTTTCACCGTGAAAAATTGGGAAGAAAAAAGGTGTGACTATTACGCGAGTAAACATGGTAACTGGCATAGATGGATAATAATCAATAAATAATATCCCTTCATCAATTGTTAGTTGATCATGTCCTTAAGTGGGGCGGTTTTCTTGGAACGTATGTTCTATTACCTTTTAAATAATTTGATAATTTTTATAAGAGTCGCAAATATCCTTTCGGAGGTTTCACTTTACATATAAATTTCTGCCTTTACTGACTCCTCAGACCTTTATAGCCAAGAACCATTTTAAGATGTTTTAAGGCAGGGAACTCGGAGCATGTGTCTAGGGTCTCTCAAATTGACAGGTTATATGCTATTTCTAAATATAACTACTTACATTCGTAATTAACTGGGTTGTTTTTTCTCATACCACTATCCGTTCTTAAGTAGGTTTTACTTTTAGAATCGTGTTTAAAAAGCTCATTATATAGTTGCTTACTGTAAATCAGGCTTATCAATATGGGTGGGTAAGTTGCCAAGTAGTATAATTTCAACAATTAAAATTTTCAGGAGACCAAATTTAAAATTCACAGGTCTGCGTCAATACAAAACTAGTATTTTCTTGGGCAATTTGAGAGCTAAAATCAATTTCAATCGGTAAACTTTTATTTACATAGAACGTTGAAATCTTTTCTAATCATGTCTACGTATCATTCGTAATTACTGCCGCAACTACATTATACCGCTGTCTATTAAAAGATTGTAAACAAATAAGTCTATTCCAAACTCATTATTTTTTTTTAATATAAAAATGAACTGATATGTGCGTTTAGAGTGTTTTTAACAACACTATATAAAACATAAAACCGCAGTGAAATATTTTTATTATGATCATTCTGATCATTCTGGTGATCATTCTGATGACTATTCCAAATTTGCATCATTTGTTTATCAAATTCACTCATTTGCTGTTCCGTTGGCACATGCTTGTTCAAAACTTCTTCTGGGACGAGAGCGTACTTCTTTGCAAACTCCATTCGGAATCGTTTAAGGGATATGAGACTTGTAAGTACCGACAAAGCTGCAGCCTGCAGGTAACAGAATAGGCAAAAATCCACCTTTTTGAAGAATTAGATCCTGTTTTGCATACAAAGGTGCTTTAGTAACAAGCTTCCGTACAGTGCTATTGTGTTTTTTTAGAGGCCTTTTGCTTAGGTGAAAGCGGAATGTTTCCTTTTCATAAATTAAGATAGCAGTTACAGATTAATGGGATACAAGATTTTGGGACCTTTTTTAAAAGGCTTTTTCGTAATTTGATAGGACAAATTTTTAAAAGTTGTAATTGTTTGAGATCTTCTCTAGTCGGTCTCATCTTGCATACTAAATAAAATGTTTCAGAATGTATCTATTTATACATTTTTCATCTGATAAATGTATTGTGTCTGATTGGGTAATATCTTGGTGCGTAAACGCATTTTTCATCGGTTTGAAGGCATAAATCAATAAACAAGTATGATTAGGTTTTTTTAGTCGCGTCTTCGTAGACTTCTTGAAGAAATTTTAAATGTCTAGGGAACAACTGTGTTCCCAAATACGTTATCTGAGACATATCTCTACGGTTCTTAAAAAGTACAAGGTAATATGCGTTCAAGGTTATTTCCCTCATTTGAGAACCTTGGTGAAAAAAGTTTTGTGTTATAAAAATAACACTTATATTAAATGATGCGAACCTCTCGTAAAAAGTTGACATACGTTTTTACTGTTTCCGCATTCATTCATTAGATCATCTATTATAAATAATGTATTATTTCTATGTACTCTCGATAATTGGATGGAAGCCCTTCTATAAAAGTTACTCCCTCTATCTCATCAAACAAGCTTTGTTATATTCCATAAAACCATACTATTTTATCTGGTACTTCTGAAAACATTTCTCGTTTTAAACTGAGTAATTGTTCCACCCAAAAACTTTTACCACTTTGCGAAGGCGCAGAGATGAGCATATTAAAAGGTCCTCGCAGCTTTGGGAACTCCATTGCGAATGAAGACAGACACATGGTGCGTATTGTTTAAATAGTTTTTTATTGATAAAAGTTCGCATATACATGAAATCGTTTGGCGACAAAATTATACACTAGTTTGTTATTACATATATTTTTTGGTACAAAAGTAGACACAATCTGATTTAATGTACGGCCTTTGGATTTACAATAGAGATAATACGTGCAGTATTGACGACAAACAGCTGTAACATCACTTTGTAGCTTGAGTGGGTTAAAGTCTATATTGGAATATCTCGATGCAAAGTCTAGGATAGGCCCTTTAAAGGCTTCCGGTGCATTTCCGAAAGAATCAAAGAACTCAATCTCGATGGGCGAATATAAATAAAAAGCAAGCCAGTGACTTCCTTGTTGAGTAGATCGGTCGACATTCACCACGAGAGAGGCAGGATACTTTGAAATTTTTTCCGGTAATTCGTCACTCGCATACACATCCAAAAAGTACTTTTTTGTAAAGGAATCCTTAGAAAGTACTTGTCGCAGCTGAATTGTATTCATTCTTCTTCTCAATTGGGATAGTCAGATAAGACATGACGCGATTTTGAAAGCTCACTCACGTTTTCAAATTCAGCATAAATAAATACAGAGATGGTCTTGGTCAAGGCTTTGGCAAATTTAATTTCTAATCGTAGATTACCTTGGTGTTATAAACTTATATGAGGTCCATCAGAGATCCGCAGTCAAGTCGAAAGCGTAGAGGGCGTGGCCTTGCGCAAACTCTTTTCGGGTAAAAAATATACCCTTATCTTGATTAACACTCGAAAATAGACGATGATAAGCACGTATGTAACTGTTGTTTTCAAAATTTAACTCTAATGGCTTACTGGGTAAATGGTGCCCGTCCGCGAAAATACTTAAAAAGCTAACGTCATAATTATCGAACAAAAACGGATTTAGCTTATATTATCCGCTCACTGCAGCATTATAAAGGCATCCCACGATCACACGTTTGGGCATGACCCTAGAGGTCTGCGCCGCCGGCGCCGGGCATTTGTATCACGCCACCGCCGCCGGACATTTGTATCACGCCACCGCCGCCGAGGTCTAGGGCGGCGCAACGGCGAAGAACGCTGATTTTGCACCGCGGTTTACGATGGGCTTCAAAAAATTGTACCTAAACTTTCAACTGCTTATTTTTTTCTGGCTGCTTCTTAACGCTTGTAAAGATACAATTTAATTTTTTTGAGTCAATGACGTAATTTGATCGCTTTAAAAACTGTTTAAACATTTCATTATACCTCAAAGAACATTATAGGTTTGGAATGGTTCATGAGAAGGTTGTAGGGAAAAAAATTCTTAAAAGCAAATAATGTATAAATCATATATTGATAACTAAATGCATCGTGAACGTGCCATATAAACAACATAAGCCTATCAGAGTTTGATAAAATCTATTATTTCAGCTTTGCTGTAGGAATATTTTAAAAGTGTACCACAACGGCAAGCTCATACTCTGGAGCCCCAGCAGTGGCCGAGGGCACAGCGCTCTAAACTGAGAGACGGAAGGTGGCTGGTTCAAAGTCAGGTAGTATCTACCGACCTAACCGTGCGTAGTTTTACGTGGTTACCTCCGAAACTTACCGTAGATACGGCCTAGGACCCCTTAAAAGACCCCCATGGAGGGCATCCTACTAGAGATGGGTCCGAGGTCATTTTTTAAACCCCGAGCCCGAGGATTTTTCATTCGAGCCCGCCCGAGTGGTATTATTTGAGTCGGAGCGAGAACCCGAAATTTCAGCTAATACATAAATAAAAGTCATTTACTTCATTGATAGAATATCAAATTTTTCCGTTTGTGCAAATTAAAGACAGATATAATAGAGCCCGCCCTATCCCGAACACAATTGTGATCTCTACACCCCACCCCTCTGCCTAGATCCCACGTGTAGCTAATTGACCGTAATCGTACATCATACTCAAGACTACAGGGTTCGTACGGGTCCTTAAATTGTTAAAATTCCAAGTTGTCGTAAAATGTCCTGCTATTTGAAAAACTCGAGAGAACTTCTTTTCGTATTTTATAAAAAAAAAATGGACAACTTTGAAAATATCAGACCACATATACGACATTATTTCAAAAGTTCAGAATTTTATCAATTCCGGGATCCGTACGAACCCTGGACTAGTTTTCATAAAGATTCTGGTCTTCAGTCTAGACTTTAAAAAAATCTCATTTTAGTGCCAATTTATGCATGTGTGTGTGTGTGTGTGCGTACACCCATTTTAATTATGCTCTTTTTAAAAAAATTTCCCACGCCGCGACGCGCCGGCGGGTTTCAGAAGTCGTTACGCCGCCGCCGCGAATTTCCGTGCGGCGCAAACCTCTACATGCCCCCCAAAAACACATTGTCTTGTAAAAGGGACCAACTGCCTGCAGAGACAGAATACAACTTACACATGACACGATCAATGGGATATTTTGCAGAAGTTTTCTCCAGAGCTTTTGCATGTCCGAGTGAAACACCGGGACTCACTTTAGATTTTCTAATAAACAATGATGCATTCTCTAATATCACGTTATATTCATTAGCTGTAGCAGACATCAAACAAAAATTGGGCTTGCTGCGCGTCATTTTTATCTTTACATCCACCATGTTTAGTAAAAGTCTATTTTGCTGGCAAATATCGCAGCGCAATTGACCAAGCATATCTAGGCTTTTACTCATAGAAGTTAGGTCATGGCATTTCTTGAGACTTTCATTTGCATCGGTCGTAGCCATGGGATCGGCTGTTGCCAGATTTGCATCCTTGTAAAAACAGAAACAGAAAAGTAAGCTTTTTTTGGCGTCTTCCCCATAATTCATTAAAGTTTCGATGTAGGCTCTGTACGGGTAAGTATTGCTGGATGTCGAAATCACTCGCTCATTCAAACTGACGTCTACTTGCGAAAACGGGCGTGCAAAAATAAATTAACAGGGGCCACGGAATCCTTTTCGCCCGCGTCGGATCCATACAACTTTACAATTTTTACTTTCACGTAGATGTGAGACGAAGAGAGGTCTAAATATTCTTCACCGCCTCCAGATATGTTAAATTCTACAGGTCCTCCATTTTGTATGTTGGTAATGGGGTGATATTCAACAAACTGTCCTTTTTCGATAGCCGTTTGAGTAGGGGGCATCACAAATAAGTCTAACTCGGATTTAGCGCAGGCTACCGAGTCCTTGTGAATTAAACCGTACATGATTAAGCAAAAATATCGTGACCTTTCACCTTCTTGGTTCGACGTCGACTGACATTTTTCACAGGTCGCTTTCTCTTCTTATTGCATCCAGATCCAACCACTGATTTCACTTTAGCAGCTGCTTTGTCGGTGAGCTGTTTCCCTGCTTCTTTCATGCGTCGTCTTGCGGCTATTTTAAGGTCCCCGCCCTTCGATTCATCATTCAGATTATCCACCCCGCTGTTAAATAAGTGTCTACCAATATTCTTTGCTCCACTCTTGAGCATTGGTACTGCTGCTCTAAAAAATGACCTAAAAAGTCCATCAAATCTGTATCCTTTTTGAAATGGCGCTCTTTGATAAAAATTAAGTCCATTGCCCGACTGATGCGTATAATAATCCTCAAAGAATTTTTGGCTACACTGATAAGGCACATACATTTTCAAGAGAGGTATTTTTGCCTAAAATGAAGTTTCACGTACGAGCGTCCGCGTTCAAATGGCACTAATTGACCAGTGTGGGTCCTTATAACGATTTCGATCGTCTGAAAATTTTTTCTCGAGAGCGGTATACAGTGGGGTCGATCAAACTTGGCACCGATTACTCCACCGTCCTTCCCGGTCACATTCACAATACGCAATAGTGGTGCTAATACATCACCAACGATCTGTGATTCTATTATATGAATACACCATCAATGTCCTATTATGAGCACATGGGTCTGCAACATATGGACTTTCCGGTGTTGCTTCAGTGTTTACTTCAAAACATTCAATTTCGCAAGAATCAAAACCCAACAGTTAAAATAAGCCAGTGTGCAAAATAACTCTACCCTTATTTTTCACTTGAAATGCGCACGCGCTTTGTTACGTTGTTATGTTTACGTTTATATTCAAAAAATATTTTATTTTCAATATCTTTAATGCGAATGGCGTTTAAAATTTCATAAACTGATTTATAAAATCCAGGTGGTACACGTCTACCTATTATTTTTCCGTCGCCTAAATCAAATCCAATCAGTTGCGGCTCGTCATTAGGGGCCAGAGGGGCCGGGCCCCACCTGATATTTCAAAAGTTTTTTTTAATTATAATGCAAAATTTGTATTCTTTCAAAATCAGTTTACTTTAATAAAGGTGTCTGCGTGTATTTTATTCTATTTTGATTTAAGATGGATAAAAGGAATATTTAAAGGAGCATTTTTTACGCCAGCTTTGTCCCTTAATCCAATTATGTAAAGCGAGCCATCATTCAAATCCTACGGCCGCGCCGCGGCATCTCCAATGTATTCCCCATTGAAGCACTCTGGGGCCCGAGAAATGAAGCCCTTATATTTGCGCCAAGCACAGCAGAGTAGTGTTAGTATCATTGATCATTTCTCAAAAGATGAACATATTTGGCTGGTTATCACAAAAAAGAATGCGAAAACACAGTTAATTTAGGACCAATTTAGGGCCCCTTAGCATTGGCCCGATAGGAGAAATAAAAGTGTTTCCATGGAAACCGTTCTATTTGGCGAGTTTTGTTCTTATGGTCGAAAAAAGCTGCTGATTGTGATTTTTGTTCTTATAGCTGATCATCTTTAAGAATTAGGAATTTTTATTTATCTCATTGAAAACAGACTTAATTTTACTATTTTTTCGGTTTCAAATATAGTGAAAGTATCAATTGAGTGAGAAATGGTCGTAGATTAAAACATTTTGTCAAATTATAAATATATTTAAAGACTATGAATTCTGTTGACAGTTTATTACAAGTTCCTTTCATCAGATTAAAAATAGCAGAAAAGCTTGAAATAAAACGCTTGGGACTCTATCAACCAAAAAATTTTGTCCTTAAACAAAAAGATGGCAAAAGGACACGATCATTTCAACTAGAATGGTACAGTAAAGCACCATGACTTTCAATACGTGAAGCAAAAAATTCTGTTTTTTCGTTTTTATTGTTTGCTATTTGGAGATGAAACATTATGGACCAATTCGTTTTTCAACATGTACACATGCAATTGTTGAATTTAATATTGTATTCAAGAAAATCATACTTTTATGACATTGTTTTTTTTGTTTTTTTTAAAATTGATATTGTACCTTTTTGAGAAAGAAAAATGGAGGAAAAGGTTTTTTTGGTGCAAAATAAATCTGCTGTCTTTAAATGAAAACTTAAAGGAGAAATCAATACGCCTTTCATAACTTGTTATTCGAAAAGTTTTTATGTATTCACACTGTTTACAAAAGCGATTCATATGTTTTACCTTTCCGAGCTTAAAAAAAAAAGCAGCCCCCTCCTCTGAAATGGGTAACGATCCGCCACAGTTCTATGTATATGTATTTTCCCGATTTGAACTGGCACAATTTTTTTCGGGCCCCACCACTGAAGCAGGTCACGAGCCGCCACTGAATCCAATCAAATTATTTTGAGCATTCACATTATACCAGGTAGGCGGATACATAAATTCCACTAAATCTACCTCCCATTCGCCGTTTAATTCAATGGGGACTGGTAAACGCGTGATAAAATGAGAGATTTTATTCTCGGGAAAGTAGTTCATAGAGCTGTCGCTCGGTAGTGTTAGATAGAAATTCATCTTTACAAATGACGTTTCGGTACTACAATTCCTGTATTTATAGTGCGAATATATTTCCAGAAGGTATCCACAGATCACATTTTTGGAGGTAGCCTCTAAATTTCACAAAGTATTGTACACGTGCTAGTAGTAGATAAATGGGGGTTCTGCCCATGCGGATCCCATGTTAATTCTGCGGATCCGTTCGGATGCTGTCCCTGGGCAGAGAGAGAGAGGGGGCGTGGTCGGAACGGACGTGGGACCAGATGTTGAAAGGGTTGATAAGAATTTTTTTCCTTTTTTTAAATAAGGGGACTTGTAATTTTTTCAGATTGTGACGTATTTTTCAAATAAGGGGACTTGGAAAATTTTTTCAGATTTGAACGCGCAACCTACAAAAGAATTCATAGGCTAATGATTGTTGGCTCAAACCATTAGGCCGAGAATCCTTCAGGTGTAAAATTGTCGGTGTATTGTGTTATACTTTAGTTTTGAAAATGAATTGGGACTTTGATTAATTTTTTATTTATTTAGATTTCTTTAACATTTAGTAATAGAACCAATGTAAATTGAATAAATGTTGCTTAATACATACTTTTAATGTTTAGCTAATTTTTGTATACCCATTATAGCATATATTTAATAAGTAATAGTTTACTAGAATATTAAAGTAGGGCTTTTTAAACATTTCTTCTACTGTTAGGAAAGTGAGAAAATTATACCATAGAAAGATGTTAGTACCTATAGTTTTTACAAATAATGATTTGGATAATGTATGAACCTTTTTTTTAACCAAGTTTTAATTTTAAGTGAATAATTTTACAACAAATATTATTTTAATCAAGAGTTAATTTATTTTTATTTTATTTTTTTAATCAAGAGTTTTAATTTCAAGTTAATAATTTTACAACAAATATTTTTTTAATCAAGAGTTAATATATTTTTTTTATTTCTTCTTTTTTTACCAAGTTTTAATTTTAAGTTAATAATTTTACAACAAATATTTTTTTAATCAAGAGTTAATTTATCTTTATTTTTTTACCAAGTTTTAATTTTAAGTTAAATAATTTTACAACAAATACATTTCTAATCAAGAGTTAATTTAATTTTACAACAAATATTTTTTTTTAATCAAGAGTTTTAATTTTAAGTTAATAATTAATTTTACAACAAATATTTTTTTAATCAAATGTTTTTAATTTATCAAGAAAAAAAAATTTAATCAAGAGTTTTAATTTTTAGCTAATTTTTTCCATACCGTATTTTTGTTAAGTAGCCGTTTAACATTAAAGTAGGATATCAATACATTTAATCTACTGTTAGGAAAGTGAGAAAATTATACCATAGAAAGATTGTAGTACATACAGATTTTATAAATAATGATTTCGATATAGTCTTATATTCTATTGCGAGAAAACCACTTTAGCCATATATCCCCCAAAACTCAAGTTTTTGTATACGAAATGTATGAATACTCAAAGTATTTATCTAAACATTTTTTCTTACCAACATTTTTTTGATAAATTTTAGGCAGCGATTATACTAGTTTATATTTTCTATATATCAATTAGAGAAAAAATTACATTTTTAGTAATCCTACAAAACTTTTTTACTGCATATCACAAGTAGTATAACTTGATTTATAGAATTTCAATACGATATGAGTTAGATTCTTTATGTGCAACACTAATTGCAGTTTGACTATGAAAGCATAATTTTATACTATTAATAATAATACTATTACTATTGTTAATAATACTAAATATTGATAAAATAATGATATTGATAAATATAAATATTCATAATAATACTATTGTTAGAAAGTTGAACCATTGGAAATAAAAATTGAAGATCCGTTTTAGCACAATAGCATGCACAGTTTCATACCGCATGTACATAAATATCTTTCAACTACTTAGATAAAATGATAGTTTAAATCGCAAAGAGTTATCATCACTTGAACTAAAAAAATACAAGGTTTTTACTTACGTGAAGGGAAATCGTGTTAAATCTTCTAGCCTCTCGACAAAGTACTTGCATCACCAGGCTAGCAAGTCCGGAAAATAGAGTAATGATTTAAAATACTTAAACCCTACTTCCCGGTCCAACTAGCACATTTTCATTAATTTTTAATCTTGGCTGAAAATATTAATATTATTTTGACACTAAATCCCAATAAAATAACACATTTGAAGATATTAAACGCTTTAAAAGTAATTTTATTCTTATAACAATTTATCAGATTCACAATACTATTTTATGTTGGATAAAATTAGTTAGCAAGCGAAAATTTAATCTTAATTAGAATTTACTGAAATACAGATACCATACAGACTTTATTTTCTATTAGGAGAAATCCCTCAAACCCCAGTTTTCGTATACAAACTGCTTAAAGTACTTCTACCGATAATGCTATTAATATTAATTGCACTCTTTGGAATATCAACTTAAAATTTTGCAAAACACCAAAATAATGGAAAACATACATTAACAATAACAAAAAAAAAAAATCAACTTAAAATTACAACACATCAAAAGTGCAAACTATAAGAACCACATAATTATTGTCAATTAAAGCAATTTGAAAAAAAAATGTAAGTAAGAGTTAATTGCGATAATCATCTTTTATGTAACTAAAATATAGAAAATATTACACTTACCCTGTACTTGTACACGAGAGAGTTGAAAAATACTAATAAAAATACTCACATAATTCACAAAAGAATGACTGAAGTAAAATCCACGTGCATGCGATATTGCAAACTCATTCAACACATTACTGATAAGAAATTGAGAGATAAGAAAGTGCCTTGAGGCCCTACAGAGTCAGTATATTATCGCTAGGCTACTTTGCCGATAGATAAAACCAGGGAGGCTGTTAGGGGTATGCAATACAGAAATGGTGACACGTGTTTCCTTCTACGTTCAAAAATGGGGGCTTATGGATTAAGATGATTACATGTTAACATCGGCATTATATCCTAAATTAAAATATCAAAGTTAAGCTACAACGATTAATATATTTTACGTAGTTTAGTAAAATAATGAATCATTAAATTAATTTCTGTGAAACAATTAGCAAAAATCATTATACTAAAGCATTAAAGCAAATTATTTTTGTTAAGTTTTGATAAATAACAGTAATAAATTATAGGCATTGCAGATGAATGAGTATTCACGTATAAAATAGGTATTTACTATTGAAAAACAGGATCTAATTTTAACAAATGCATTGGAATTTTGTATAGGATATCTATTGAACACGTATTAAATACATTATGATTATTCTAATATGAAAAACGGGGTTAAGATTCTTTATTTGCGATGAAAAGCACTCATTTTTTTATATACTTAAATTTTACATAGACATCCTTTTAATAAATTCATAAACTAAAATTATTGTTTAAAACAATTTTTACAATAATAAATTCATAACTAAAATTTTTATTTAATAAAGTCATAAACTAAAATTATTAATGAAAACTTGCTAAAAAATTAAACATATCAAAATTTTTACACTCAGTTTTTTTTATATACTTAAATTTTACAAAGATATATACATCCTTTTAATAAACTCATAAACTAAAACAATTTTTACAATAATAAACTAAAATTTTTTATTTAATAAAGTCATAAACTAAAATTATTAATGAAAACTTGCTAATAAATTAAACTTATTACTCTAAAAGATAGCTAATCACAACATATATCAGAAAAAATATAAGCAATTATAATACCTGAAAAATACCGGACAGCACTCTTGTTACATGCGGACAAAACATCTGTTTGCTCGGCTAATGTATTCTTAGGTATCCGTTGCAGGACAGTTTACCTACACCCAACCTACAAACTCTACGAATTTAACGGCAACTAAAAACTGGTTTTCTCTTATCAGGTATCACAGATCAGATAAGAGATAAGGAAGTGACATGCGCAGAAGACACCTGATAGTGACGTGTGCAAATCTGTGTTGATTTAATATCTGATATGTTTGTTGGCATGATGTACTATTTACATTTAGGGGTAACTCTCTAAACTACAGGCTAAGACAAGTTAGATGATGCAATATCTACAGGGTTGAGAAAGTTTTAAGGTAGAGGGCGCTTGGGTAATCACGTGATTTTTTGTAAGAAGCAGTATGAAGACATTTTAGTTAGATAAAGTGCCAGGTGTGTGTTGCGAGACTCCCTTTACACTGTGTGCGCCTATACTTCAGACTTATGTTTTAATTGATTTTTCGCAGAGTTTCAAAAATGTCTTTGCTTGAATCGATCGAAAATAACTTTAACATTGAATACACTCCCGAGTTTTATACTCAAAGTGATGCTGATGTGTTGCTGCAAGAAATAATACAATTGCCTTTAGATGTAAAGCCTCTACAAGGTATTGAAAAGAAAATTTCCCCCGAGTTTGATACTAAAAATGATGTTGATGTGCTACAGCAAGAATTGTTTCAATTACCCCTGCAAAGTAGTGAAAAGAAAATTTCCTCGACCCGTAAAGTAATTACTTTTGCTGTTGAAGGAATCAATTACAGTTTACCTGGAGCAACAGTCTCCGTTTAATCTTGGATACCCATTTTGCAAAAAATACGTGAAGATCTACAGAAAGTGACAAATTATGAATTTAATATGGTACAAGGGAACTTAGGCTCTGAAGAACAACCTAAAATTGAAGACGGTAACTACGAATAATAAATTAAGTAGACACTGTGATTTTTAAGAACGGTATTTAAAAATATTTGCAAGAAGCATGTTTAGCAAGTTACTAGCTTGCTATTTGTAAAAAAATTCTAATTCTAAGTCTTCTTGAAAGATTAACTGAAATACACTAGGTTGAACAATCCAATGTTTCTAAAAAGACAATTTCACATATCTAACACTTCAGAAAAAATGTATCAAGTTTGTAACATTCGAAAAATACCAAAGTTCGCCACTTCTATAAAATTTTCAAAGTACAGATCTGTTAGTTTATTTCAAGAACATATTCAACGACTTATCAGAACATAAAATGTACCAATGTGCAAAACTTCTAAAAGAAAAAAGAATTACAACTTACAATCTATTAATGCAGATTACTAAGTATTTTGTAAAATGCTTTACTTGATAATTCTGAAAAATAGTCTAAGTCTCTCGCTTTGTACACACATAAATTGTATTAATTTTAATTAGTTAAGGTTTAAATAAAGATAAGTTCATACATCTATGCTAAAATAACTGATTATTTCTGTACCAAATTTAAATCCATTTTAGCAAAAACATGTTAAGCATACTACTTCTACGAAATTTGCAAAGTTCTAATAGCTAAGTTCCTTTCAAGAAATAATTTCATAACTTATGAGAACTCATAAACGTATACAAATCAAAAGTATACTTAGTTTGAACAAGTATCATGTATAAAAGTAAAAGCATATTTATTTAAAATTTGTAAGTATAACCATCTCAATTAGTAAAATGTGTAACACGTGCACTTAGTTGATATTTCTCATAAAAATATTCAAGCCCATTACTTAATAAAAATTACAAAAATAGCCTAAGTTAATACTCTGATGTTTTAAAAACATAGTGTCTGATTTTAAATATTCTGTTACTTCAAGTAAAATGTGGTAAGATCTTTACATTAAAGAACACTTAAAAATTCTTTATTTAAAAATACTAAGTTTCTTTATCTCACTTTACTTTATTTTTGAAAAACTTGTAAAATCGATTAAGTTATAAAATTACGGAAACTGGCTTTTTTAGCTAAGTTCATTTTATAAAAAATTAGTACTTTGGGAATTCTCATGTAACACAATTTACCTATCACACTTAAGTTTAGGATTTTAATCAGAACATTTTATTTCTATGTAGTAGATTAATGTTTACATAATACATGCTTCAATAAATTTTGTTAAATTTGTAACTTTCTACCTTGTAGTGTATAAAAGATAAGTATAAAACGAGAACCTTAAATCTTGACCAAGTATGCTAACTTTACCACTTTTTATTTCATAGATTTTTATTTGTAAGTAATCAATGCACACATGAAGAAAACACAAAAATTTTTTGCATATATAAACTGTTTTATTTACAAAAATATATTTTAAGTTACACAAACTCTTCACACAATTAAGAAAATAATAACTTTTCAAAGTGTAATCCACAATTAATCATGCACAAATCAGTAAAATCTTACTGTTGTAGAAGCAAGCATACCTTTTCTACATAATCACAATACTAGTTATACACCAATAACATCACATAATTACACATGTTTTATCATCCTTGGGAATAGCAAAATCCGAAAACGGTTTTAAAAATGTATTAAATAGCACATTTTGAAGATAATTCATATAGTCTTCAAAGAAAATGTTTGAAAAAAATTCTCCGTCAAAATGACAAGTACATTTGCAATATATGGCATGTCAACCGTAAACCATGCTTTACTACTTATAAGACCCTCTCGCTCATTAACATGTGTTCTATTCGAACAAGCATGTATCCTTTGTGAAGGATGATCCTGAACCCGGCCTATGTTTTTAAAAATTTCCTGATGTACTATATCCATTAATTGTTGTTTAGCCTCATCATAATTGCAATGGGGTTCACGGTTACATTTTTGCGGCTTTAATTTTAAAATTAAATGAGGTAGGGTCGTCGTATATAGCGTTTTTAAAATGCATTCCAATATTTCATTTCTCATTTCACAAAGTTTTTTTACTTGATCATTTAAAAGTATTAAGGAAATTGGATTTAACGTGAATGAATCTCCGGTTTTGTAAATTTGTTGTAAAATGCATTTTCCATCATCATTAAATACAGATAATGGATAATTATTAGGTTGTAACGAAAGTTTCCCGCCATCGGATACATCGTCAGTACACAGTTCGCGTTGGCGTATTTGCTCATATTTTGTCAAACGATTTTTGGCATTTGATAGAAAGAGACTTACTTTATAACACTGTGCTATGAAATCTGTAAAAAAATATAGTTATCATTAAGTACAAGGTGTGTCAAATAGAACTATCACTCTAGAGGATTAGAACCATCATGTACTTCCAGTTGTGTTGCAAAAAGTCAGCTACAGAATATCAATGAATAATGAGTACAGCTTTAAATACTATTGTTGTATCACGTGACACTGTGCAGGTTTGGTACCGAAAGTTCAAAAACAGTTATCTAAGGAGTTAGAAGTTAGTTTTTCAAGTAGATTTGGCGGAAAACTTTCGTTACAACCTGATACAAATAAAAGAGCTATTGCTATGACCTATATTGAAATCTAATAGTTTTACAATAAATTCGATCCATGTGGAAGGGTTCATCACGACTCCCTGACCGGTTGGTATATAGTCTAATTGGACGTTCTGAATAAATTGTCTAATATGAATCTTCAAGTCAGTTCTTTCATCGTGAAGTGAAACGTAGATAATTCTTTCCAAGTGCCATGTACCATTTACAGAAGCATATAAGCTATGGTAAAGATGATCCGTCCAATCGTCCAACTTTGCCCTTTTCGGGGAAGGCTCATAAATGTACATTTTGGCAAAGGTAAGGTTAATGTGCGGGTCTGTCACATAAGGTTCAGAAGGAATACCATGCGTTAAAAGTTTGTTGGTTGGGGAATATATCTTACACATTGAACCATGTTCTAATTTAATGGTAGCGGTTTTACTGTTCGCTGGTTTAAAATCCAAAGTTCGTTTAGATCCAAAACTTAGAATGCATACGCCTGATGATAGGTCTAGATTAAAATCTTCGTACAGTCTTCAATTTTAGGTTGTTCTTCAGAACCTAAGTTCGCTTGTACCATATTAAATTCATAATTTGTCACTTTCTGTAGATCTTCACGTATTTTTTGCAAAATGGGTACCCGGCAAACACACACCTGCTGGCGGAGTACCTTGCCAGTGCCTTTCTACCTTTAAGTCCAGCACCGGCCCGGCACTGCAAAAAGTAACAGAATCGTACCAAAAGTGGTCGCCCGAGAAGGCAATGGCACTGTGCTGGCATACTGCATGTGCCGGCCGTAAGTCACAATAAAGGCACTGGCCCATTAAGTTTAAAATGCCCAAAATGAAACGGCGGGGTGCCGGCGATTATTAAAAATAAAGGCACTGGCCCGATATCTTAACAGTGACTGTAATATAATGGCACTGTGCCGGCTTAGTGCCTTCTATTAAGAAAACGATAAATCTGCCAATATTAGTTAAAATTTTTTATTTGGGAATACCTTATTCCCCCGTACACGATATATATTTCGGTTACATACATAACCATCTTCAGTCGTTCCTGGATCTCTCACTAATGGCGGCTTCTTTTTATATCTTCTTCGTTCTTCTTCTTGAAAGTTCGATGCATGACGTCATCCCATGATTGGTCGATTGTATGAAGCGTATCGTTGATGCTGCCCTCTGTCGTCAATATTTCTAAGCTCTCACGAATGTAGGCATATATACTATTTTTAAAGTTGGCTATTTTTTTAATATTTTTAAAATCAATGGTAATGGGCTCTTTCAAAGCAAGACGGGCTAGAGCGGTACTTTGTTTCTGGAGGTTAATGTCTTTAAAATGTTCGTTTTTTCGTTCTTTAATTTTCCTTTTTGTAACGCCGATTTAGCAATTTTCTTTATTAGTATCGTTTGACATAAAATTAATTTTATAGATCCCTGCGGTTTCGATGGGGTTGATTGGGTCTTTTTCCGATCTAATGCGCTGAAAGATTGTTTTATTAGGTTTAATTGGAATACGGAAGTTCTTTTTACTGGCGATATTAGAAAGTTTATTGGCTATCCCTCGGCTAAAGGGGATAGCGGTAGTAAAACGTGGTTTATCTTTTTGACGGTTGTCTATAACATTTAATTTACGTTGCCTAGCTTTGAGAACTTTGTCGAAAATTTCTCGAGGGTAGTGGGCGTCTTGACATTGTTTCTTTATGAAAGCAATTTCTTTTTGAAGGAGGTCGTTGTTAGAACACACTTTGAAGGCGCGGTCGATATAGGAACGAATAGCAGCAATTTTATAGTTGAAAGGGGTTTTAGATTTAAAATTTACTATATTAGTATTACAAGTAGGTTTTCGAAAAATGGTGGTCTCAATGAGATTATTGTTTCTGGTTATGTTCACATCTAAGTAATTGAGGCTATTATTGATTTCTTTTTCGTATGTAAATTTAATGTTCGGGTCTATGGCATTAAGTTGATTGATCAAATTATTTTCTTCATTATTGTGGGTGATAAGGATAGCGAAGATATCGTCGACATAGCGAAGCCAAAGTTTGATGGTATTATTGTGTGTCTGTTTAATCTGTTCTTCAAGGATTCTCATTTTCCAGTCGGCAATTATTCCGGATATGGGGGAGCCCATGGGGACTCCTTTTATTTGTTGGTAGAAGTGATTATTATATTGAAAATATGAGTTATTTAAAATTAGATTTATTGCACTAGTTAGGGTGTTAATTATGTCTATATCTTTAAAACTACTTTGAATTTGTTTGTTAATAATTTGGTTCATTTCCTTAATATCTATTGACGGGTATAGATTTACAACATCGAAACTTACCATAATATCGTTTTCATCAAGTTTATAATCGCGGATGTTTTTAATGAAATCGTCGGTGGAAGTTAGAGTGCTGTTAGATGGGGGTATAATTTCTTGCAGAATATCTTTCATATATTTTTCAAGAGTGTAGGTGGGGCCTTCACATTTGCTCACGATTGGGCGAAGGGAGGGGGGATTTTTATGATCTTTAAATTTAGCGAAAATCCGTGGGGCGAAATTAGCGGTATTGTTATAGTTCGGACCTTTCTGATCCGGCCAGGTACCATTTTTTATTAAAGTTTTTAGTTTATTATTGATTTTCGTGGTGGGGTCTTTGGGAAGATGTAAAACGTTTAGACTATTGATGGTTTGTTCCATTTTTTCATGGTAATCTTTTTTATCTAGGATAACAATCTTTCCTGTCTTGTCAGAGCTTAAGCAAACGATCGTGTTATTTTTCTTTAGGTCGCTGAGGCATTTACGGTCTTCATGATCTTTAACAGTAGTTTTAAGTTTTTTATTCATTTCTTGTTGGGCATGCATACGGATAGCTTGTTTATCTGAGGGGGGTAATGAGATAATGGCGGCCTCAATGCTCGCAACGGTATCATTGATATCTATTTTGTCATCAAGAATGAATTTGGGACCTAGGTTTAGAGTGGCTTTTTGCTGTTGAGTAAGAGTTAAGGAGGATAGATTAATGAATTGATCTTCTTTTTTAGTTTGACCTTGTTTATAGCATTTATTATTTCTCATCCAAAAGTTAAGTTTTTTTATAGTGGTTATTGTGGTAAATCTCTTTTTCTTTCTTGCAAAAATTGTTTATTTTATTGACTTTTAAACGGTAATCATCCGGAGAGCACATGGTTTGAAGTTTGTGGTTGTAAAATTTTTCTTCTTTCGTTAATTTAGCTATATATTTAAATTTGTTCCTAATGTATTTTTTAAGTAAGCATAGCTCAAAATTCTTTATATCATAAAAGAATTCATTAAGAAGGAAACTATTTTTAATTTTCATGAATTTAGGGGTAATTTTAAAATGTACACAGTCTTTTAAAAAATTGATATGCTGAAATTCTCTAACTTTTTTCTTGGAAAAACATCTTAACTTACTGTATATATGCTCCACATTCGGAGGCTCAACCGTAATAGGCGTCATGAGATGAATAAAAGCTTGAATGGTGGCACAAAAACTTGAAGGCACGTAGTTTATTCATCTCATGACGCCTATTACGGTTGAGCCTCCGAATGTGGAGCATATATACAGTAAGTTAAGATGTTTTTCCAAGAAAAAAGTTAGAGAATTTCAGCATATCAATTTTTTAAAAGACTGTGTACATTTTAAAATTACCCCTAAATTCATGAAAATTAAAAATAGTTTCCTTCTTAATGAATTCTTTTATGATATAAAGAATTTTGAGCTATGCTTACTTAAAAAATACATTAGGAACAAATTTAAATATATAGCTAAATTAACGAAAGAAGAAAAATTTTACAACCACAAACTTCAAACCATGTGCTCTCCGGATGATTACCGTTTAAAAGTCAATAAAATAAACAATTTTTGCAAGAAAGAAAAAGAGATTTACCACAATAACCACTATAAAAAACTTAACTTTTGGATGAGAAATAATAAATGCTATAAACAAGGTCAAACTAAAAAAGAAGATCAATTCATTAATCTATCCTCCTTAACTCTTACTCAACAGCAAAAAGCCACTCTAAACCTAGGTCCCAAATTCATTCTTAATGACAAAATAGATATCAATGATACCGTTGCGAGCATTGAGGCCGCCATTATCTCATTACCCCCCTCAGATAAACAAGCTATCCGTATGCATGCCCAACAAGAAATGAATAAAAAACTTAAAACTACTGTTAAAGATCATGAAGACCGTAAATGCCTCAGCGACCTAAAGAAAAATAACACGATCGTTTGCTTAAGCTCTGACAAGACAGGAAAGATTGTTATCCTAGATAAAAAAGATTACCATGAAAAAATGGAACAAACCATCAATAGTCTAAACGTTTTACATCTTCCCAAAGACCCCACCACGAAAATCAATAATAAACTAAAAACTTTAATAAAAAATGGTACCTGGCATGATCAGAAAGGTCCGAACTATAACAATACCGCTAATTTCGCCCCACGGATTTTCGCTAAATTTGAAGATCATAAAAATCCCCCCTCCCTTCGCCCAATCGTGAACAAATGTGAAGGCCCCACCTACACTCTTGAAAAATATATGAAAGATATTCTGCAAGAAATTATACCCCCATCTAACAGCACTCTAACTTCCACCGACGATTTCATTAAAAACATCCGCGATTATAAACTTGATGAAAACGATATTATGGTAAGTTTCGATGTTGTAAATCTATACCCGTCAATAGATATTAAGGAAATGAACCAAATTATTAACAAACAAATTCAAAGTAGTTTTAAAGATATAGACATAATTAACACCCTAACTAGTGCAATAAATCTAATTTTAAATAACTCATATTTTCAATATAATAATCACTTCTACCAACAAATAAAGAGTCCCCATGGGCTCCCCCATATCCGGAATAATTGCCGACTGGAAAATGAGAATCCTTGAAGAACAGATTAAACAGACACACAAGAATACCATCAAACTTTGGCTTCGCTATGTCGACGATATCTTCGCTATCCTTACCACCCACAATAATGAAGAAAATAATTTGATCAATCAACTTAATGCCATAGACCCGAACATTAAATTTACATACGAAAAAGAAATCAATAATAGCCTCAATTACTTAGATGTGAACATAACCAGAAACAATAATCTCATTGAGACCACCATTTTTCGAAAACCTACTTGTAATACTAATATAGTAAATTTTAAATCTAAAACCCCTTTCAACTATAAAATTGCTGCTATTCGTTCCTATATCGACCGCGCTTTCAAAGTGTGTTCTAACAACGACCTCCTTCAAAAAGAAATTGCTTTCATAAAGAAACAATGTCAAGACGCCCACTACCCTCGAGAAATTTTCGACAAAGTTCTCAAAGCTAGGCAACGTAAATTAAATGTTATAGACAACCGTCAAAAAGATAAACCACGTTTTACTACCGCTATCCCCTTTAGCCGAGGGATAGCCAATAAACTTTCTAATATCGCCAGTAAAAAGAACTTCCGTATTCCAATTAAACCTAATAAAACAATCTTTCAGCGCATTAGATCGGAAAAAGACCCAATCAACCCCATCGAAACCGCAGGGATCTATAAAATTAATTTTATGTCAAACGATACTAATAAAGAAAATTGCTAAATCGGCGTTACAAAAAGGAAAATTAAAGAACGAAAAAACGAACATTTTAAAGACATTAACCTCCAGAAACAAAGTACCGCTCTAGCCCGTCTTGCTTTGAAAGAGCCCATTACCATTGATTTTAAAAATATAAAAAAAATAGCCAACTTTAAAAATAGTATATATGCCTACATTCGTGAGAGCTTAGAAATATTGACGACAGAGGGCAGCATCAACGATACGCTTCATACAATCGACCAATCATGGGATGACGTCATGCATCGAACTTTCAAGAAGAAGAACGAAGAAGATATAAAAAGAAGCCGCCATTAGTGAGAGATCCAGAAACGACTGAAGATGGTTATGTGTGTAACCGAAATATATATCGTGTACGGGGGAATAAGGTATTCCCAAATAAAAAATTTTAACTAATTAATCCGCCGTATTAAATAATGTTTTATGTGTTTTTATTCTGCCAATATTAATTTTATTTAAACCACATCTAAACAAAATAAAAAAGTAACTTAATTTTTTTAATTAAAACTGCTTGAAATAATTAAATTAAAAATATATTTTTAATTTAAAAACTTGTCTACTGCAAAATGAACTTAAACTAATATTTATATAAGTTTGATTAATCAAACCAGTTGAACCTAAATTAAAAAATGAATTAGTTTAAAAAAAACTCATCTAGTAGAATATTAGTTAAAACTAAGTTCACTTTGCACTGAACAAGAATTTATACATTAGAAAAAATGTTTTTAATTATTTCAAGCAGTTTTAATTTTTAAAAAATCACTTTTTTACTTTATTTATATGTGATTTAAATAAAATAATATCAGCAGATTTATCCTTTGCTTAATGGGCTGATCAATATCATTATTTAAATCTTGTATTTGGTACTGAAACCACCTAAATACTTTTTTCAAATAACATGTTTTTTCTTTTTCTTTCTTTTTTTTTTACAAACCTGTCAAAGGCAAAATCACATTAAGTGTGATTTTGAAGACCATGTAAAAGAATTTTAAATGTTATTGACATTTTTAAACTGAAGAATTAACTCTATGAACTTTAATGTACTAATACTTGGGCTTGAAATATATTAATGTGTCCAATTGTTTCTGACTATGTATTGGAATTCTTTTGAATGCTCCTGAAAAACTATGAATGCTACACAAACTATTTTCAATGTAAGGCCTTATTTTGTACTCCTTAACAACATATATGAATTTTACTTTGTTTGAAATAGTTGAATGTCAAAAACACATTTTAAACAAAACTACCCGTACAGTGTAATGCTTCTTTTCTAAGAATTCTTTTGTGAGCTCCTGTAAAAAGCTTTAAGTGCTAAGGACACCATTTTCAATACCATTGTATTATCATGAATTTTTAAAAGGCCTGCAAAATTTCAAGTTACTTGAATGTCTAGAAGTGGGTGACAATTTAATTAAACGATTTCATTGCGTAATACATACATGTGAAAGTAATAAAAGCGTGTTTAAAAAAGTAATAAACTTTTTTATACAACCAGAGTAAAAGGGACACGTATCTGATCCTTTTCCAAAACTTCTGTCAAAAAATTATCATAAGGAAAACTTTTTGTGAAAAATTATGGGGTTTTTTTTTTTGGGGGGGGGGGAGTTGTTGTTTTTCTTATACATAAGTACTTGCTTTTGCCTTTTTTTAAATATGTAATTGATATATGTGATACTTTAAAAATTATTTTGAAGTTTACATTGAACTAATTTAGAAAAAAATCTCACAATATATATGCAAGGCCATATCCCCTTTCTCCAAGTTCCCATTATTCTTTTAAAAAAATTAGTGATGAAATCTTTTTCTAAAAATTCTGCTTTGTCTACCATAGAGACTCTCTCTGAAAATTATTTCTTGATGTAACTCTGCACACATGTGCATAAATATATATAAAATACATATGTTATACCATCAGTGGCGCACACAAGAGGGGGTGGACCCCCCCCCCCCATCGGCTTTGAAATTTGTTTTCGATTGATTATTATCCTATATCTAGAGTAAATAAAATAATTCCAAGAAATATTAGCAATAGTTTTTGTTCTAGTAAGTAAAAAAAGAATTTTTTTTCTCGTTTTCCTCGACTTTCAAATACGAACTGAAAGCAAACATAAAAACCACAACATCTTGCTCTCAAAACTGAACAATTATTACTTTCCTTCTTATTGTACTGTGTAGTATATTCTTAGGGAACTGGGTGGGGCGAGTTTTGATGAATTCCATCTAATGAAAACGAGCTCTTTCATCACTGATTTTTGACAATCTGGAACATCCCTAAAAGTTGGACCCCCCCCCCCAGCTAAAAATCCTGTGCGCGCCTGTATACCATATGATATGCATGAGACCGCTTAAAAATATGGTATATTAATGTCATTTAATTGGTTATAAAAAAAGTAGTTAACTTTGGAGTTGGGATGTTATTTTTCAAAAATATTTTATTTTAAAAAGGCTTTTAACCTTAGGATTTGCATAAAAGTGCGAAAATGTTTCATATATACATAAAAAGTGACTGTATATCTTTTTGAACAATAATTTACTGTATTGGCCCGAATATAACATGGCATTTTTTGACTGATCTTTTCCCGTTAAAAACCTTATTCGTGCTAAATTTGAGGCCTAAATATAGGATTTTGCTTTTTTTTTTTTTTTTTTTTTTTTTTTTTGAAAAATTTCTGAGTTGTGTTATATTTGAGCCAATGCAGTAACTTTTTGATCAATAATCAGTTCTCGTAATTGCTTGAAATTTTTAAATCTTCTGCTTCAATATCATTAGGTCTTTCTCTTTTTTTTCAATCATCTCATTTTGGATTCTGTTTTTCACAGGTGTATCTGTAAGCATTTTTGATTTTTTTTTTAGGTTGTCTCTTATTATTTTTCCCTTTTGGATCAGCCTTAGAAAAAGACTTTACCATCACTGGAGTCATTTTTTTTGTCTTACACTTCAGTAATTTTCTTGAGGAACTGAAGATTCTGTGGGTGATGTGGAAGACTAATTTAAATAAATTTATATCATCCAGACATTAAAAAGTAAGAAACTTGCAGAAAGACAATGACTATATAAATGAGCACAGTGGGTCCCCATTTCAGGTGACCAGTGTGTCCCATATGAACCAGTATTATTTTTCACCTGAAAATTCCATATCGTTAAAATATTCATTTAAATACAACATAATAGAAAAGAAGGTAATTTAAAATATATAAATATACCACATAACCAGGGTGCCCACCACAGCACAGCCACAGAAATAGTTGCTTTAGTAGCCTTCAGGGTATAAAATAGTAGCCTTTATGGTAAAAATAGTAACCTTTTTAACAATCTAAACAGACTGAAATCTTCTAAACAAAGTTTAAAAAATGTTAAATAC
Source organism: Cheiracanthium punctorium (assembly GCA_038373885.1). Classification (NCBI taxonomy): domain Eukaryota; kingdom Metazoa; phylum Arthropoda; class Arachnida; order Araneae; family Cheiracanthiidae; genus Cheiracanthium; species Cheiracanthium punctorium. The sequence goes on along the minus strand of JAWZYV010003597.1, from coordinate 138,390 downwards.
ACATTTTTGTTTTCTGAAAGAAGTTTATACTATATTTATGAAGATTAAATTAATTATATATTACTCTGTAGCAGATGATGCTTGCACTTTAGTTGTGTTTCCTTAGATGCAGAAGTTCATAGAACATAACACTATAAAGCAGACAGTTTTCAATGTCTTTCCAAGTATTTTTAGTCAAACATAAAATGCAAAACACAGTACACTCTCTCAAAACTACATACACCAGAATCAATAAACATGCAAATTACAGAATTTTAGATCATGGAATTGTTAATATAACTTTTTATTGAATTATTATGTGAATTGCTTTCTTTCTTTTGCCCGATGATTTTGAATAAATGTATTTTAAAAGAAAATTTAATTTCTTGACCGGGAAATTGGAGGGGTGTCGACTTATACATGGGATTTTTAAAAAATCAAATTTCTTGATTGGGAAAGTGGGGGTTCGACTTGTACGTGGGATCGACAAATAAGCGGGTAAATACGGTATTTAATAAACAATTCTGATACATGTAATAAATCGCTATACGCATATTATTAAGTATCAAATTTTCAGCTTACACAAACAGCATAATGATTTCTTAAGTTTAACATTTTTTAAACACAATAAAACTGACAGACGTTCAATTTGGACAAACAAAAAATTTTTGCAAGGGGAACACAGAATAATAACTTAGAAAATAAGCAAAGTACAAATACCTAATCATCTGAAGAGCTTTTTTTTCTCACTCTTCCACTTGAAAAAAATTTGCTGTAAAATTTGCTTCAAATCATGTAAGCATTCTAGAAATCAAGTAAAAGTATAAAATAAAATTAAATGTTTCACGGGAAAAATAATATCAATTATCACTAGAGATGTAAAATTTCGGGAAATTTTGAAGAGGTGGAGAAAAACAGTTTTTTCAGGTTTCCTTTTTCTCAAAAAATTTACTTTTCAGAAATAAAACTTTACCTAGATGCCATATTTTCTTAGAAAATATGTAGTAATAAACATTTTTAAAAAATTATGCAATCTATCTCTAAAACATTTCTAAAATGTATGCAATCTAAAATGTATGCTATCTATATATGTATTATATATACACATTTCTTTTTTTTTTCACTTAACAGGAATATTATTGTCTAAAGCTCTTACTATTAAAAATTTAGCATTTCTGTCTCATAATTACCAATAGTTTTTCTTGTTCAAAACATCATTCTAGTCTAGTAAAATCTTCACTGAATCATGCATTTTGAGTAGAGCATTTTCCCCCATCGATTCTAGTATAGTATGAGATGGTTAACATAAGATTAAAATTCAGCTTTTTACATCGAGTGAGTTACCATTAAAAAAGAAATGTAAATGCTTTCTTTTATTATATGTTTGTAATTAAGTTTAACAAAAATTTAAAAGAACTCATTTTGTAAATTATAAAAAATAACTATTCATTACAATTTTAATAATTACACTCTATTGTATTGTATTGATGGGGATGCCAAAGGCAGACGTGTGTCAAGCTGGCCGGACCACATTTCGCAAAATGAAAAATAACAGGATAAAAAATTAGTGCTATATTAGTGCTCATTAGTGCTCGAACCTCAGAATTAGTGCTGCTTATTTAAGCGAGTAATTCACAATTTAATGTGGTCCGGCTATCTTGACGTCACGCTGGCCAGCCACATAAAGAAATATTTATTTTTTCGGAAATTTTAATACATACAAAATTAGTGCTATATTAGTGCTGGCTGAATACCAAATTACAGAATTTTTTATCCATATTTGAAAAAGTTATTAAATAAATAATGTGGTCCGGCTATCTTGACGTCAAGCTGGCCGGCCACATAAAGAAAAAAAATTTTTTTCCTAAATTTTGTTACATACAGAATTAGTGCTACATTAGTGCTGGTTGAATGCCAAATTACAGAATTAGTGCTCCGTATTTAAGAAAGTTATTAAATAATAAATGTGCTCCGGCTATCTTGACGTCAAGCTGGCCGGCCACATAAAGAAAAAATTATTTTTTCCCGAATTTTGATACATACAGAATTAGTGCTATATTAGTGCTGGCTGAATACCAAATTACAGAATTTGTGCTCCGTATTTAAGAAAGTTATTAAATAATCAAAGTGGTCCGACTATCTTGACGTCAAGCAGGCCGGCCACATAAAGAAAAAACTATTTTTTCGGGAATTTTAATATATAAAAAATTAGTGCTATATTAGTGCTGGCTGAATACCAAACCCCATGCAAAAACCCTTAATTGGTTAAAAATTTGTGACGCAGCATTTTACTTTATAGCTCTATGAATTTTAAATATGGGTCTTAAAAATAATGATATCAAATTTTGAGTGACGCCCTGCTGGGAATTTTAAAGATTTGTTTTTAAATTCCATTACAGTTACTTTCGTTTTATTTTCTAAAGAAGATTTACGCATTTAAGCAATGCTTTTAATTATGAAATACACTGTCAAATATATCACACTTTCACTGAGTCTATATAATGTATTCAAATGAATTTATTTCAATAATTTAATTTATCTTTTGCGTCACGCTATCCAAAAGGACAAGCAAAATTTTCATATACATTTCACTTAGTTTGGTTACTATGACACTAACTAAATATTTACGTAAATTTTGCTTGCCCTTTTGGATAGCGTGACGCAAAAGATAAATTAAATTATTGAAATAAATTCATTTGAATACATTATATAGACTCAGTGAAAGTGTGATATATTTGACAGTGTATTTCATAATTAAAAGCATTGCTTAAATGCGTAAATCTTCTTTAGAAAATAAAACGAAAGTAATTGTAATGGAATTTAAAAACAAATCTTTAAAAATCACAGCAGGGCCTCGCTCAAAATTTGATATCATTATTTTTAAGACCCATATTTAAAATTCACATAGCTATAAAGTAAAATGCTGAGTCACAAATTTTTAACCCGTTAAGGGTTTTTGCATGGGGATATCATTACTTTTTAGGGGTATGGTCAGAAGATAAATTAGTTTCACAGGTGAATTTCAGTAGTTTGCTTGACACTCAGTTATGTAAATAAATATACAAATCTGTTTTCATGCAGTATCAGAGTATTTGATTAAAAAAGTCACAACAAGTTCTTTTGTAACATGTAACAGAAAATTGCGATGTTTTTGTTAGAATTTTATAATAAGAGGCATAATACGTATTATAATCAATAGTTTTTGAGTAATTTTCTATTTATAATTTGGGTCGAATATTGATTAGTATCTCTGCCGTCATCTTTGATTTTATTTCATTAATTTGCATTCCGTTTAATGTCAAATGTAAATTAACTTGATACTATTAATTATATAACTATTGGGCCCCATCAGTGGCCGAGCGCATAGCGCTCTGAACTGGGAGACCGAAGGTGCCTGGTTCGAAATCAGGTTGCGTCCGCCGACCTAATCGTTCGGAGTTTTCCGTGGTTTCCTCCAAAACAGCGTAAATACGGGTTAGGACCCCTTAGAAAGACCACAAAGGAGGGCACCCCACGTCTCTGCTTAGAGCCTACGTGTAGCTAATAGGCCGTAATTCAACAATATATAACTATTGGTTTTAATGCATTGTGATTCATTAATTTGCATTCAGTTTAACGATAACCGTAAGTTAAGTTTCGTTAAAATTATTAATTTAATAATCTCGTTCTTAATTAATGATAATCTAGTTACTCGTTCTATTATTTTAATGCAATGTAATCTATTAATGCAATGTTTGCTTTCAGTTTAAACCTATCTCTAATTTAAAATTTTAACTATATTATGATACACTAAGTTTTTAATTAAGTTAATGATACATCTCAAAATTGTTGATTCAATTAATTAATGACTATAATCATTAATAATAAAATAGAAAATTACTCAAAAAATTATTGTTCATAATTGGTTTTATGTCGCTTTTTAGAAAACTAACTTCATACTATGTTTGTTTGTTTTTTTTTATCAGTTGATAATTTCATTTTTTTAGAGAACGTTTAGATGAACTACCAGTTTAAGAATAAGGGTCTTGCGCGGTTGACTTTCTTATTGCTTCTGAAGCGTATTTACGTTAGATCGTGAGAAAAACCGTCCAAAATTCCGAATTTTTAGATTATCAGCCATCCGGTAGACAAGAACCCTGGACCTTCATACTTCAGTTATCTACCATCTTCAGTATCTTATCAACTCGGCTCGGGTGGGCACAACATCTTGTTTTAGATGCCATCTCCGGCCTTTAAATGTCTAATACAAAATATAGTCCATGTATAAATTTAGATTAATTAATCAAATTTCTATCTGAAAAGTATTGAACAAAATTTTAAATCTGGTATTTAAAGGAATAAAAAATAAAAGTGAGAAAAACCTAAGATTTGGCAAAAATATTGGTTTTTTAAAATTATAATTCAATAATTTCAATAAATTTTATATATACATGAAGAGTAAAAGAATTATTATTAAAACTAGTTAGTATGCAAAACTACTATTTATTTTCATTTGAATACTAAATAATTATTATTAATTAATTATGTGAGCTTTCTGAAGAGAAAAAAAAATCCATTGAAATATTAATTACATATTGAATTTTCCAAATAGAATTAATAATATTAGAAAAATAAAGACTTCATTTAATTAGAAATAGCTATCAAAATACTAGGGAAACGAAATACTTAAAGAAAAAGTTAGGAAGGGGTTTTACCAAAAAATACTTAAATTAATTATTTTTTTAATTCAAAGTCTTAACTTTTTTTAATTATTAATTATAGCAAAATAAATTACAGAAAAAATAAGTAAAGTATATAATAATCTGTTATTATTTTTTAAAATTAAATAAAACAAAAACGACAGTAACACAAAGCTCATCTCGCAAAAGGGCGACGTCGGGTACACAACCTAAGTTATCTGATCAGAAAGACGAAGCGAAAGGTACCAGCTGCCTACGACCGAACTGGTTTAGGATATAAGATAACTTGTACAAATCTTGTCACGGATCTACAGCACTGTATTCCTGCTCCCTGTCTTGTTTACCGCCTCCCAAACGAGATCATTTTCCGTATTTCCTTACGCGGGTTAAATAGTTCCCTCTTTGAACTGGATTAAATAAAAAAAACGAGTTTTCCTAGCTTAACCGGTGACGTCACTCATGGAATTTGGCACCGATTAAAATCATATATTAATTGTAAAAAATTCGTTAGAGCGGATTCCGAGATCCAAAAGAGAACAACAAAGAAATTCAAAAACTGGCTGTATATATAAGTGCCGCGAGATTTTAATGTTGGTTGGTTGGGGCTGGCTGCGTCACTAGTAGAACTGTCGTTCTACATGATTACAGAATTTTTTATCTATATTTTAAAAAGTTATTAAATAAATAATGTGGTCCGGCTATCTTGACGTCAAGCTGGCCGGCCACATAAAGAAAAAATTATTTTCCCCCGAATTTTGATACATACAGAATTAGTGCTCTATTAGTGCTGGCTGAATACCAAATTACAGAATTCGTGTTGCTTGTTGAAAAAGGGTAATAACAATTTAATATGGTCCGGCTATCTAGTCGTCGAGCTGGCCCGCCATATAAAGAAAAAATTATTTTTGTTCTGGGATTTTAATGCATTCCAGGAAAAATATTTTTTCTGGATTTGTAACTTAAAAGCCGTATATACCTGCCCACATCATTTTTATTCACTTTCTTAAATAGAGCACAAATTCTGTAATTTGGCAATAAGTTGGCACTAATATACTAGTGTTATATTAGTGCCAACTTAATACAAAATTGCAGAATTTGTGCTCTACTTAAGAAAGGGAATAAAAAATGATGTGGGCAGGTATATATTGATTTCAAAGTGTCAATTATTGGTGCAGCTACCCTATATTAATAAAAGGAAAGTAGCTGCGAGTGGTAGCAGGATACAATAAATTTTGAGTAAAAATCTTTTCTTTTCAAATAAATGTATCACTTCAAACGAAATTTGTCTTAGTTTTAAAGATATGTGTACTATGGTATATTGAAATATATTATAAGAAATTAAAGAGAGATAAAAATACTTGTTTAAATTTTTTAGCCTAATATATATCGAAATTACAGAAAAAACTTTTGTGGCCAGTCAGCTTGATGTCAGGATATCCAGGGCAAATTGAATTCTTTAATTAATTACTTTTTTAATATGCAGTACTAATCTATTAATTATTTTATTATAGATAGATAGATTTGCATAAAACTTTCATAAATTCCGTGATATTTCATGTCTTTCAAATTTACGCGATTTTTCGTTGAAGTAATAGCATTTCTGTTAGCTCAAAACTTCAACCATTTTATACGGACGAAACTCGCCAAACATGGCAACGTAAGAACAGTTTTTAATTAATAATCCAAAAAGTAATTAAAAATCTAAAATTTTAAGTAGCCTATAACCATCTCCAGTGCCCCATCTATCTCTATACCAAAGTTCATCATAATCGAGTCAGCAATTTAGGCGTGGAAGAGTAACAAACAAACTCACTTTCGCATTTATAATATCAGTTAGGATATACATATATATCTATATATATAAAAGAGAAGAGTTTGTTTGTTTGTTCGCTATACACGTCCAGACATTTCGACGGATCTGGACCAAATTTGGCACGCTGACTAAATAGGACAAGAGAAAGCTAATGCCGTAAAAATGAAATAAATCGGATTAATAGTTTTTGAGTTATTTTATGTTTTGTAAGGTTTTTGGCCATTTTTCTCGCATTTTACGTTATCGCGAGCTAAATTTCTCTCCAAATACTATATTTTTTATATTATCGGAAACTACAGAGTTTTCTTTTTCAAATACAATTTGTTACAAAATCGTACTTACATGTGCCGATTTTTGGGAATTTTTTAAAGGAAGTCCTGTTTCGGAGAAAATGTACGGCTTTTAAAAATATGCTATTTTTAAACTGTCGCATCCAAAAACCTAACGGGCAAAAAAAATTTCCAGCTTTCTACCACTTATTAAACATTTATTTCTCCCTCCTTTAAATTTTGAACCGTGCAGAAATGTTTATTAGTTTTTTTATATGATTTTTTTTCTGAAAAGATCGCAGGTTAAAATTTTCTGTGGACTGCAAATTCCGCAAAATGAAAGTCGAAAACTTCCCCCTCTGGTTTTCAAGGTCGCTTCAACTGTGAGCGCGCTTCGCGGGAGGGTGGAATTTCATCTGGCGTCCTGAAAGAGAGAGGGGGATAGAGGTGGAGATTAAGGTGACCATACATCCTCGAAATTCGAGGACAGTCCCCAAATATAGATCGTTTTTTCAATTTGTCATCAAAAATACTTTGACTTCTTGGGAACGTCAAATGTCCCCAAATTTAAAGATTTGTACTTTTACCCTGAAAGTTTCCGTTTAGTTTATTTATTTCAGAAAAAACTGAATAAATAAAATAAAATAAAACTACTAAAAGTGCCTTCTACTCAGAGAAACAACAAAATTCGATCTCTGAAAAATGATTGTTAGAACACAGACAGGTAGAAGAGGAGAAATCTAGCCACGTCCAGTTCCCGGAGCCTCTACGCCATCGGGTGCTTTGTTCTTTTTTTTTTTTTTTTTCTATTTTGCAGGGGGAAGACCCATGTCCTTTTTTTTATTATTATTGCAGCGGGAAGTCCCATGTCCTTTTTTTTATCATTGCAGCGGGAGAATTCACATTCCAGCCTAGCCAAGTCAAATTCCTTGCAACCTCTGTAATTTATTAGGTGCCGTGTTCATTTTTTTTTTCAGCGGGAAATCCCGTGTCCTTTTTTTTTATCATTCCAGCGGGAGGATTCACATTCCTTCCCTTTACAATCTATATTTAAGGTAAATGGCATTTCTCATTCATTGCACGGGCAACGCTGCTAGTATGCCTATATATATATATATATAAGAGGAGATCGTGTTTGTTCGCTATAGGCGTACAGACCGTTCGACGGATCTGGACCAAAATCTGCACACTGACTAAATAGTATAAGAGAAAGCTAATGCCGTAAAAATGAAATTAATCGGATTAATAGTTTTTTAGTTATTTTATGTTTTGTGACGTTTTGGGGGCATTTTTCGCGTATTTTTCATTATTGCGAACTAAATTTTCGTCCGAAAACTATATTTTTTATATTATCAGAAACTACGGAGTTTTCTTTTTCAAATACTAGGGGCCAAGGCCCCCAGACTCGCTACGCTCGCTTTTCGTATGAGGCATTAGGCCCCTAATCAGGATAATTCGTAAAAAAGACATAATTTCAACATACAAAACCCGAAGATTGGATCAGATAGAATGTTACTGAACTAAGCTACACATTGCTTGGTTCTTGCATCATCATTGGCACATAAAAATTTAAACTTCACACTACAGTAGACCCTCTCCCCCTCATAACACGGAAGATATTTTGTTATGGGAATCCGTGTTGTACGGGTCCTGAGCTATACTCCACCTGGAGTGCGGACTCCGCTTATAATCGCTGTAAAAATTATTTGCACTCCTCATAAACACAATGATATTTAATGTTGCCATTCAAAAGTTATATTAATTAGGACCTAAAGCGTAATAAAATCAGAACATATGTTTCAGCTGTATTTTTAATAATGTAAAACCTATCGGACACCTTGCGAATTTGCCAATCATGGCGATTTTACATTATTTGGCGACTTGCGTTCATGTAAAGTTAATAAAAGCTACGGAACAGATAGAATAGCCTGCCATAAATGGCGACTTTTCATTATTTGGCGATTTACACATGCTCACAACCTATATTTACTGTTCATTTAAGGTTACCGGACAACCGTTATCCATATTTTCATTTACATAATCGTTTGCAGATTGGCGTACTTAACACCATGAATTATACCATCTCTTCGCGATAGCAAATATCCAAAGTGTACTGTAACTGCTATAATGGCATAGTTAACGCCTCCAAATATTTCTACTGGTAGCAAATAATCCAGCTGGACGAGAACCGGCTTTAAAATAATCTGCATTTTAATTATTTTTCATTTTCAAGATATTAGTTATTCTGTTTTGGAAAAACGAATAATCGCTAATTCTAAACTCCTGTTGTCTAAGCGAACTTACTATTTGAAAATTGTCAACTTTGTGTAACACATTTTGAGTTACTTATTTTATATAGTTCTTATTTTGGCGTAAAATGGGCGTCACTCTAACTCATGTTTGTAAATTTCTCGCGATTCTAGATACTTGGAAACGCTTTGTTGCAAAGGAATGAATGATTTTATGCCAAATCTGGCAACCATTCGGTTTATTTTTTCAGTTTTTTATTAATATCTTCTAAAATAATTCGATTTTCGAAATTTAAATCAGCTTAGCAGGTTCCTCGGAATTTTTTGAATCTGTGGGCACCTCAGTCGAAACTCAAATCCCCACGGTTTAGGAGGAGATAGGTCCACAAGCTTTGACAGCGGCCTTTACTTTTTTTTAGAATAGAGAGAAACTTTGTTACAAAATCGTACTTGAATTTGCAGATTTTTAGGAATTTTTAAAAGAAATTCCAGCGGGTCACACTGCTAGTATACATATATAGTATTTATATTTATAAAGAACAAGAGAAAGGGAAGAATTTTCATGAAGAAAATGCAGGGAACACTATATCTGCATAAAATTTAATTTATATAGATATTTTTGTAAAAAGAAGATAATGATGCATGTATTTGATATGCAAAAAACCGCCCTTTTTTCTGTTAAAATTACATCATGCACAGGAAATTACAAGCCAGTATTTCAGTTTCAATGTTTTCCCACCCTGCTTTGTCACAATTTTTTTTTCTTCAGTATTACTTTATTTAAATCTCCAACGCCGTTGGATTAAAATATAGTACTATTTTAAATACTATAGATTTATACTTTATACTTTAGATATACTTTATATATACTTTATACTCTAGATTTTTTACAAAATAATTATATTAGAATGTATTTACGATTTTGTTAGATCTCAATTTTACCGTACATTTCACCAGCCCAGCCACAATAATAAATGCAAATTTGAGCTATGGCATTTGTTTGTACCGGAATGTACCTCAAAAAGTTTCGTGTGGATGCATTCAAGATTTCGTGGGATGCATTAGAAAACAACATTTTGTGGCACCAATACAAAATTTACAATACTAGACCGGTTTATCACATGCATTAGTGCGAGAATGACAAAGGCCAAAATTTCCTGTGAAAAGAGGAGGGGATTTAGGAGAGGGTTTAGGGGGACTAATAGGAAAGCAATGATTCAGAAGAGGGTTTTATGAGGGCCAATAGGAAAGCAGTAAATTAAGGCAGTTGAGAACAGAGGGATTTCCAACATTCAGAAAGGGGGGGGGAGGACAAAAATCAACATTAACTATAATATTTTTTTAGTGTGTGTTTGTGTTTTTACTGAAAGCTTCAAGATCCACAAAAACATAAATATAGTATTGCGAATTCAGAAAATACAAATTTCGATGGAATTTGTAATTTCTTTGCGCGGTGTCAAAGGACCACAAGATGGCGACTTTTTGAAATGGTACCACAAAAAAAGGAGCGTTCTATCTGCGTACCGGTACCGGTACAAACGAAAATTTTCGCGGTACATTTCGGTACAAACGAATGATATAGCTCAAGTTTGCATTTCGCTTTCTGCTCGGGTTGCCCTTTCACCAGCCTGACCACAAAGGGAGCAGCGTTATTACTCGATACCAGCAACTGTCCTGTTGCTCTTTCATCGCATAGGACATATTTTTTATATTTTAATTACTTTGGATTAATCGTCAAAATCACAATGTATTTTTCTCCCTTCCTTGGGTCTCTTTGCAAAACCACAAGAGTAAATTTTCTTTCTCACATTTCGCTCTTATCAGCTGCTCTTCTACTAAATAAAATAAAATAACAGTTGACGCCGCTTATGCTCCTTCCTCGCTTATACTCTTCGTTCTCGCAGCTGAAATATTTTGCGGTTTTCGCCTACTGTTTTTAGGCATATGTTAGTGGCCTCTGGAAATTTCCCGAAGCAGTGCCTTTTACCTCTACATTTCGAACTGCCTTAACGGCTTTTCATAACGGTCATTTTTGACTGTTGGGATGCTCATCTGGTGTGGCGAGGCTGATCACTTTTGTGATGCGGGCCTTCGTCCACCGACATGCCAGGCCGTTTTAGCATCAACGCCGTAATTTTTATAAGACGCTTCCCCAAGCTCCAATGTTGTGAATGTGAGTAAATGTGAATAATATATTTTTAACAGCGTAGTTAAACCGGAATTTTGTGAATTTGTAATATTTTTTGAGTAATAGTGTGTAACTGCTTTGTGACATACATCTATTGGAAAATAATAAAAGACATGCACCATCTATATCGCACTTTTCTGCGATTTCCTCAAGAGCATTATCTTCATAATGTGTTCTTTTCCAATGTTTCAAAGTTTTCTGTGCTCCCTCCCGGTAGGATATAAAATAGACAAAAGCTAAGAAGATGGCTATGTTTTTCAACAACAACATCATGAGTCAATAATTTACTGGCCACCTCCTTTCTTTGTTTGTGCTACATTTCGCAGAAGTATATCTTATTACGTTCTACGGAGGTCTATGCATCTTTCATCCAATACAACGCAATGTTTGTGCTCTTCAAAATTGTTCAAGTAATAGATGACAACAATTTACATATACCAACCGTCTTTTTACGATCATCGTCAACTTCACAATACAGTAACTAAACATACCGGGACAAACGAAAAATTTTCCGGTACAAATGAAGTAAAAATGAATGGCACAGACAGCTCAAATTGGCAATTTGCGTTGTGCTAGGCTGCCGTGTCATCAGCCCGACCACAAAGGGCGCGTTATTTCTCGATATCGGTATAGGTACGAATGAAAATTTTCTCGGTTCATCCTCGTGCAAACGAATACCATTGATCAAATTTGCATTAGTCGTTGTGGTCGGGATGTGCTTGTGAAAGATTTACTCAGAATATGTTAATGAAAATTTTAAAATGCTATTTTTCTTTTTTAAGATATAGGTATGGTCATAGTGTATAGCATACATAAAGTAACAGAATTGATTATAAAAATTTTGATACTAGTAATTACTGACAATACGCGATCTAAATGTACATGTTACCGTGAAAGTCCAAAATCTGGAAAATGTCGACTTTCACCGGGGAATGTCAACATTCATATCTGTTGCTCCTAGGGAACAAAACATCGTGAGGTCCTACTTCTGCTTACCAGAGTTAAATTTTAAAAAACAAAGCCATAAGTAGATAAAATATTTTTATTAAGTAACAAGTTCTATTTACAAGTCATGACAACAATTATGACATTTTACGGGACACAGGATGCAAAACATTTCTACGGTCACATGAGCAAGAAAACATTTCAAAGAATTTTAAAGGATATTTAGCTAAATTCAGAACTAACACTTACATTTCTGCAAGGCTCACGCAACTAGCATAACAGGCCGATACTACGGCAAAAAGGATTTAACTTAAAGTTTCATTTAATTTAAAGATGTCTGCAAATCGCAGTATAAATTAAGTTACGTTACGTTACTTTAAACACGGCTTACAGCCGCTGGCTGAACTGCATCCTACGCACCCGGCTCCCTCTCTGCTGCTCAGCAACCAACTAAGATTGAGAGTTCTTATACAACAGTAGAATGCCGCTAGCTGACGTGGCGTCCAATCAGAGACCGCCGCACACGGGAGCGAGGATATTAGCATATGGCGAAAACTTGAAACATTTGCATATGATTCGCACGTGGCGAAAGAATGACTCGCGAGCTAAATCAGCACAGAAAAGAATATCGCAGAAAAGAGATTACGGCCAGCAGCAAAAACGCTGCTCAACTTCGCCGATGAAACTTGTTTTGATTTTAAACCGGAGCTCATGTGTCCGTTTACAAATGATGCTGCAGCTCCAATTCGAACAGCTATTAAATCTTTTTGCGACGACGGGAGAATGGATTATTGTTTTGAAACTGGTAAAGGTTTTTATTTAAGTTTTAGTTACGTTTTACTTATGCTATTGAAGATAAGAATTAATGAATTTAAGTTAAAATAAATTAATTTCAGTTTGATAATAATTAATCCCTACAAAACTCCCCCTTTCTCCCATCGTCGTAAATATGATAATTATATTTAAACAATTTTTCTTTTGTGATCGGCTTGGTCAACAAATCTGCTACGTTCCAATTTCCAGGAACCTTCAATAATTGAAAAAGTCCATCTTTCAATAACTCTTTTACAAAATGGAATCGAATATCAATATGTTTGTTTCTAGCATTCTCAAGTTGGTTTTTACTGTAATAAATAGCACTTTCAGAATCGCTGAACATAACAGGTTTCTCAATTTTAATTTTCAAAATATCTGCACTCTCTTCATAAATTCTATGCAGCCAAAGTAATTCTTTACAGCATTCTGATATGGAGATATACTCAGCCTCCATCGTCGACAACGCGACGCACTTTTGCTTTCTCGTTTTCCAAGAAATTGGAATATTTTTAAAGAAAATTATAAATCCGGAAAAAGATCGTCTACTATCACGATCGGAGGCCCATGAAGCGTCAGTGAATGCACTTAAATGTTTCTTGTCGTCTATGGTCAAGGGTATGAAATAATTTTCAGTCGAAATTACATAATTAAAAACTTGACATAACCGCCAGTGTGTTAACGTTGGGCAAGAATTAAATTGAGCTAACATCGTCACCGCAAATAAAATATCGGGTCGGGATCGAGTTGCTAAAAACAGTAACGATCCGATCAGCTGTCTATACGGGACTTCTCCTTCGATAGAAGGTTTATTGCCGCTCGTTACAAGTCGGCCTGGCGACATTGGCAATTTACATTTAACAAAGGGAATATTTTTGAATTTTTCTTTTAGACGACTTATATACTGCTTCTGGTGAATAGCCCAATTTCCCTGTGAATCTTTAAATTCTATACCTAAAATTTTCTTTACTTCTCCAAGATTTATTATTTCGAATTTCGATTTTAAAAGTTCAGTGACTGCATTTAATTGAGAAAGATATCTTGAGAATACTATTAAATCGTCTACATAGATCAAAAGTATGACATTACATTCCAAGTGGTACACGCAATTCGTTTTTGAGAACGGGGAAAACCCCAGACTTAGCAAAGTAGTATTAAGCTCTGAATGCCACTGTCTACCAGCTTGATCCAAGCCGTAGATTGCTTTATGTAATTTCAAAACATGCGATTTTCGTGTGGTACCATCAGGAATATTAAAGCCTTTGGGCGTCTCCATAAAATATTCACGATCTAACCGACCATAAAGGTAGGCACATTTCACATCAAGATGCCTATGGAACCATTTTAAGGAGAGGACCAAAAGACTTAGAAAAAGATAAATTACCTCAAAATTTACAACAGGTGAAAAAACTTCGTCGTAGTCCAATCCAAACACTTGGTTAAAACCTTGGGCAACGAGTCTCGCTTTAAAGGTGCTTTGACAGCGGCGTGGATTCCTTTACTTTGAAAACCCAACGAGAACCAATTACTTTCTTGTCCGCAGGTCGAGGTACTAAGGTGTAGACTTCTCTTGCCTTCAGAGTTGAGAGTTCATCATTTATGGCACGTTTCCACTGGGAGGCTTCCGCGACGACCACCGCTTCCTCATATGTTGAGGGCTCCACGGTGCACAGAAATGAGATTTCACCATCAGTAGAATCTGGCTCAGAATCGTCGTCGCCTGCGACTGGAGGGGAGGGCGCAGGATCCGAAGTTTTGAAGTTGAAATAGGTTGCGTTGTAGACTATACCGTGAGAGTCACAGTACTCTTTCACCTTTTTGGCTCCTCTTAAACGTAGATTGGAGTTTGGTGGGTAGTAGTATACGTCGATCCGACCTCTTGTTTTACCGCTCGCTCTCTCCTTCTCCACGCGACGCCAGGGAACGTCTCGGCAATGTGTCGACTCGGCTGGGACTTCTTCGGAGACTGGAGCTGGACTACTAAGAACAGTTTCTGCATTTTCCTCTGGAGCTTCTGCCAGTTGAGGGATAAATCTGGAATTAGAATCAAACAAAACGTTCTTAGTGTATCCCTTCACAAGCTCATTGAACCGGACGTGTTTCGTCTCTAAAATTTTTCTTTCTCTCGAAAGCCATATCCGGTACCCGACGGTGTCAAACGCATATCCGACGAGGACACCCACTTTTGTTTTTGGGTCAAGCTTATCCCTCTTATGTCGTTCGACATGTATGTAGGCCAAACTGCCAATAACTTTTAAGTGTCGAACGCTGCATTTCTTTTGAAACAATAAAGTGTAGGGAACTTCATTTTCTATGCTTCTATGAGGAAACCGATTATGCAGATAAATGAAAGTATGGGCTAGCTCAGCCCACAAACCTTTCGGTAATTCGGCTTCAATTCTCATGGCACGAATACCATCAGATAAGGTTCTTTTGAGCCTCTCTGCAACGCCATTCATCTCTGGCGAGTATGCATTAGTCCTTTGATGGACGATCCCCCTATCGTTGAGAAATTTTTCAAATTCGTCAGAGCAGTACTCAAGGCCGTTGTCTGACCGGACAGCCTTTACCGGCTTATCAAACTGTTTTTCGGCTTTCAAAATAAAGTTATTAAACTTTTCAAAACAGTCACTTTTATACTTGAGAGGAAAGACCCAGGCGTATCTTGAAAAATCATCGACAGCCGTGAGGAGATATTTCGCTTGGCCAAATGATGGACCAGATGCGCTACTCCATATGTCGGTATGGATTAATTCCAAAGGTCTTTTCGACGTTCGTTCACCATAGCCTTGAAATTGGGCACGCGTCATCTTCGCTTGTACGCAGGGGTCGCAAAATTGCGGATTACCGCTTAACTTGCTCAGGCCGTAAACCAAATTCTTTTCAGTTAAATATTTCAATGCCTTCACGTTCTGGTGACCAAACCTGCGGTACCACATCATAATGTCATTTCGACAATCGCTTTTATTGCTGACCAAAGCTTCTGCGGAAGAAGGGTCCGAAATGATCCTTGAATGTAATAAATACAAACTTCCTACTATTGGGGCTATTCCCATGACGTCACCTCTCGAATTAATCATGGTACATTTTGAATTGTGGATAATCAACCGATGACCATGTTTATCCATCCGACTTCCTGATATTAAGTTTTTCTTTAAAGACGGGCCCCAGTAGACTTTAAGAAGAGTCAATACTTCGTTGCGGCCATTCACGTCTAAGCTCAGTGAAACGGAACCATAGCCATTGGATTTAATTGTTGTATCCCCTATACCTTGCACTTCAACATCGCACGACTGAAAATTTTTCAGAAAGGACTTATTAGCGGATGATCCCGAGGTTGGATGATCTCGAGTCAACTACCCAGTCAACAGTTTTACTTGAATCGCTCAAAAGACTTATTTCTTGATCAATTACGGCAAAAGAACAATTATTGAGCTTACCTTTCGGTTTCTTCTTACTTTTGGGCAGGTTCTTACATTGGGGGGAGAGGTGTCCAGGCTGTTCACAACGGAAACATTTTCTGGTTTCTTTTCCGACTTCAGGTTCGCCACCTTTAGGCCTCGGGAATCTTGGTCTAGTCCTGCTTCTCCTGGAAATTAACACATTTTCGCTCCGAGCAGTTGTAGTCGCTTCTGCGGCGTCTCCGGGTTCGTACTTCAACCTGTCGTATTCGGCTAAGACCCGTTCTTTCACGGTCGTGGGGTTGAATTTATCGTCGCTCAGCATATATAGCTGTTGCGCGACGTTACTCTACTCCGGAGGTAGACGACTCAGCATGTGATAAGCCATCTCGTCGTCATCAACTTTTTTCCCAACAGCTTCTAAACGGTCACGGGCTTGTTTTAAGAGACTCAAAAAGACTGCCATAGTTTGATGCTTCAAACTTGATTCTAATAAATTCATTCCTTAAATGAGCAATACGCGCTCTACTAGTAGGCTCAAAGGTGGCTATGAGGACGTCCCACATTTCTTTGGGATCTCGAATGCCCATAATTAAATTTTGCTGGTCAGGTTCAATGCTGAGGGCGATCGTGGAGGCGGCTTTCTGCATTCGTCTATTGTAGTCGACAAGCTCTTTAGACGAAGTCGATACACCGGGTGAAGGGTCGGTTTTCACTTCTACACTAACTGGTGCTATTTCGGTACCGTCGACAAACCCGAGCAAGCCTTCATGGCAAAGCAGCATTTGTACGTGAAATTTCCATTGCCTCCAATTGGTACCATTTAGTTTTGCAAACGAGAGCACTGAACCGAGCACGGGCGCGTCAGCCATGACCAAAAGGAATTACTGTCAAAGAATTTATTGAAATAGTCTAAACTTGTTAAGTTATTATTTTTTTTTTTCACAAACGAAAGACCGAAAGGTCAAAAGGTTAAGTCAAAATTACAAAGTCAAAAATTTCAATCTCTTAAACATTAAAAAAAGGGTCAATTTTGAATGACCAATTAAATCTTAGAAATCTAGCTGCCTCATCAAACTAAGGTTAATAATCAGACTACCAGGTTTCAAATTATCAAGAAAAATCCCCAACCTTAAATGCAATTTTAGTTTAACATCAATTCAGGCAAGCAGTTAACCACGCTCTGCTACCAAGATGTTGTTCCTAGGGAACAAAACATCGTGAGGTCCTACTTCTGCTTACCAGAGTTAAATTAAAAAAAAACAAAGCTATAAGTAGGCTAAAATATTTTTATTAAGTAACAAGTTCTATTTACAAGTCATGACAACAATTATGACATTTTAATTTTACGGGACACAGGATGCAAAACATTTCTACGGTCACACGAGCAAGAAAACATTTCAAAGAATTTTAAAGGATATTTAGCTAAATTCAGAACTAACATTTACATTTCTGCAAGACTCACGCAACTAGCGTAACAGGCCGATACTACGGCAAAAAAGATTTTACTTAAAGTTTCATTTAATTTAAAGATGTCTGCAAATCGCAGTATAAATTAAGTTACGTTACGTTACGTTACTTTAAACACGGCTTACAGCCGCTGGCTGAACTTCGTCCTACGCACCCGGCTCCCTCTCTGCTGCTCAGCAACCAACTAAGATTGAGAGTTCTTATACAACAGTAGAATGCCGCTAGCTGACGTGGCGTCCAATCAGAGACCGCCGCACACGGGAGCGAGGATATTAGCATATGGCGAAAACTTGAAACATTTGCATATGATTCGCACGTGGCGAAAGAATGACTCGCGAGTAGTGCTGTAAAAGTAACGACAAAATGAGTATCCGTATGTATTTGTTACTTAGATGTTCACTATTCGTTACTAAGTATTCGTTACTCGTTACTTTCGTTACTACTAATAGAATAGGATCATACGCATCCAAATACCAAGGAATCTAAGGGATTACAGATATGTATTCTAATAGTACCAATACAAAGTACATTAAAATCAGACATTAGAAGAAACAGAAAATTTATTTAACATTTCAAAAAGTATAAAACTGAATGTGTAGATGAAATACATAACATCAACCACTAGAATTATAAAATTTACTATGAATTTGCCAGTAGTAGTTTGATACTGCTAGTGCAGCCATCTATGAGCGTATTATTTGCTAGATTATACTGAAAAGAGGAACAATAAAAATAAATATTTAAGAGATTGACATAAAATTTTTGGAAATACCCATAAAGATTGTAAAACAAATCAGTTTACCAAAAATCAGTGGCAATGTTTCGAAATATTTACAATGTGAATATGAAATAAAAGACGTAAGCATAGCAAAATAGTTTTACAAATTTATAAGAATAGTAAAAATAATAAAATAATCACACTACAAAATGAAATGAGAATATGAAAAAAAAAAAGAAAAAGTTAAGTTCGCAATCCTGCTTCGGAACCACCCTGAAAGAAAGAATTCTGATTGCACCACTATTTAGTACTAAAATGTTAGAAAGCCCGAAATTAGCACCCCTTACTAACGTGCTTCTCTTATATGTATTGCTCCTCTACAATTATAAGAACACCCCCCTCCCCCCCCCGCAAAAAAAGAGTTCAACTGCGCATAATAACATACTATACACCGGATCGTATCCCCCCATTGTACGACCCATATCAATAGAGCGGCAGATACTATTCCATCTCCATAACTGTAACGAAACATACGGATTCTTCCAAACCTCATCAAAACGATTCCATTCGGCGCGGCACAACGAATTGCAACCAGAACATACTACTCCTCAAATACCGAAACTGATTTTTCCCTCCCAACAGCGAGAATCCATAATACTTCCGGTATCTAGTAACGGAAAGGAACATACTATTACTCAAATACCGAAATTCATTTTCTCCCGTTCGAAGTTCGAACCTGGTCGATCCGAAATGCAAACTCGAAAGTCATTTTCCCCATTGAAACCGCGA
Source organism: Cheiracanthium punctorium (assembly GCA_038373885.1). Classification (NCBI taxonomy): domain Eukaryota; kingdom Metazoa; phylum Arthropoda; class Arachnida; order Araneae; family Cheiracanthiidae; genus Cheiracanthium; species Cheiracanthium punctorium. The sequence continues at coordinate 119,077 of JAWZYV010003597.1, read as the reverse complement.
TCCGATATCCAGTAACCCCAGTAACAAATAACGCCTCGCCTGGCAGTCTGTATTCGAAGTTCGAAGCTGCTCGATCCGAAACATCTTCGGATCGAGTAACGAGTAACGATTTCAACCGAAAAGTAACAATTCGTTACTTCGAGTCTGAGTGATTATCCGTATCTTAGTACCGAATACATGCGGTTTGCTTCAGCTCTACTCGCGAGCTAAATCAGCACAGAAAAGAATATCGCAGAAAAGAGATTACGGCCAGCAGCACAAACGCTGCTCAACTTCGCCGATGAAACTTGTTTTGATTTTAAACCGGAGCTCATGTGTCCGTTTACAAATGATGCTGCTGCTCCAATTCGAACAGCTATTAAATCTTTTTGCGACGACGGGAGAATGGATTATTGTTTTGAAACTGGGAAAGGTTTTTATTTAAGTTTTAGTTACGTTTTACTTATGCTATTGAAGATAAGAATTAATTAATTTAAGTTAAAATAAATTAATTTCAGTTTCAGAATAATTAATCCCTACAATATCGTCACTAGGTGCATGTCCAAAATATTTGCTAAATAACCTTATTTCTCACTTACACCGGCGAATGTCGACATTCACCATTAGTGCATGGTGAATGTCGAATATGTCGGAGATTTGCATTTTCTTCTCCGTATTTCAGGCGCGATAAAATGTCAGAAGTGTGTCGTAACATTGTGTAACCTGTGAAGAAGGAAGGATGCTCGATATTCCTTGCCTTCTTAGTAATGATAGAAGTTGTATACGAATAAATGATTAATTTAAATTCAGATTTTAGTGTTACATTTGGCCAATAAAGAGTTTACCATTTATACCGTAATGGACTTTTCTTCTATAACCATGGGAAACCATGGATTCATGGGGAATAACCTCCCTCAACACAATAAAAATATTTTTGCAGTGTTTTTGTCTATCTGATGGCCTTGGCTTTGCTTTTCGACCTCCGCATACAGCATATCGGTGCTTGTCGACATACACCTTTGGTAGTCCAAATATACTAGAATATAATCAAATATTCAGTCTTTCACCGACGTATTTGATATTCACCCGTGAAAGTCGACATTCTCCAATTTCGGTTCTTCACAGTAACACATACATGGAATTTGCAAACTTTTTAATGAGAGTTAAAATATAGAAGTTAATAAACAATGTTTGCCTCTTTATTCCAAATAAAAAACATATTATGGCACCAATACAAAATTTACAATACCAGTTATACAAAATTTGCAATACCGGAATTACTTGTAAAATGTTTCTACAAATCAAGGGAGGGGGGGTGGGATCATATATAGTAAGCGTAACTGTAAAATTCCCCACCTCTTCTCACTTTAATTACAATATCATTGTGCATCAAGGCTATTAAGTAAAACTCAAATACTTTCGTTGGGTGAATGTTGCATCTCAGTGGAGTACAGATGGTAAATAAGTATTAATGTCTAATTTTGTATTTTCTGATGACCCTGACCATGTGTTAAGTTAAGTAACTAAATTGTCAATGTAAATGATTGAATAACTGAAAATAATTAAGATATTAAATAACTGAAAGAAATAATTTTTTCTTTATGTAGAGGCCAGCTTGACGTCAAAATAGCCGGACCACAACCACATTGATTATTTAATAACTTTCTTAAATACGGAGCACAAATTCTGTAATTTGGTATTCAGCCAGCACTAATATAGCACTAATTCTGTATGTCTCAAAATTCGGGGAAAAATAATTTTTTCTTTATGTGGCCGGCCAGCTTGACGTCAAGATAGCCGGACCACATTATTTATTTAATAACTTCTTAAAATATGGATAAAAAATTCTGTAATTTGGTATTCAGCCAGCACTAATATAACACTAATTCTGTATGTATCAAAATTCGGGAAAACATATTTTTTTCCTTATGTAGCCGGCCAGCTTAACGTCAAGATAGCCGGAATAGATTGATTACTTAATAACTTTCTTAAATACGGAGCACAAATTCTGTAATTTGGTATTCAGCCAGCACTAATCTAGCACTAATTCTGTATGTATCAAAATTCGGGAAAAAATAAAGAAAAAATTATGTAGCCGGCTAGCTTGACGTCAAGCTAGGCGGACCACATTGATTATTTAATAACTTTCTTAAATACGGAGCAGAAATTCTGCAATTTGGTATTCAGACAACACTAATATAGCACTAATTCTGTATGTATCAAAATTCCCGAAAAATTAATTATTTCTTTATGTGACCGGCCAGCTTGACGTCAAGATAGCCGGACCACATTGATTATTTAATAACTTTCTTAAATACGGAGCACAAATTCTGTAATTTGGTATTCAGCCAGCACTAATCTAGCACAAATTCTGTATGTAACAAAATTTGGGAAATTTTTTTTTCTTTATGTGGCCGGCCAGCTTGACGTCAAGATAGCCGGCCCACATTATTTATTTAATAACTTTTTCAAATATGGATAAAAAAAATTCTGTAATTTGGTATTCAGCCAGCACTAATATAGCACTAATTTTGTATGTATTAAAATTCCCGAAAAAATAATTTTTTCTTTATGTGGCCGGCCAGCTTGACGTCAAGATAGCCGTACCACATTGATTATTTAATAACTTTCTTAAATACGGAGCACTAATTCTGTAATTTGGCATTCAACCAGCACTGATGTAGCACTAATTCTGTATGTAACAAAATTTGGGAAATTTTTTTTTCTTTATGTGGCCGGCCAGCTTGACGTCAAGATAGCCGGACCACATTATTTATTTAATAACTTTTTCAAATATGGATAAAAAAAATTCTGTAATTTGGTATTCAGCCAGCACTAATATAGCACTGATTTTGTATGTATTAAAATTTCCGAAAAATTAATGATTTCCTTATGTGATCGGCCAGCTTGACGTCAAGATAGCCGGACCACATTAAATTGTGACTTACTCGCTTAAATAAGCAGCACTAATTCTGAGGTTCGAGCACTAATGTAGCACTAATTTTTTATCCTGTTATTTTTTATTTTGCGGAATGTGGTCCGGCCAGCTTGACACACGTCAAAGGCAGAGTACATTTTAAGGGGTTCTAACATGAATTTACATTACACCTGGAGAAAAACGCCCGGGAAGAGAATCTGGAGAAAAGATCATTAAATCAACAGCCTTATTGTAGGTAGAACCCTGGACTTTCACACTTCAGCCATCTATCATATCCAGTGTCTAATCCACTCAGCGGTGATGGGGGCCTCTTTAATAATTAAGATGTTATAAAAAATAATGAGGGTTACAGGGATAGAATCAATTATCATTAAAAACTAATTTTCTATTAATTTTAGGGGGGGGGGAAACTATCAGAACTTATTTTATAGAGTACTTTGAGAAAAGAAAAAACATTTTTCATTATTACTTTTATTTATTAATTTTTGTTATTACCTACAATTTTATTTTAACATTATAATTAATTGCATGTGCTAGAAATAAAATATAACATAATAAAGTAATATTTAATTAAAAATCACCATATGATTCAATCAATATTACTACAGCAATCTGAAAGCAAATTTTAATTTTATTATAGATTCTATCATCCATTTACACCAGGTATGGGCAACCTTTGAAAAGTTGCGGGCCAAATTTTAGGATGTTACCAGTCTCGGTCCAAATTCAGGGCGTTAACGTAGTCTCAGGCCATGTAATTGGGATTTTGAAAGGTTTACATAGGTTTTATTCTGAGTTTTGATATGTTCCGCAGGCCGGATCAAAAGTTGAGGCAAGCCACATCCGACCCGTGGGCCAGAGGTTGCCCATATGTGATTTATACAATCTTAAAATTTAACTATAATTCAATGATATAAATTTTGCCAATTTAAAGATTAGAAAAGGGTTTTTTTCTTTCATTATTTTAAAAATACTGTTAAAATTAAAAATCTTCTAATATTTAAAAGCAAGTTTAATAATAATTACACTTGTATCAACGATATTTTAAATAACATTTCATTTTTTTTAATATAAAAGTAAATAAAATTTAAAGGGAGAAAGCAATTAGATTTTTGCATGCAATAACTTTTATGAATTCTTTAGAAATAGATTTTTTCACGATTTTTTTTTTTTATTAGCACCAGAGTGCTAATAATTTCAACCTTGCTTTTTGTGTAGACACGATTTTGGTACAATTAGCGAGTCGAGTCACTTTTCAAATATGTTTGCCAAGATAACGTGGAGGGGGGGGGCGTTAATAAAATGTTGAAAGTCGCACAAGGTTTTCATTTTTTGATAAAGGATCGCTAAACTGGATGCCAAAACGCGACAATTTATTATAAATAGTATAGTTAGAAAACGCCTGGCGAATATTGTAAAATAGTTTTAGTAGGCGATTTAAATATAGATTTTAATTCCGAAGAACTGTTTTATAGAACAGTAAAGACATATCGGCACGCATCATAGATTATGATGCACTTTCCAAATGGTATTTATAAAGGTGAAGTGTAGTTTGACTATGCCTGGCGAAAATTGTTTAACAGTTCTGGTAGGCGATTTTAATATAGATTTCTATTCCGAAGAAGTGTTTTATAGAACAAAGAAGGAAAACACGATACACTCATGGATTATGATGCTCATTCCAAACAGTATTTACAATGTCTACGAGATATAGTTGGAATATGCCTATAGTTCCCAGACAGCACATAAGCTTAAATCAAGCTTGACATTTCTTTGAATTTGACGCATTAATGCAAGCTTGACAGTTCAACTCATTCTAAGCTGGCAGCAAGCTTGCAGGAGTCAAGTTGAATTGTCAAGCTTAAATCAGCTTGATTTAAGCTTGGCAATTGCTACTCGCTTGATTTTTCCTTTTTAAAGGAGCGTTGATGGCGCCATCTGTGAAAGAGAATGGACATTAATTGTCTAGCGTCCTCAAATTTCCTGAAAGTTCGTAAAAGATGTGTTTATTTTATTACCAGTGCCATATTACCGGCAGGGCAAACGGGGCAACTGCCAAGGGCCTACAGATTTTAGGGCCCAAAAATCTTACATCTTACACTTTTGTAGCTTTAAAATAAAATTACAAAGGATAAAAAAAAATTCAGAAGTTAAATAATTTTTTTAATTATAAAGTATGAACAATGAAAATAATTCAAATTTACATTTGTATAAATTAATTTAAACTTATTTTTAATTCTTCGAAATGCTCTATATCGATATAGCATACCAATATGTAGGAAAATAGCTAACCACATTTGTAAAGAGAATTTTTAGCGTTAAAAAATAGCAAAATTTTTCAATTATTTGTTATTATAAGAAATATTTACAAAAATGACTAAAGTGTTTGTATTCCATACATGTTATGTTAGCAACTGTGATATAGCATTTCGAAGTAACGTTTAACTATCTGTTTCTTTGATTTCAGATTACTTAACACAAAATTTGTGTTAAGTAAGTAAACCCATTCTATATTTCCAAATATGGAAATTCTTCAAAATAAAATACAATTATACTACGAAATTGATTTCAAAATCAGTCGTTTGTCTCGATTTTGGCCAGCGGCAGTATTGCTCATGAGTGTTGCGAAAGTTTTAAAACATGTGTTGCTCTTAAGTTTATATTATGTTTATTTCCCTATTAGTAAAGTCTCTAAATCACACATAAAATTATTTTAATTTTGATGCATCCCATGGAAAAATTAAAAAAAAAAAAATAACATATCGCCCACTTATCAATCTGGCCAGAAAACCGCTTAATAATTCACTTCAAACTTTAGTCATAGCTGCACAAGTCTCCGATAGCTGAATGGATAACGCGCTCGGCTACGAATCGAAAGGTCCCGGGTTCTATTCTAGCCACGGGCACTCGATGGAAACAGATTAAAATTACAGTATAGAGGGGGAAAATGCGCGGAAAAATAAAGTATGTGGGGCGCGTTCGCCAGCGGGCGAATGTATTTAGATAATTTTTTTTTTGGAAAATTTTTTAAGCTTGAAATGTCAAGTGTCAAGCTTAATGCAAGCTGTGCAAGTGTAAACTAGAACACTTGATTCAAGCTTGCATCAAGCTTACACGCCTGGAATTTTCAAGCTTATTGACTTGATAAATCAAGCTTGCTGCAAGTTTGCTGTGCTGTCTGGGTTCGAATATGTCTGGTGAAGATTTTAAAACAGTATCAGTAGGCGATTTTAAGATGGATTTGGATTCCAAAGATGTGCTTTATGGTTCAAGAAAGAGTTGATTCTATTTTAACGCCCCTACTTTCGCCAACCTAAAAATTCCCCGCACTTTGGCGAGCTTTGAAGTCATGGGTCTCTAGGAGTTATGCACAAGTTTCAACGTTCCCTAAACAACTATATGAAAACTAAAGTGAACAAATTAGTGATAAACGCACTAGTTAAGGAATTTGAAGACACTTAATTATTAAAACTACATTAATTGGCAACCCAAAATAAATAAAAATGTAACGGAATGCTGTATTTACAGGTTGTTCCAAATCGCCATTTTAATGCTAAATTACAATTGCCACATAAATACTAAAAATTGTCATGGTTGCTGTATATGTTTAATGATCGCCACCTTGGCGAGAGTTGGGGCGTTAAAGTAGAAATCAACCCAAGAAAGACAAGCATGGCACACTCATGGATTATGATGCACATTCGAAACAATATTTAAAACGGCGAAGTATAGTTGTAATATACTTGGCGAAGATTGTAAAATAGTTTTAGTAGGCAATTTCAAGATAAATTTCGATTCCAAAGATGGGTTTTATAAAACAAGGAAGAAAAATACTGCTCATTCATGAATAATGATACACTTTCCAACCTTATGGAATAGGAAGAAAATAGGGGCGATGCAAAAATTATGATACGCTTTTAATATATAGAACTTTGGTGCGTATTTAAAATCTGAAAGGGTTTCAGATTTTTTTATTTTATTTATTTATTTATTTATTTATTTGTCATATGTGGCATTTTTAACAGAGTGTAAGAATCTTGCATTTTTTTTTCTTTTTCTTGCATTAAAAAATTATTACTGAGAGCAATGCATGCATCCTAAAAAATGGTTCCACAGGGGGAAAAAATAGAAAATAATTAAAACAGTTGTAAGTTTAACACAAAGTGCAAAAGTTGACTCTCAAGGAATCCTGAAGTCTATAAAAGTAAAAAAAAAAGGAGGAAGGGGTGTCCTGCGGGCACAATCATTCCTCAACTGAGCTGCATTTATTGCATGTAAGTGGGCCTGACTTGGAGGTCCTGTTACATGCAATAAAAATAACTAAATAATAAATACCCTGGTTTTGGGAGTTTTCCCGAGGCATGGATAAATACCCATTTATGCATATATCCATATAAATACATACCATTAACCATTGGGTATTTATTCAACCCAAATCTATAGCAGGGGTCGATACAGATGAAAATTGGGTCAGTTTTGCAGCCCCTTCACAAAAATACAATCCATTAAATTGGCCCTTCGTTAGCATTTAATTCTGTTTTGTCAATTACTTTAACCAAAAACATTTACTTTTAGTGGTAGTTTTTATTGGTATGAAAGCTCACAAAAATAAGTGTTGAAATTCACAAAATTAAGTATTGAAATTCACAAAAATAAGCAATTGTCACAAAAATGGGATCCTGGAAAAAATCAATGACACTTGAATAGTGAAAAATTCTGATCCATTTTTTAAAAAATTTCACTCAGTTTTGGGGAAAGGGTGAGACATTCTCACCCATTTTTTTCCGTAATGAAAACCGTGCATATGTATGTATATTTTAGGGATGCACTGAGTATTCGTTATGTACAGTCTATTCAGACAAAACGAATATTTGATTTGGACAAATACTTTAATATTTGGCAACCGAACAGTAAACAAATTTAAACATTTGACAATTGGTAAACAAACACATATTGTTTGATACAATGAACGAAAGCATAATACCATAATATAAATTAATTCAAATTGTTACTTAATTATCACAATCAAATTCAAAGTAATTTTAATGTAAGAGAAAACACTCAAGATGTTAAATGCAAAGTTTTTTGCTTTTCAATTTTTCTTAAATTTTATGACACTTACCATCCCGGAATTTTTTCCAGGGGCCCATTTTTGTGTAAGCTATTCATTTTTGTGAATTTTCATAACAGTTTTTGTAAAATTCTCTTTCTTAAAATAACTTACAATTAGTACTAGCATAAGTAGTTTAATAATTTGATAAATTATAATAATCTCAGAAGAAATTTTAAACATTATTTCTTTTATTAGTAGTAATTGTGATCTCAGCAGAAGTGATTGTATACTTTCTTTTCTAAATAGGTAATATTATGATTTCAGTAAAAGATTAATATAGCTTTATTTGGGAAAAAAACATAATTTTTTCCCAAATAAATAATCATCATAATCTTACTAGAAGACATGATTTAAGTCTTCTAGTAAGATTAGAGTCCCGTGAATAAAAGTTAACAAGCCTATTCATATTCCACAACGGACGCTGCAACTTACAGCTTAAAGGGAGATGTCCTTTAGATGAATTTAATTACAATAGAGTAGTCTATTTCAGTATTTCATATCTAATGAAATACTTTTAAATAAATAAAACTTACTTGAAGCCGTACTTGTGAATTTCAAAAATATTCAGTTACTTGAGTCTTCAGCGTTAAACGTTGTTCGGGCGGGCAACGAGCGGGAGAATGCATGCATTGTATGTAAACAATCAAATATGTGGGTCTACTACGCATGCGTGATCGGGCTGCTTCGGAGAAATTTTTCTAATCGAAAATATTTCTTTTTGCAGAGAACTGGCCGATTATTGCAAGTTTGTCGTGGGGGGGGGGGTCGGTTAGTTTATTGGTGGGGGCGGTTAGTTAGAAGATTGAAATATACATCCATTTTATGGAAGTAAAATAGGATATTTTACATTAATTTCTTTTTTCTCGGGGGGGGGTCTTTTTCTCGGTCGCCCCCTCCGCCTCCCCCTTTAATCCGCCCTTGGCTGAGAAAAACCCCTTACACCTTTGAATCTTGTTTCACTTTATATAAAATATTTCAGTGTTTTTTTTTATTGTCAGAAAAGCCATAAAGTAAATAAATGTTTATTTTTATAAATTACTTTTTAAACTAATTATTACTTTAATGAGTTAATAAAATCTGTTTGAACTTACCTTTGCCCCAAATTTTTTTTTACAAAAACTGTGAAAAATGGTGATTTTATTTCTATTCCTGCTATACTTAGCAAAATTAACACAAACCCAGTTGGCAAAAGTAATAAGTTTGTAATGTAGTTGATGAAAATATAAATCGGTAGTAAAAACTGACATTTGACTTGGATTTTAAAGACCTCTAACCCCCCCCCTAAAAAAATCTTAGCAATGATTCTGCCTTTGGGACCCCGGAACTAAAATCCCCTGTACACTTCTGATTATTACTACACAGCATGAATGTAAAAGAATGTTATTTAATTAAAATAATGAAAGTTTATGCTAACACTTTATGAAATATTTACTGGCCCATTACCCTGAAATGGGTGCTGGCCAGGTAAATTTTAAACAGCACCACGCCGTTAACTTCTTTGTGCATGTCATAGACACATGGCAGTTAGCCGTTACTATTTATGTACTGGCACACATGCACTTTTCAGACACTGTAACTCCAGTGACTTCCAGGCGATGGCAATCTACCTTGCTCCCGGCATACGGCACTTCGCCAGCACGACGGGTCCCCGCCTGTCATTTTGCCGGCAGTAGTGTGTTTGCAGGGTATCCAAGAGTAAACGGAGACTGTTGCTCCAGGTAAACTGTAATTGATTCCTTCATCAGCAAAAGTAATTACTTTACGGGTCGAGGAAATTTTCTTTTCACTACTTTGCAGGGGTAATTGAAACAATTCTTGCTGTAGCACATCAACATCATTTTTAGTATCAAACTCGGGGGAAATTTTCTTTTCAATACCTTGTAGAGGCTTTACATCTAAAGGCAATTGTATTATTTCTTGCAGCAACACATCAGCATCACTTTGAGTATAAAACTCGGGAGTGTATTCAATGTTAAAGTTATTTTCGATCGATTCAAGCAAATACATTTTTGAAACTCTGCGAAAAATCAATTAAAACATACGTCTGAAGTATAGGCGCACACAGTGTAAAGGGAGTCTCGCAACACACACCTGGCCACTTTATCTAACTAAAATGTCTTCGTACTGCTTCTTACAAAAAATCACGTGATTACCCAAGCGCCCTCTACCTTAAAACTTTCTCAACCCTGTAGATATTGCATCATCTAACTTGTCTTAGCCTGTAGTTTAGAGAGTTACCCCTAAATGTAACTAGTACATCCTGCCAACAAACATATCAGATATTAAATCAACACAGATTTGCACACGTCACTATCAGGTGTCTTCTGCGCATGTCACTTCCTTATCTCTTATCTGATCTGTGATACCTGATAAGAGAAAACCAGTTTTTAGTTGCCGTTAAATTTGTAGAGTTTGTAGGTTGGGTGTAGGTAAACTGACCTGCAACGGATACCTAAGAATTCTTTAGCCGAGCAAACAGATGTTTTGTCCGCATGTAACAAGAGTGTTGTCCGGTATTTTTCAGGTACTATAATTGCTTATATTTTTTCTGATATATGTTGTGATTAGCTATCTTTTAGAGTAATAAGTTTAATTTATTAGCAAGTTTTCATTAATAATTTTAGTTTATGACTTTATTAAATAAAAAATTTTAGTTTATTATTGTAAAAATTGTTTTAGTTTATGAGTTTATTAAAAGGATGTATATATCTTTGTAAAATTTAAGTATATAAAAAAAAACTGAGTGTAAAAATTTTGATATGTTTAATTTATTAGCAAGTTTTCATTAATAATTTTAGTTTATGACTTTATTAAATAAAAATTTTAGTTTATGAATTTATTATTGTAAAAATTGTTTTAAACAATAATTTTAGTTTATGAATTTATTATTGTAAAAATTGTTTTAAACAATAATTTTAGTTTATGAATTTATTAAAAGGATGTCTATGTAAAATTTAAGTATATAAAAAATTGAGTGCTTTTCATCGCAAATAAAGAATCTTAACCCCGTTTTTCATATTAGAATAATCATAATGTATTTAATACGTGTTCAAAAGATATCCTATACAAAATTCCATTGCATTTGTTAAAATTAGATCCTGTTTTTCAATAGTAAATACCTATTTTATACGTGAATACTCATTCATCTGCAATGCCTATAATTTATTACTGTTATTTATCAAAACTTAACAAAAGTAATTTGCTTTAATGCTTTAGTATAATGATCTTTGCTAATTGTTTCACAGAAATTAATTTAATGATTGATTATTTTACTAAACTACGTAAAATATATTAATCGTTGTAGCTTAACTTTGATATTTTAAGGTGCCTGCCTACCTTTAAAATGCAATTTTCGATCAAAAATCCTATTTTTAGTTTTTGGCTATTTATTAAAGCTTAATTTATTAGCTTTCTAAATCCGTTTGAATTTTCTTTCTATCATGTTTAGAACTTGAGTTATACGAATTTTAATAGAAGTCACTTGGAAGCTTTCGAAACCGGAAGTAGGATTCTGCCGCCGGAAGTGAATCGTAAATGTTTGTTTACATTACTATTTTACCTAATATGAGTATTAAAATTTGTTACTGGTTATAAAATGAGCATGAAAAATAAAATTGAAAACTTCAAATTATTTAGAATGTGTTAAATATTTGTGGCAACAGCAGTTTTTACTTAGAAATCTGGCATTAAAGTTAGGCTACTACGTTTGTTTACATTTTCGTCGCGTGTTTGCCGTGCTTCCGTTACGAGTGTTTATAAGCTTTTTAATATTAATTTAATTTAGCTTTTTAAATCTTTTTTGACTTAAAATGGGAAAAAGTATTGGCAGGAAGAAAAAACGCCAGTTTCATGGCAATAGATACAGCAAATCTAACGAAAATGACACTCTCGAAAATCATGCTGTACGTACTATAGCATGTGCAAAACTGGACACTACGACTAATACGAGTGTTGAATTAGCAGATCAATCAATAAGTGGAAGTAGAATTATTGATTTAGTGATATTGTGCAGTGTTTTTTCTGACATTTGTTGTCCTCAATGTCTGAATTTAGGATTAACTTTAAATGAAGACTCAAGGTTTGGATTATGTTCTCATTTTGTTTTGAAGTGTAACAACTGCAACTTTTTGAAAGGTTTCGCTTCATCCAACAAGGTAAATAATGAGTCAGAAGTAAACAAGAGATTTGTTTATGGAATGAGGCAAATTGGCAGAGGTTTCTCTGCGGCTTATAAATTTTGTAGCACTATGAATTTACCAAGACTTGCAAAAGCTACTTATGAAAAGTATGAAAAGAAACTTTTGAAAGTTGTAGCAGATATAGCTGAAAGTTCTATGCTAAAAGCAGCTGAAGAAGTTCGCTCAATAACAAACAGCGATGAATGTGGAGTTTCGGTGGATGGAACTTGGCAGCGAAGAAGTCACACATCATTTAATGGCTGCGTTGCAGCTATTTCAGTGGACACTGGAAAGGTTTTAGACCTGGAAGTTATGTCTTCGTACTGTAGAATATGTAAAAAGTTACATAACTTCTCAAAGAATGCTGAGTTGGACTCATTAAAAGCTGATCATGTGTGTCAATGCAATTTTGAAGGTGCTGCGGGAAAAATGGAGACTGTTGGTGCATCACGCATTTTTCAGCGGTCTGTGGATCAACGGAAGTTGAAGTACGTAAAGTATTATGGTGACGGGGATTCCAAAGGTTTTCAGTGTGTACAGGACACTTACGGAGAAAAAAGTGTGACCAAATTAGAGTGTATTGGACACATACAGAAACGTGTAGGTTCACGTTTACGGAAACTAAAATCAAAAACCAAAGGTATCTCGGGAAAGGGTCCAGAATTATTATGGAATTGCCATTCGTGCTAATGTTGGGGATTTGAAAAGCATGCAACAAAATGTTATTGCAGTATTATTCCACTGTGCATCGAATGCAAAGAAGCCAATGCATGGACAATGCCCAACTGGAACACAGAGCTGGTGCTTTTATCAACGAGCTCTGGCAAAAGGGGAAATCAATATTAAAGAAAAGTACCCTGGTTTACCCAACGACATCCTAAATACTGTAAAGCCGTCTTATTTAGAACTGTGTTCTAGGGAAATTTTGGAAAAATGCCTACATGGAAAAACACAAAACGCCAATGAGTGTTTTAATGGCGTTATATGGCAGAGAGTGCCAAAGGAAGTGTTTGTATCGTTAAAAACTGTGAAACTGGGGGCGTATGATGCAGTAATACAGTTCAATGAAGGCTATCAAGGCTGTCTAAAAGTTTTAACAGATCTAAATATCACAAATCCTGGGTATTTTACCGTGTCAGGATATCGGCAGCTCGATGGCTTTCGAATGACCAATTCAAACCGTCATTCAACCCCAAGTGCACATAAACGTAGAAAAATTTTAAAAGCAATTAGAAAAAAAAAGATCATTGTTCATAATAATAGAGATGGCGAGCTGTACAAATCAGGAGCATTCTAAAAATAAATTTTTTATTTTTGAGGTAAGATTTAGTATTTGTTTCTTTTTTATGCTTTTTCTCAAAATGAGATTTTTACGATTTTGCTTTATCGCAAAACACCATAACTCAAAAAATTATTAATGCAATGTTTTGAAACTTTCACAAAATACTCTTGAGGAGTCATTTTAGGGACTGAACTACTATGATGAATCTAGTTAAATTATTTTTTGTTTTTTTTTTGTTGATAGAAGTTATGAATTGTCATGTATATTCGTGATTTTTCCCCGCATAAAATGTTAACTTCTCTAAAATATTAAATAACATGGTTAGAGTTTCGAGTTTAGTTCAATCCCTTAAGAACCTTTCAATAATCAAAATAAAATTTACAGAATAAAAATATCTTTATTTAAATTTGACTTACAATGTTTTGGTAAAGTGCTTTTTTTTCGCAAATTTTATGCATATTTTGAGCCTAAATATCAAAATATTTTAAAATTTGCATATTTTTTCATGTTATTCGCAGTTTTTAACTGTATTCTATTATATAATGCACATAAATTAGCAATTTTTTAATTATTAAGAAAAATCCCCCCCGACAGTAGGCAGGCGCCTTAATTTAGGATATAATGCCGATGTTAACATGTAATCATCTTAATCCATAAGCCCACATTTTTGAACGTAGAATGAAACACGTGTCCCCATTTCTGTATTGCATACCCCTGACAGCCACAACTGGTTTTATCTATCGGCAAACTGGCCTAGCGATAATGTACTGACTCTGTAGGGCCTCAAGGCACTTTCTTATCCCTCAATTTCTTATCAGTAATGTGTTGAATGAGTTTGCAATATCGCATGCACGTGGATTTTACTTCAGCCATTCTTTTGTGAGTATTTTTATTAGTATTTTTCAACACTCGCGTGTACAAGTACAGGGTAAGTGTAATATTTTCTATTATTTTAGTTACATAAAAGATGATTATCGCAATTAACTCTTACTTACATTTTTTTTTCAAATTCTTTTAATTGAAAATAATTATGTGGTTCTTATAGTTTGCACTTTTGATGTGTTGTAATTTTAAGTTGATTTTTTTTTTGTTATTGTTAATGTATGTTTTCCATTATTTTGGTGTTTTGCAAAATTTTAAGTTGATATTCTAAAGAGTGCAATTAATATTAATAGCATTATCGGTAGAAGTACTTTAAGCAGTTTGTATACGAAAACTGGGGTTTGAGGGATTTCTCCTAATAGGAAATAAAGTCTGTATGGTATCTGTATTTCAGTTTTCAGTAAATTCTAATTAAGATTAAATTTTCGCTTGCTGACTAATTTTATCCTACATAAAATAGTATTGTGAATCTGATAAATTGTTATAAGAAAAAAATTACTTTAAAAGCGTTTAATATCTTCAAATGTGCTATTTTATTGGTATTTAGTGACAAAATAATATTAATATTTTCAGCCAAGATTAAAAATTAATGAAAATGTGTTAGTTGGAAAGTTATTGGGAAGTAGGGTTTATGTATTTTAAATCATTACTCTATTTTCCGGACTTGCTAGCCTGGTGATGCAAGTACTTTGTCGAGAGGCTAAAAGATTTAACACGATTTCCCTTCACGTAAGTAAAAACCTTGTATTTTTTTAGTTCAAGTAATGATAACTCTTTGCGATTTAAACTATCATTTTATCTAAGTAGTTGAAAGATATTTATGTACATGCGGTATAAAACTGTGCATGCAATTGTGCTAAAACGGATCTTCAATTTTTATTTCCAATGGTTCAACTTTCTAACAATAGTATTATTATCTAGTCTAAAAGTTTGTGCTAGTTATGCTCACCTTTCTATAAAATTTGTTAAGTGCATCAATAAAATATCACTCAAAAGGTTGATTCATGTATAAAATTATGCTTTCATAGTCAAACTGAAATTAGTGTTGCACATAAACAATGTAACTCGTATCGTATTGAAATTCTATAAATCAAGTTATACTACTTGTGATATACAGTAAAAAAGTTTTGTAGGATTACTAAAAATGTAATTTTTTCTCTAATTGATATATAGAAAATATAAACTAGTATAATCGCTGCCTAAAATTTATCAAAAATGTGTTGGTAAGAAAAAATGTTTAGATAAATACTTTGAGTATTCATACATTTCGTATACAAAAACTTGAGTTTTGGGGGATATATGGCTAAAGTGGTTTTCTCGCAATAGAATATAAGACTATATCGAAATCATTATTTGTAAAATCTGTAGGTACTACAATCTTTCTATGGTATAATTTTCTCACTTTCCTAACAGTAGATTAAATGTATTGATATCCTATTTTAATGTTAAACGGCTACTTAACAAAAATACAGTATGCAAAAAATTAGTTAAAAATTAAAACTCTTGATTAAATTTTTTTTCTTGATAAATTAAAAACATTTGATTAAAAAAATATTTGTTGTAAAATTAATTATTAACTTAAAATTAAAACTCTTGATTAAAAAAAATATTTGTTGTAAAATTAAATTAACTCTTGATTAAAAAAATATTTGTTGTAAAATTATTAACTTAAAATTAAAACTTGGTTAAAAATAAAAAAATTAACTCTTCATTAAAAAAAAATATTATGTTGGGTATAAATCTCTGAAGAAAAAATGTTTAGATAAAATAGGTTCATACATTATCTAAATCATTATTTGTAATAAATATAGGTACTAACATCTTTCTATGGTATAATTTTCTCACTTCCCTAACAGTAGTAGAAATGTTTAAAATGCCCTTCTTTAATATTCTAGTAAACTATTACTTATTAAATATATGCCATAATGGGTATACAAAAATTAGCTAAACATTAGAAGTATGTATTAAGCAACATTTATTCAATTTACATTGGTTCTATTACTAAATGGTAAAGAAATCTAAATAAATAAAAAATTAATCAAAGTCCCAGTTCATTTTCAAAACTAAAGTATAACACAATACACCGACAATTTTACACCTGAAGGATTCTCGGCCTAATGGTTTGAGCCAACAATCATTAGCCTATGAATTCTTTTGTAGGTTGCGCGTTCAAATCTGAAAAATTTTTCCAAGTCCCCTTATTTGAAAAATACGTCACAATCTGAAAAAATTACAAGTCCCCTTATTTGAAAAAAGGAAAAAAATTCTTATCAACCCTTTCAACATCTGGTCCCACGTCCGTTCCGACCACGCCCCCTCTCTCTCTCTGCCCAGGGACAGCATCCGAACGGATCCGCATGGGCAGAACCCCCATTTATCTACTACTCGTGCTAGACGCGTTCGCTTTTTTAACACTTTTTCTGTATCAAAGTTTTCCTTGGGGTGTACTTTTTGAAGTTCTTGAGCATAAAACGTTCCCAGAATAGGTTCGTCCATCACGTCCTTGATTCGGTACACTGGTAGGTCTCCTGCCACGCATTCCGTCACGGTAAACAATTCTTCTGACCAGTTGGTTTCGTAGCCTTCTCAAAGGTCAATTTATGTTTGGATACGCGTACTGTATCTCCCATTTTAAAAACGCACGGCTTTTTTAGGATGTTTTGCATATCACCGTATAGGGTAAACCATACATTTTGCTCATTAGACTTCGTCACTTCTGCAGGAGCTTGTTTAATACTAGAGGGAAAGGTATGATTGTACCAATTGATCCAAAACATCTATATAGTGGTAAGTTCGTTTACTCGTGAAATATTTCCACATTTTCGTTTTCAGTGTTCTATTAAATCTTTCAACCACAGATGTTTTTGTATAATTGTATGTCGTGAAAAATCGTACGTTATGTTGCTTTAGAAAAGATTGAAACTTTGCACTTTTAAATTCAGTACCTTGATCCGTCTGTAAAAGTTTAGGTTTTCACTCAGAAAAGAAGGATCGAAAAGCATTCACAATATCCTCACCCCGCTTCGATTTAAGGGGGTCAGAAAACTGTATTTTGAGAAGACGTCTATACACGTGGGCAAGTAGCGATATTGATCATTGTGCTGTTTTAAATTGGATAGATCCACTAGATCCGCTTTCCACTGATCTTTCGCATAGACAATCGCTCGATTTGTCGGGAATTTCCTGCGCGCCGGTCTGTGAAGAGTGTATGCGTCCACACCTTGTAGCCAATTCTGAATCTGCGGTTTGCTTACTCTTCCTCGAGCAGCACGGTATAAGGCATTTACACCACCAAAACTTGCTTCGTGAGCTGGATCGTGATACGCTTTCTTCATTGCAGCATAAAATATGATTATTCGTTATATTAATCCTCACTCGCATATTAATCACAGAGAAAACTTTACGTTTCTCGTTTAAGTGTAAAACAAAACCAATCGCAAACTTATCACTTCCGGTAAAACTATAAATGAGCGTTAAAATAATACACATACACATATACACAGGGGTCGCGCTGGCTTTTCTTAAAGTTTCGCCAATCCATTCGCCAAATTAGATTTTGCCGGACATTAAGAAATGCAATTGCCAATATTTTCGCCAAATCGTTTTTTCTTTCGCCAAACTAATTTTATTATCGCAATTTGCGACGTTGGCGATCGACAGCACGACCCCTGTTTATACATGCATGTCACTCCTACAACTTCACTCGTCTAATTAATTTTCAAAACTAAAGCATGACACAAAGTACATACACTTTTATATCATTATACCTGAAGGATTCTCGGCCTAATGGTTTAAGCCAACGATCATTAGCCTATGAATTCTTTTGTAGGTAGCGGGTTCAAATCCCAAAAAATTTTCTAAGTCCCCTTATTTGAAAAAAAATATTCCAAGTCCACTTAAAGGAAAAAAAATCTTATCACTACTTCCGGCATCCGGTCTACTTCCTCTCAACATCCTTCCCGCATCCGCTCCCCATCCTCCCTCAACACAGGGACAGCACCGCAGAATTAACATGGCACCGCATGGGGTGAACTGTCCTTTCTTTACTACTCACCGGTTTTACTTTTAATTTCCTCACTAAGGATTTTTTCACGAAACATTTTTCTGATCCGCTATCGCAAAGTATCATGGCTAAAACGGTATTATAACAGCCGAAACAGAAACACAACATCTTTGAAGTAGAGTAGATTTTTGCCTTGTTTTTTGTTGAGATATCGTGGATACAATTATACTAGACTTTTCCTTTTCATGATTGTCACCTTTGTTAAATTTAGAGCAAAACAATTATTATGTGTCGAATCAGAACATTTTGTACAGGGGTTTAATTTTGTCCTATAATCTCCGGATAAATAAGATTTTAGAAAGCACTTATAAATTAAAGAAGGAAGGCCGCTGTTATATCTTTTGTGCTCATACGTAAATTTTGTACATGAAAGACCTCCATGGTTGGAAGCTTTGCAAAATTGCTTCGGTGACGTATTTAAAACTGCGGCTGAAGGAACGTTTTTCTTCGGGGGAAAAAGCTTCAGTTTTATTTGGATAACTTTCAGAAACTTTATTAGGGGTATTATTTACTACGTTTGTAAGTTCATCTTTAATAAAATTAATTAACTGAGTAACCTGAGGATATTTTTCTGGATCGCGTTTTCTATGAAATTCTAACAAGAGTTGCTCCGGCAATAATCTTAGCAAAATTGGTAACAATTAGGTGAACGTAGGAACCCGATGTGACACCGAGCGAATCTAGGTTCCTTATACTTATTTCAACATTATCATACAGAGCTCTTAATGCATTTATACTCGATGCTGATTTCACTGCTTCAAGATTTAACATTTTGTTCATATGACAGCTAATTACATTTTCGCATTTTCCATAACGTTCTTTAAGGAGCTTCAAACTAGCTAAATAATTCTGTTCATTGAGCTCAAGCCCACTTACGATGTTATACGCAGAGCCTGACAACAATGATTTTAAATACTGAAACTTCTATACTATTTAAAGCTGGATTACCATCAATAGAATTAGTGAATGAATTGTAAAAAATCAAGAAATTTACTTTATCACCAGAAAATTTATCGATAGATATTTTTGGCAGCTTGACTGCCGATGCATGCTTACTTTCTAATTTCAAATAGGATTCTGAAGAATTTTTACATTCAGTATCAGCATTACATTTTTTAAGCCGATTTTTAATTTTAAATTTCAAACCTAAAACTTTTTCAGAATATTCTTCAACAGATTTTATTTCTTTATCATATTCAGTCTTACCAGTTAGTTATCAATTTCAGAATCAAATTCTTTCAACTCTTTTTCAATTAAAATATCAAAAGATTCTACCAATGAATCGATATCTGTTTTACTTACATCACTTATAAATAACGTTTATGATTTTGCTACTAATTTTGTAATTGTCGATCTAATTACACTGGGGAACAGCAATTTTGTTGTCTTAAAACTGTGACTTGTTTTTGAATCACTTTTGACCCCTGAATCCAAAAGTAACTGTAGTTTTTGTCTGTCACGTCAACTTTTTAAGATACAGGGTACCCCCAAAATGTGCATAAAAAGAAAAATAATGGCGAAAGTTACCAAATATACAGTTACTACAATTTAAATTGTATTAATACACATAGAAAAACTTATTTACCAAGTGGTAAACATACATATTAAGGCAAAAATTTCCATTTGTAGCTTTTTCTGGAATGTTTAATCTGTGGACATTCTTGCTATTTATGCTCCAACAATAGTCAGCCATCATATATACATCCCATGTTCATTGATAGCGTGATTTCATGATCTTCAAATCTCGGTGAAATCGCTCACCCTGCTCATCACTGACTTCAACAAGATTTTTCGGGAAGTCAGCGAGATGGCTACGTAAAAAATGCAACGATGCTCAAGTTGCAAACAAGCATTTTGAAGTTTTCCAAGAGCTCTTGGATAATTTCGGTGTAATTCTGTGCTCGTGTTACCAATTTCGAAGGAAGTCTTTGACACTGTTTTTGATTGCCAACCAAACATTCTTTGAAGTTCTGTCATTGTTCCGATGAAATGCTCATCTTTAAGAAGCTGGCGAATCCGTGGACCATCAAACATGCCAGCTTCTATCTTTCAAATGACAGGTTAGGAAATACCGAAACAGTCTCTTTCAATTGACAAAGTTTTAACAAATTGCTTCATGAAACCCAGTTTTATATGCAGAGGTGGAAATATTATGTTCTTTCTGTTGACAAGTGGCTGATTAAGAATGTTTGGATCACCAGGTTTCAGGTGATATCTTGGCGGCCATTTCGACTGCACCCAATGCTTCTCACGAGCTCTACTATCTCACATGCACAAAAAACAGGGATACTTGGTATATCCACGTTGCTGGCCAAGGAGGAAACAGACCATTTTAAGATCAACACAGATGATCCATTAGTGCAAGCAACAAATCAACGATTCTATGTCTTCATATTCCTCACACAAACATACTGAATGACCTATTGGGACTGCACCAAATAAATTTTTGTGGAGTAGTACACACTCTAAGCTCCGCTTTGAGATATCGATGATATAAAATTCCCAACTCTTCCATTAAACCATGTATGTTATGGCAATATACAAACCCATCATCACTTCAAAAGTATTGCAGAAATGCACTTTTTGTATCGGAAGTAGGATACTTTAGCTCCTTTTTCAAACAATTTTTTTCGTGCAGACTTGATGCTAACAATTCTCAAACTTTTTTGGCTATCCCCAAATCATTTAACTCATGCTGCTCAAATCCCTTACGAACGGGATCATCTTCAATTTCAAAATCTTCGTCATTGGGGTCACACCAACAGTGTTTCTGCTGAACGAAGTTCGCTCTTGCGGATAGTGAAGAGAAGGTAGGTGTAGAGAAAAAACCTGACGTGATCGAAGAAAACTAACAACAGTTTTGTAATCAGTGTGCCCATTAGACACTAAAACAGCTTAAAAATCGAACTCAACCGAAATTATGTTAAAAATTGTTCCCCAGTGTTATGGATCGTTTCGCTTTGAGTTTTTCAAGAGGATTCATGTTTACAAAATTCAGTAACTCTTTCATATAACACAGTTTAAATTTTCAGATCGAAATCTCTCTTAAATCAAGTTAACAAGTTAAACAACAAAAAACTTTTCATTCTAATATTATCAGGACTCAACTTTCAAAAATTATACGATATTCATGCAATTTCGTTTTTCAAAGAGTTCCAGATTTTTTTTTTTTTTTTTTTTTTTTTTTTTTTTTTTATATCAAGATTCATAGTTCAAGATTTTTCCATATACATTTCAGAAACAAAATATATCGAAAGGTACATTACCTTTCTCCCGAGTTTCGGCACCATGTAAAAAATATGTGTTCAAGAGATCAAGAGCATTTTAATGAAGCTGGGTGAGCATCATTTTGTTACACACGACACAACACAACTAACTCAAAAGTAAAAAACGCAGTTCGCTTCTGCACTACGAAACAACAACAATATATATATATATATATAACAAGCATGTGAGCGCCACAGATCACCGGCGCCTTACGCCAAAGCATATAGCAGAGAGGGGAAAAGGGGCCGATCAAGCATTTTCCAACAGCCGCTTTTTTTTTTTTTTTTTTTTTTTTTTGTTTGTTATTTTTTTAATATCAGAATTACAACCTGTAGCAAACAAATATGTTGTAGGATGTTCCATATGCTGTTATTAAAAAAACTGAAAATCATTCCATGATGCAAGAAACCAAGTTATTACAGTGTGTATAGTATATAAATTGCTTACATTTTTGGTGATTGTAGTACTGTCTATAAATCACTATTCGGTTCTTTAGTGATTTAAAAAAAATATGTTAGGAAAGGAAGCATCTCCAAAAACTTACCCTGTCTGAAACCTAGAAGACGTTTTTATGATTTGTGAATAAATGTAAATTTAAATTTTTCAGAATGTAATGTGCAATTATTTTTAGGTTTTTTGCATGTTTTTAATTGACAATATTTAAATTTTCCATTTTGGGGAAGCCATGAAAAAATTGCCAAAATGTGCTTCAACGGAGATACGCATAATAAGGTAATATGAGATATGCATATAGGCTGCCAATGTTTGCAACCTTTCACGTCAAGAAAAAAAAATTGGCCTCCAAAATTTTCGTGGCATACCTGAAACGGAAAAGTACATTTTAAAAATATTTACATCCATTCCAAGAATTTTTTTTTCAATAATTGTTATTATTATTTCGCATTATTAATTTAAATATCATTTTACAAATGCATGTATTCTGGGATACTGGTCAGTAGAAATTAAGACGAATGTGCTTCCATGAAATAGAAAACTCAATGGTATATGTGCGTATCTAAGGTGTACAAAAACTTTTTTTCAGAATTCGCTTACCCTTAGGGCTATTATTTGGCCAAATTGTCTCAATAACAATTGTGCTAAATTTCAACTCGATTGGTTAATGTCTTCAGTTGCCGCATTGGACCTAAATTTTGAAGAAAAAATTTAAAAGCAAACTTTTGAAAATTTTCTAAAAAATATAATATTTTTGATTCTTTTCCCTAGCACTGAAGTTTATTTTAATTGACTCAATAATAATTGTGTAAATTATTCGATCGATTAATATGTTCCGTTGCCTCAATGAGCCTAAAGTTTAAAAAAAAAAGTGAAAAAACAAGTAAATTTCTCCGACACTTTTTAGAGACATTTCAATCCTTTAATATTAATATTTTGCGTGTACATCAAGTCCGATAACGTAAGATATGTGTTTGTAATATCCATTAACAAATAGTAGCGCTGTAATCGCAAGCTTACGTTATTCCTCCTGATCTGACTCCTTGTGACTACTTTCTGAGGGGCACACTTAAGGTGATTCTCAAACAGCGAAAATGAAGTGTGAAGTCTCATGTCATCCTATGAGAAAATCTCTCTCATAACATCGATAGTTATTAACACTCAGTCTCGATTTTTCCCCACTATCCATCTAGTAACACGTTTTTAATGCCTTTTCTAAAATTTTGATATTAATTTTACTTAAGGAGGGGGGGGGGGAGGGGGTTGGGAGCTCCAGTCCCACTTGTTGAATATTTTTCAACATAAAATCCATACATTTATCATTTTTAATGTAAAAACGTCGCCTTTTAACATTAAGGTTATATCTATGACCACCCTCCCCTTAAAGAAAGCCTGTGTATGCTTTTACCTTGCAAAAAATTTGTGACACAGCATTTTACTTTATAGCTATATGAAATTAATACACTGTCACATACATCACACTTTCACCGAGTCATATAATGTATTAAAATGAATTTATTTCAATAATTTATCTTTTGCGTCACGCTATCCAAAAGGGCTTGTAAAATTTACGTAAAGATTCACTTTGTGTCATAGTAATCAAACTAAGTGAAATGCATAGGAAAATTTTGCTTTCCCTTTTGGATAGCGTGACACAAAAGATAAATTATTGAAATAAATTCATTTGAATACATTATATAGACTCAGTGAAAGTGTGATATATTTGACAGTGTATTTCATAATTAAAAGCATTGCTTAAATGCGTAAATCTTCTTTAGAAAATAAAACGAAAGTAATTGTAATGGAATTTAAAAACAAATCTTTAAAAATCACAGCAGGGCCTCGCTCAAAATTTGATATCATTATTTTTAAGACCCATATTTAAAATTCACATAGCTATAAAGTAAAATGCTGAGTCACAAATTTTTAACCCGTTAAGGGTTTTTGCATGGGGATATCATTACTTTTTAGGGGTATGGTCAGAAGATAAATTAGTTTCACAGGTGAATTTCAGTAGTTTGCTTGACACTCAGTTATGTAAATAAATATACAAATCTGTTTTCATGCAGTATCAGAGTATTTGATTAAAAAAGTCACAACAAGTTCTTTTGTAACATGTAACAGAAAATTGCGATGTTTTTGTTAGAATTTTATAATAAGAGGCATAATACGTATTATAATCAATAGTTTTTTGAGTAATTTTCTATTTATAATTTGGGTCGAATATTGATTAGTATCTCTGCCGTCATCTTTGATTTTATTTCATTAATTTGCATTCAGTTTAATGCCAAATGTAAATTAACTTGATACTATTAATTATATAACTATTGGGCCCCATCAGTGGCCGAGCGCATAGCGCTCTGAACTGGGAGACGAAAGGTAGCTGGTTCGAAACCAGGTTGCGTCCGCCGACCTAATCATTCAGAGTTTTCCGTGGTTTCCCCCCGAAACTTAGCGTAAATACGGGTTAGGACCCCTTAGAAAGACCCCACGGAGGGCATCCCACCTGTCGGCTTAGAGCCTACGTGTAGCTAATTGGCAGTTCCAGAACAACAACAACAATATAAAACTATTGGTTCTATTGTTTTAATGTATTGTGATTCATCAATTTGCATTCAGTTTAACGTTTCAGTTAAAATTATTAATTTAATAATCCCGTTCTTATTTAATGATAATCTAGTTACTCGTTCTATTGTTTTAATGCAATGTAATCTGTTAATGCAATGTTTGCTTTCAGTTTAAAGCTATCTGTAAGTTAAATTTTTAAATATATTATAATACACTAAGTTTTTAACTAAGTGATACAACTCAAAATAGTTAATTAAATTAATTAATGATTATAATCATTGCTAAAATAGAAAATTACTCAAAAAATTATTGTTTATAATCGGATATATGCCGCGTTTTTGAAAACTTACTTCATACCATGTTTTTTTTTTTTTTATCAGTTGATAAATTAATTTTTTTTTAGAGAATGTTTAGATGAACTATCAGTTTAAGAATTTGCGCAAAAAATCATTTACTTAAAAAAAAAAGTTTTGTAATATGAATTAAAATAGAATTCTCTCGAACCCCCTGAAAAGAAAAAAATTGCTTAAGGCTGTTGGTCTAAAAATTGGAACCTACTTCATACCCCGTGAGTAGAAACCAAAATAAACTAATTTAGTAAAAGGTTCACCCCCACCCACCCTTGAAAAAGAAAAGACCAGTGTCAGAAGAAAGCAGTTGCAACTAAATACATATACGTTTTCTCCAGCGTCAGAAGAATTTCGTATGTCTGCGAGATCAGCAATGCGCATGCTGTAGGTGGAAAAGAGACTGCGCGACCGACTGACTGAAAGAGGGAATCAATAGAACACTTGCTCGCAGAGCTTATCTCATTTATAAATCTTGCAAATTAGAAAAGAGGTATGTCTAAGAAATGAGTTATTTACCTTACCATTGCAGCAGAGTATTGATTAGATCAAGTCACACGAAAAAAGAAATTCGAAAAGAAAGTTGTCTGTTACCTTTGGTTGTGGGAAAACCCAGAAAGGAAATAATTTTATTATGTCAAATTCAGGATGCATAAAGACCATCAGGATAAATGCCCTTTTGTCAGATGTAAAAAACAAAGTTGAGCTAGAAGTAGGGGAGACCGGGGTTAGTTGTGCCATAGAGCTTCCAGACTGAGCCAATAAGTTATAGCACCTGTCGTGTCATGTCAGTGAACAGGTTGACTGTCTCACGTGTGCTGCGGATGTTTGGAAGTTTAGCGTTGTTTTGTTTTCGAGATAAAAATATTTATGTTGTTTTATATTACAGAAGTCTACGTTGGAATCATCCTTGCCACTAGGGATACTGAGGTATGTAAAATGCCGTAACATTTGACTGCTTGTGTTTTGAGCCGTTATTCTATGTACTTCATTTGTTGTTCATTCGAACATTTCGGAAACTAATGAATAAAGTTCAAAATGGCATAAGGCGGGGTTAGTTGTGATGAAGTCCTGGGGGCACGTTATGACAGTGCCACTGCTTGCCCCCTCATAATTTTTAATAACTGTTTGTAGGTTTCAGGAAAAATGGTACGAAATTACAAGAGGCGTACTGAAAGAGCCAGTGCCACTTTAGAAGATCATAAAAGGACTGCAATAGAAGTAAATTCCGAAAGATGCAGCGTCCGGCAATCGCACGCGAGTCTATTTTGGCCTTACGCCGAGCGACAGTGGACTGTCCTCCACCGATCAATAGATGGAGGAGGTATGAAATCGCATTAGTCATGGTCCCCAATTACCCTTTGTCTGTTTAATACTGGAGTATCTCCCTCTTTCTCTGCAGTGGGAAAAATTATTGCTTTGTTATTGTTGGAAAGTTATTGCTTTCAAGTGAGAATTGGCCATTAAAGTGGCCCCTTACTGGTGGGGCTAAGAGGGACGAATCGGGCAATGTAAGAGCCAACGTAGACTCACGTGCGATTGCTGGAAGCTGAAGGATATGAGGGGAGATTTTTAATAGTCAGTTTGCACGTGCAGGATTTGTAAAGGGGGGAGATGGTGCAGGGCGACGAATTTATTGGCTTTTAATGACCCGTCGGAATTCACCGACAATGGATAACCCGTGAAACCACAAAAGCAAGCCAAGCATGCAATGGGGGCACTTTTCTCCGCAATCCGTCTTCCAGATACTGAAAAATACACTGAATTCCCATTCTAGCATACGGAAATGCACTGAAGTGTACGTTGGCCTTAAAGGGGAGTAATTGGCACCCTTGTAGCGCAAAGGAACGGAATATCCTCAGAAAGAATCTATTCATGCTACAATTAGCTCATAACAAAATTGTCATGAAGGAAAGAGGAAAATATATTGCCTATATTGTAGTCTTTTAAGCATACCACTCTTCTTTTCTCGAGATAAACAACTCACAGTATTCAAATAGTGAACATTCTCCACACACACAACAAACAATAAGAAAGAGGGTCTGCTGGGAGCTTAGATGTGATATAACGAAATTTCGAATGGCTCAGTTTTAGTCTACTGAATTCACTTAAGTTGGATGCCTTTAATTTGTGAGCAGAAGTTTAAGTTTTGGGTTCTTTGTTTTTTGCGATCATGAATTCGTCCAGTTTAAAAAGAAAGAAAACCCAAAGTGAAATGTTTCCATCGTTCTTTGAGAAAAAAAATTAAAACCGATGATGGTGATCGTGCAGAATTAAAGAATGATGATAGTATGGACGGGCCCGGATCCTATGAAAAATCTATTGCACGGAAACCTACCTTTGAGGGTGCTGAATCTCAAGCTCATCCTCTTGATATTGGGCTCTACATTAACAAAGAGGTAAGCTTTACTTGATTAAATTCAAAATAACTTTACACAACAGAGGAGGTGGAATCACACAGACGTGGTTCATATAATTTATCACCAGTAAAAATCTTAATATAAAAAGATCTTTCACGTATAATCTAGCAGATGGTTGAAGTGTTTTCATAATTAGCCAAGAATTTTCTAAACATAGATAATCGTACTTGCATGTATACCATATGTAATGATCCTACATATAAAGATTATTTAAACCTATATCATAAGCTTATTATTACTGGCAACTATAATGTAGTCAATGATAAGAAATCTATCTTGCAGTACTAAATAGAAATATACATTACTTATTACATACTAGCTGCTTAGCCTGGTGTTGCCTGAGGCATTACGACGTAACCTGACTTAAAAATTATCTGCTACTCTAGTCAGCTAATAAGCTAGTCCTGTTTACGGGAATGAAGCTTATTTTCACAACACTAATGCATAAAGTAAATATTAATTTTAAAAAGATTGTTACTTATATTATTAAAATTACTTGAACTCAGTAGCATGCGGCCCATCCCTTTCTCACCTGTGATTTTAATTCCTAAACCCAGATTTAACCTGTTAGCTCCCACCGTTTCAAAGAGTCAACACCGAAGATTCTCTTCTGTTCCCAGCATTGTTACCCAGATTGGTCTTGGTTTTTCAGTGTCTGATGGAGCCACTGTTGCGCTTTTGCAACGCAGGACTCCAGCGGAGCATTCATAGATTCATGTTGCGAGGTACAGACGTTGTACCTAGGGTATCTTATACGTTGTACCTTTGCAACGATTGGGGGGACCAAGTTAAATCCGGGTTCAATGGGAGGGTTTATCTCGATAACAATGGAATAAAATCAAATGGACATTTTTTCTTTTCCGAACGCACTCACCACTTAGGTACGCACTGCTAATAACCCCAAAACTTATAAGTGAATTGCCCCATGCCACTGATTGACTGGGCTCTTTCTGTAGTGGAACAATATAAAAGCTTCTGTATGGTATCTGAATTGATTTAAAGAGTGCAAATTGATAATAAACAAAGTTAATGCCTGGGAAATAAAGAAATCATTTCTGAATTTACTGTACTTAAATGTGAATCAAATCAGTTTTATCGTTGGTGATAAATTTAATAATATATATAATATTTTAAAAAGAGATTTAGATAAAATTATTTATAATTTAATTATTGATTATATTTTCCAATTGAAGCATTTAAATTATTGGAATATTTTTGTTCCGGAAGAAGTATACAGGGTGTCCAGCCTTAATGTGACCCAATAGCTAATTCCCGAACTGTTCGGTTCAGATATGCACTTCCAATTTGAAAAATGTTTTTAAAAAGGTAAAGAATGTTTTTACGTGCTTTTCGAACCAAAAAACCCATTTAGAAAAAAATTACAAAAACTAAATTTTTATACAGTCCCCAGGTCCTATCATTTATATTAAGGAAAAGATGCAGTACACAAAAACAAAGTAAACACAAAGTTTCATTTTATTACGATAAAAACTGGCCGAGTTATGGAACTTAGAAAATTATACATTTCATCCATTTTCTCGACGGTCCCTTACTAGCTTCTTTCATACTAGATTTACAAAGTTCCATAACTCTGCCAGTTTTTATCGTAATAAAATGAAACTTTTAGTGTTTACTTTGTTTTTGTGTACTGCATCTTTTCCTAAATATAAGTGATAGGACCTGGGGACCGTATAAAAATTTTATAAAATAATATTACTTCATAATATATATATTATGAAGTAATACCATTTTAATAGAGTAATAACTGTACAAAGTAATAACTAATTTTATCACAAAAAATAGTTATGACCAGGGGTCGATTAGCCAAGTTGGGGGCCTTGGGCAAAAGCTTCTGGGAAATATTTCAGCCCCAGCTCCCCTGGTTTCTATGTCCCTAAATAGACCTACAATCTATGTATGTGAGCTGATGTATAATTTTGTGAATTAATTTCTTCAATAACTTTTTCAATTGATATGTTTCATGTTAGTAGTATGATAATTGTATATAAATAATAACTTGTCCGTTCGTGCCTCTTCAGGGGGAGATCCCCTGAACCCCCCTAATTTTTTAGTTTCATTATTGCCATATTAAAACGATATTAATTGACTTTGTCATTTTATCGCTCACCTTTCGCGTATTTCGCCTGGTAACTATGTTGAAATTTTTAGGAGTATAACCTATTTATAGAAAAATAAATGTGATGCATGTATTTTTATTCTACAGCTTACGAAATATTGTAACAATAGATTAAAGCTGTTGAGAACTAATAGTATTTAAATACATGTGAAGCATATTCTACAGGTTACGAAATATTTATTGTAACAATAGATTAAAGCTGTTGTGAACTAATAGTATTTAAATACATGTAAAATTAAGTCATACTTTTATGTCGCATTTTTGGGACACATTTTTCAATAAAGGGTGTTGAGAGATAAAATGACAGTCATTAATATTTTAAAATTTCTATTTAATTAAAAATTGAATGGGATTTATTAATTTTTCTTTTCAGTATTATGCTTTGGATATATTTTGTAAGAATACACGATATGCAGAGTTTGTGTGTATTTATTAGAGCTATGTTTTATTAAAAAGGTTTTTAAAAGAGATTTTTTTTTTAATGAATAGAATAAATATGAACACAAGCCTGGAATTAGAACACCTGAATGTATTTTATTTAGTGTTAAGAAACAAAAAACTCCAAGCTCCCCCCCCCCCCCCCCAATCTCAGAAAGCGGTCGTTAACGATTAGAGGCTTACGGTTTTCCGTTGTTTTTTTTCCCTTATAATAATGTATAAAGGCTTATAACTAGCAATTTTATTACAATAATACATTTTTATAATGACAAATGTTATTTGATTGATTTGCATTACACTGAACAATTGAAATTTCTGTAAGACAAATGTCTAATAGTTAACGTTAAATTTATGCAAAAGTGCCGGGGGAGGGGGGGGGGATATCAATCCCTATATCCCCCTGGCTATACGCAGGCTTTCCAAAAGGGGGGGGGGGGATATAGGGTATTCCCAGTGATTCTGTGCTTTCTGGGGGCCTGAAATTAAAATTTCAAATGTTTTCTGTATAGGTAAAATTCGCAGAACATTTCTTCCGGGGGGGGAGGATGGGTGCTGAGTGCTTGTCCGAGATGACCACCCCCCCCCTCCCCTACAAAAACTTATATGGGTGTCATTTATGGGGGCTCTGGGAACAGCAACATGATCGTTTTATGGGGAGATATGATCTCCCCCCCCCCCCCCGAGGTGGAGTAATTTGGACCCCCCCCTAAAAAAAATTTCTGGCTGCACTACTGATTTTAACATATACAAATTATGTATGTGTCGCAATGTGCCCCAAGTATGTCACTGATAGCCCTGTTACAGGCAAGTTGTGCAAATTTCGAGGTTACGCAAAATTCATTTTATGTTATGAAAAATGTTAATGTTAATTTTATAAATATATTATACAAGAGTTACTCTAAGGTTTGATAAAATGAATGTTTCACTTTAGTAAATCTTGCGGCTAAAATAAAAAACGTCGAAAATGTCACTACTAGGCCCAATCTCCCCTACTTTTGGAGACAGAAAATAAGAATGAAAAAAATCCGAAATTTCTAAATATTTTATTAAAAATTAAATTTAAAAAAATATGTTTGAATGATTACTTAGGTATTAGTACGCAGTTCCATAAATATTAGAACGTACAAAATTTTTTTGCTTGGCCATCAAATGCTTATATTTCATTAAGTGACCACCCCCCTTAACGACAGATTTTTCATGGAACGAAGGGTGGACGCTCTCGAGAAGTTTCACTGTATGTACGTGTGTGTGCAGTTGTGCACATATGCATGTGGTGCAGGGGCATAGCCGGGGATAGGGGGGTTACAACCCCCCTGATGAGGAATTTTTTTCCCCGTAGAAAATGTGTATTCTTCACTCCCTTATCACACACACGCATATATATTTGTGAGTTGCAGTAGTCATACCCCCCCTATGAAAAATTTGTGGCTATGCCACTGTTGTGGTGTAATGATTGAAAAACTTACTGAGTATAAATCCTTGCTAACATTTGAAAACTGAGATAAAAGAAGTTATTTTCAGAAAAATAAAAAACAATCATCTACATTCACTTATCAAGCGTTTGTATTCACAGTTGACTGTTTATAATGAAGACTAACAAAAAGAAGAATTCAGTTTAATAAAAATACACAGAAGTGTGCATTTATAAAAAACACTTCTCCCTGTGTGTAGGAATACATATATGTATACATTTGTAAGCCCCCCCCCCCCCTGTAAAAATGGTCTAGGTATGGCCCTGACTCTAATAGTAAAATATTAAGAGTGGTAACAGATGAATGGAAAGTCTTAAAAGAAATTTTGGAAAACATTTTATCGGATCCAAATATGGATGAAACTTTGATTCAACATGCAAATGGATTTTTGAATTATTTTAATGATTTTGGATTCACACTTTGATCCTTAATTTTTGATTTTTTTTCAACAAGCAGACGTTTCATACGACATTCTAAAAAAAAAAAAAAAAAAATATCTTTGTTAGAAATTGTGTCCAGCACGTCAAGGCAATTTGGAACATCATAACCAAAACTAATGAGGACACATTCAAACTTTTTTTGAAATAGTGAATTCGAAAACAGAAATTGTTTTCAAAAGACAAGATGGCTTCCAAACTCAAGATGCATTTCAGAAATTTAAAACATTGTATTTTGAAATTTTAGATACCATAGTAATGGAATTTGACATAAGATTTAAAGATAGTGAATGTTCATATTTTCTTTGTCTTGCCGATTCTTCAAAGTTTGAGGACTTTTGCATAAATAACATCCCAGAAAATGCTTTAGAAAGTCTGAAAAACTCTTATCCAAATGTGATATTTAAGACTTACAAATGAATTAAAATTGTTTTATTCAGATTTATCATACAGGAATTGTAGTGTGCAAGAAATAATTAAAAACATGCAGGATGATAATGAAGGAAGGACATTTTCCAAGAAGTATATAAACTCCTGTGTTTGATACTGACAATTCCTACTACAAGTGCAACAACTGAAAAAAGTTTCTCTTGCTTAAAGAGAAATAAAAATTCTTTAAGAAATTCCATGTTTGAGGAATGATTCATGGCATTATCAACTCTGTCAATCAAACAGGGAATAATTGATGAACTTCTTAAAACAATGTAATTTTATAAGGACATCAATGACCGATTTGCAAGTTTAAAAGAAAGGAGGATTGATTTGACATAAAAAAAAAAAAAAAGTTCTCTTTTTTCTTTTCATGTTATCATTACAAAAGAAAAAATGTTCAGAGACAGATTAATGCAATTTTGTGGGTGGGAGTGGCTAGTTGAAATTTATGTCCATTTTATGGAAGTAAAATAGGATGTCTTACATTTTTTTTGTGTAATTTCTTTTTTTCTCAGAGAGGGCTTAATCTGCCAGTGTTCGAATTCAGTAAAAAACATTAAAGATTTTCCATTCCTGTCCACAGGAAGGGGGGTGGAGGTGTCATATGTTTCAGGCTGAACTAATATTTTTGACCACGGGCCGCCACTGCTTTAATATTTCAGCTTTAAAATGTCCTAAATTCCACAATTTATTTTTTGAATCTACCATTTATTAACAAATATATTCAAAACTGATCTGTCAAATTGGTAACTAAGTATGGGGAAGTGGAAAGTAAAAGCAACCATTCACAAATTCTGGAAAGTGTACCGTTTTTGAAGATTTTCGATATCCGGTTTCACAAGATTATATTCTATAAGAAATACAATCCCATATTATGCAAAATCCACGACATAATAAGCATTCAAGTAGGATGAGCTGTATGGGCTTTTCTTATTCTTAGGATGCACAGACTGGTGCAATCATTTAGAATATAGAGGTAGGAGTAATTTTGCAAAAACTAGATAAATAGGCTAGCTATTAAGTATATTTACCACTAAGCTTTTTGTTTCATTCGTGTTATATTCATAAATATAATTAACTTAATAGAGTTAAGACAGTGAGAAAAATTTAAAAGACAGCCGTGCTCTTGAAATTAAATTTGAAAAATATTAATTGTAATAACAAGATATACCATATTTTCCTGTATGTAATCCACAAGACCTGTTTTTTGCATAAAAAGAAAAAAGCACTGCATAATCTGCAGCAATTTTCACCTGCGAGTAATCTAAAATATATACTGCCGATAATATAAAAAAAGTATACACAACATAAAAATATAAATAACAAATTGTACTGTAAAAACAAAAGAAATAGATGCTTTTCTTAAAACATTTAATTTAAATAAATACATGGATACATTCAAAATGAAAAAGAAAGTACTACTACCTTGAATAATCCTAAATATATTTATAATAATCAAAAACCTTCAAACTCAGAGTCATCAGGATCAGAAATGAATAAATTCATGGCATCTTCACTTAACATAGTATTGTCAGAGTCACTAAGTGAGTCTATTGTTAGAGTCATTTTCATCAACAATATTGCATTTCTGAAATGTGTTTTTTATCGTAGTTTTCGAGACATCATTCCACGCTTTCAAAATCCAGTCACATTTTCATATAATGCACCCTTCAATTTTCCTGTTTCATAAAATTCTTTTCTTCATCAGACATCCATTTTTCCCATAATTTCCTAACTTTCGATTCAAAAAAGATCTGTTAACTCCGTCTAAAGGTTGTAATTTTTTGGTCAATCCTCCAGGTGTTGCACTTTTTGCAGATGCAGACTTCAGGGCATTTTGGCATTTTTAACATTGTCGCTAAGATGTGCTTTCATCGAGTCTATAATTAGAAAAGCTTTAGAAAGCAAAAATGCATCGTTTCATTTTCGCCAGATGCTCTGTAGCCATGACATCATGATTTCTTCATTCATCCAGCCTCTCTCATTTACACGAATTTCAACACCTTTAGGAAAATTTTCTCTCAGGAGAGTTTTCCTTTTGAATATTAGCATCGGCAACAATTTTAAACCATTTGCAGCACAGCATATAACTACTGTAAATGAAGTTCTTTCATTTCCTGTTGTATTTATAGGAATACTACTTGTTACCTCAACATCAACAGTTTTGGTAGGTGGTATAATAAATGACAATGGAACTTCGCCCATGTTAATAAACAAATCAGCTGTAAAATTATTTCCGAGAATAATTCTTTTTTTTTTTTTTTTTTACAAAATGTCGAAGTCATCTGGTAATTTCTGGCCGACTACGAACAGCTAAATTGTTCCTTCTCAAACCTGTAGTACCATGTGGGCCCACCAGAGAAGTTTCCAATATTCATTTTGGATGCAATAAGTTGAGCTTTCATCCTTATATTTATTGTAAAGACAGATCTCCCATTTTCTCTCTTTCAAACTCCATTTAATTCTTCCTCTAATTCTGTCCAGTGAGGTTTTCCACGGCGATTAGCTCTTCTACGTCAGTCGCATTTTTCAAAATCAGTCTCCCCCTCCCCTCCACAATCGAATATTTGAGACGTCAATGTTAAACAATCTGGCAGCTTCCCGATTTCCTACTTCTGTAGCCTTTGCTATAACTTTTAGTTTAAAATCTGCCGTGTGTCTTACATGCTTTTGTTTTAACTTGACGACATATGAACCTGAATATTTTCAGGATGAAACAGCTCAGGTCAAAACTGAATTCGAAATGACAGTAGCGAGAGCGACAATCATACAGGAAGAGCATCGATGCATTCAGGGATGCATTGTAGAAGAGCTAGATGAAATTTGCCTGCAAGATAGCGCAGCGAGTCATAATCATTAATTTTTTGTTTTGCGCATGCTCGTGCTTGCAGTATATTGAGGCAGGGAAGCTGCTTATGCTTTGCATTGTCAGAGAGTGCCAGAGCGCTAATTATTAAAACGGGGTGGAGTATTTTCCTTTGAGAGGCTGACGCAATTTCGCCGGTCTGCTGAGTCGTGAAAGCTTTCAGCGTCATCTGTTGTTTATTTTTAAAACATAAACGGCATTTCTTTCTAAACTTCATTTGTTAGCTATTCTGATGGAGAATGTTTTCTATCAGATTATCCGTGGCGGCATGTAATACACACAACGAAATTAGAAATTTTTTTAACACAAACTGCAGATTATATACAGGAAAATGTGGTAAGTTGGCCAAATAATTGATTTTTGAAATGTAACATTGTCCACATATCTTTGTTTATATGAAAGACATGTGGATCAATTTGCAGATGTCTTGTCAACCCATACAATAAATATTAACCTTAAATAACAACTTTCCAAGGAACAATCAGAAATTTATATTCTGAATTTTTATTAAAACAAAACTTTACAGATTGTTTAAAAAAATTAAAAACACAATAGCCAATTTCCAGTTAAACATCCACATAAAACACTTTAAAATTTGACATACGGATTTGAAAAAGCATTAGTACACCAACATATCTATACAGAGTTGTCAACCTACCAAACACAAAAATAGGGGGAATTTTCTTCAAAGAAAAAGTTTAGATAGCTAAATTAGATTGAACCATTATTAGTACACTTAATTTTCAATACAATAAGTTTGCATTAACACTGGTGACAAATTTTGTCTAGTTTAAACAAGAAGTTTCAAATACTTTTTCATGACAAATGCCTTGAAAACATGTTTAGTATACAAAATATTTTCTAGCATGTCATAGATACTTCATTTAAAGTTATTCCTTGTTTGCCAACACTGAACACTTTTGAAAGAACAAAAAGTTTTTTTTAGCTTCCTAATTAAACAACTGGATTGTCAATTTCAATATTTCTAAATCTTATAACTATGAAATGCAAACTGCCATAATAATGATCAAATGATCACTTATTGCATCATTATCACTATCTAAAAAACCTAATTTAAAAAAATTTAGATTTTAAAATAATTTTGAAAAATCTTTATTCCAAATTGCGCTTTTTACTTTGCAGCAACAGCATATTTAAAATTCACGCATTGGCAAAATACCATTAATTTTTAGTGCTGCAAAAATTGTATAATAATGTACATTTTCTGGGGGGGGGGGTGTACTATATATTAGTGAATTTCTCTAAAGAGGAAAATACTAAAACTTATCAAAACACTAACTTCCATAAAATATTTTCATTCCTACAAGAGACAGCACTCAGTATGATAAAATTTTTATGAATGACTTCAAATTAAGAAAATCACATTTTTTAGAGAAGTGATAAAACTACATACAAATCAAGAAAAATGGATGAAAAATTGGTTTAGGGTTGAGGGGATGAAAAATGAAGTCTCCTACCTGAACTGGAAGAATTGGCAACTCTGAATAGATTAAATATATATGTATATACTTTTTCTTTTTTCAAATTACAAAACTGTACTTGCATCAGGAGATCCATATATTGATATTGCCATTCATATGACTTAGTGACATTTGAGAAAATAGTGACTAAAGACATTTATATACATTAAAAACTTCAAATATAAATATTTGCAATAAAAATATTTAACATTTTCACATCACTATTATTGCACTGGTAAAAAAAAATAAATACATGAAAAAAGAAAAAGAAAAAAAAATTAAAAGCTTCATTGTATTTTTTAGTTCAGAAGCCTCATTTTAAATCTTTAAATTTGCATTACCAGGCAAAATTTATGAAGCAAAATTTTGCCACGGAACAACTTAAGATAAATGTATAACAAGTCTCATTTTACACAAAGAGTAAGCCATGGTAATTTAAAGTTTGAAATTTTAGTATATACTTTGCTGTGAAAGTATAATTGAATTCAACCCTTTCCAACACAAATATTTGTATATTTTCACAAATGCCTGCAGTGATGACTTAATTTTCAATGCTAACAATGAAAATCAGTTTAAAAAAATGTAAACTATATGGAAATGGTAAATTAATTCTCTAATACATTTTAGAATTTGTAAATATCATATGCAGTACAAGAAAGAAAATTTGACAAACCTTTGTGAATTTTTATAATCAAGAAAATGTTAGATTGGTAACATTGAAAATGACACAGCCCTTGAAAAGGTTAAGTATAAAAACTTTGTATTTAAATGATATCTTATGTTTATTTTAGCAACTACAATGCTTTCAACTGTTTTCCCTTTAAAAATGGCTTACTTAGAAAAAACAGCAATGACACAAGTACACTTTAAACATGTATGAGCAAAATATTAGACAATTATCAGTACACAATTTCAACAAATGCATAATGCTTATATGAAACTAATGTAGATTTATTTACAAATTAAGTTCTGCAACAATGTACTAGAAATTTTATATTTGGTATGTTAAGTAAACTACATAGAGTAAAAGCTGCTCTTCACTTCAACAATGACTTTATACAAATGATATGAGAGGGAAAGGGGAAAATAATCATAATACAAAAAACACCTCAGCTTTCAATGAAAAAATATACTTCTGAAATTCAAATGGTCAACATCTTGACAACTGATCAAGTGATGTCTTGACAAATTATTACTCTTTTCAAATAGAAAAAGTGCAATCACAAAGTTTAAGGCACTAGCATTATAGAAAGGGATATATTAAAGTGTATATTTTCATACAAAATGTTAGCAAACATTTTTTTTTTTTATGACATACAAGCAGGAAAATGAGAAATGACATAAATAGTGATACCCCCAAAATGCAAATGTTCTTAAGTTAACAGCTCCAAATGATAAAAGAAAATCGGGGAAAAAAAAAAATGTTTTAGACATAATTAAGTGCCCAACAACTATTTTTACAAAAATCCCAAGAAAAACTTAAAACAAGGGCAGACTACAATGTAACTTTATACTAAATAAGTTGAGTTAAAAATCACATAAAAGCTCACACACACAACACAAATTTAATAAATTTAACTGATCATTAGGAGTAGGAGAAACTGAATATCAATATAAACTAACATGAGAGAACAATGAATATGAAATACGTATTTCATTTTTACATAGATTGCAAAAGTTACAATACAGCACTTATAAAGATAATATACATTCTTAGGTATTTATATTGACTTTCAAAATGATACTGTATCACATGCATATATAAGAAATAATGAGAGTTAGAGAAACACCCAAAAACTTGCCTTTAGAATATTAATACTTAACATTAAATAACAATTGGCAAACTCATTTGTGCCCAGACTACTACAATCACTTATACATTTTTTACTAATACCTGCAATAGATAAACTTTTCACAAACTGTATGAGCAATAGGAAAACTTCATGTCTCACTTTGTCATCTGAAAGCATTTTGTGAAAATAAGATTTAATGTTCATGAATTAAGGATAGGAAAACTGAATAACACTTATGAATTTCTGAGATTAGCAGTGAAAATGTTAAAAGTTGGGTGTTCTACATACAGGAAACTGAGCATAAAGGATTATGGTCATATTCTAAAGCAGCATGTATAGGGAATAAATACTCAGAAAGTTGAATAATTATATGTAGATATAATAGAAATGGTGTGAAAAAAGATAATTTCTTTGAAACCAAATACACCTTTTAAAAAATAAAATTAAAATCATGAGAAATATTAAGTTTTGTACTGAAACTTTCATAATTAAACTTTGCTAAGATTTTTTTTTGCACTTGACTGTAGAATCACTGGGATTAAGAAATGAAATTTTTAAAAGCTATCCAACTCTAAAATTTTTTCCAATTTATGAAGATTAAATTTTATACATTTCTTATGAAGTATGCAGTGTAAAAGTATGTTACCTTTAAACGACACATTAAGCAGCTAGTATTTTTTAATTATCAGCAAATATGTTCTGCTGGAGTCAAAAATTAATTTTTTCAAATATTCTTGAGAGGATATGTCTTTATAAGATAAAAATGCATTTTTCTAACACCTAATAATCTCTTTATTAGAACTTTAATTTTTTCATATCACATTTTTAAAAGTATAATCAATGTTAGAATATAACTGATAGAAAGAGAGCATATACATGCTTTATCTATATACATGTACACACACACACACACACAAAGCACATCTGCCCTTGTATTTTTCAAGGAACATCACAAATGTTATCCACATGATGGAAAATGCAAAAGAATATGACAGTATTTTACAAAAATCTACTATGTAACTATTTTACATATTTCAAGAAAATCTATGAAGCTCAATCATAATGGAAATAGTTGTTTCAACAGATCCATGAATTAAGGAATGGCTTATCAAAATATCACAATCATACTTGCAAATATCTTGCAACCTACATTCGAATTTCTAATTATATACGTGATGTGAAGTTGGCCGGAAACAGCCCCTTTTTTCCATCAAACACACCCATCAGCCATCCTTCTTCCTATTGTGAATAAAAATGTAATACAATATGAAGTATAACATTATCAAGTGATTCTCTAATAAATAAGCAACATTTAAATAATTCAAGCAAAAAATCAATTACAAAGTAAATAGCAAAAACGGCACACAAAAACTTTTTAAGACAAAGTAAAAAAGATTGCAACATTTAAGTTTGAATATTATTGTTTAATTCGAGATTCTTGATACTAAAAACTCGACACAATCTAACTTAAAACACAACAGTTTATTCAACTATATTAAAATTAACCAATAAAATACAATTTTTCAAACACTCGAATAAATGGTTCCCAAGAACCCGAACATTTTCACCTCGAAACCATGAGACAACTGAACTATTTATACAATTTACAAGTAGTCCAGGGTTGCAGTTAGGCGATGAAAAACTCGGCAAACCACATGAGAT
Organism: Cheiracanthium punctorium; assembly: GCA_038373885.1. Lineage (NCBI taxonomy): Eukaryota > Metazoa > Arthropoda > Arachnida > Araneae > Cheiracanthiidae > Cheiracanthium > Cheiracanthium punctorium. Next base: position 78,869 of record JAWZYV010003597.1, on the reverse strand, counting down.
GGCCGAAAGCTTGCCAACTCGCCAACATACTGCCCACTTTGCACTGTTTATACAGGCAACGAACCAGTAATATATTTTAAACTAACAATTAAACTACATACTAGATAATACTTCAATGATTAATGGACTGTACAAATACCAATATAAATTAAGCATACCAAATATACAATTAAATCCATAAAAATACTATAACGAAAAATCTATCAATTATACTTTTTTTGTTGTTTAACTCTAAATCTATTATAAATTCAACTCATATTTACATTCAAACAGTATTCCCATAAATTGTATTAAAAACAATAAGTACACTCACAGTTCAGTCTCTTATTGGTAATATGCAAAGTTTATTTACTGGCCTTTTAAAAATGCTTGAGGCAGTTCTTATATCGCAAACCCTTACCTTTTCGTCTTTACCATAATATACTTTAACTACTCGGCCGATTATCCATTTAGAGGGGGGAACACCATCTTCCTTCACAATTACCATTTCTCCAACTTTAACGTTATCTTTTTTATCAGTCCACTTGGTTCGATTTTGTAAATGACTTAAATATGAATTTCTCCATTTCTTTCATATAACCTGTACATTTTTTGTAACTTGATGCCATAATTTTAAGCTATTATCCTTTATTTCGCCAATGTCAGGTTCAATTAAATAATAGGTCTGCCAATTAAGAAATGTCCTGGCGTCAATACCTGCAAATCATCAATGTCAGAAGTTAAGGGTGTTAATGGACGCGAATTTAAGATTCCTTCAATTTGTGTAACAATAGTTAAAAACTGCTCGAAGGTTAATTTAGTGTTACCTACAACCCGTTTCAAATGAAACTTGAAAGACTTTACTCCCGCCTCCCATAATCCAAAATTGGGTGCCCTGGGAGGCAAAAATTTCCAGTCAATGTTTTCAGAGCTCAAGTAACCCGCCAAAGTCTCGTTAGGTTTAATTAACATGTTTAATAACCTCTTGATTTCATTATTTTATCCAACAAAATTTTTAGCATTATCCGAAAATAATTTTGAACACTTTCCACGACGAGCAAAAAAGCGCTTTAGAGTAGCTATGAAAGCCTCGGTTGTTAGGTCAGTTACTAATTCAAGGTGGATTGCTTTGGTCACCATGCATATAAAAATGCATACATAAATCTTTTGGTAGGTACCCCTTCTTTGGTTTTTGTACTTAAGAAAGGGACCGCAAAAATCGACCCCTACACAATTGAATGTATAGTTTGGGGTTATTCTCTCCGTAGGCAAGTCCCCCATCAACTGTTGCTGCGAGTTAGGTCGACATTTAAAGCAAATAACACATTCATGATAACCCTCTTGCAATTATTACGGCCATTTAAAGGCCAAAACTTATTACGAACTTGATATAATAAAGATTGAGCACCACAGTGCAAGTATTTTATATGAAAATAGTTAAGGATAATGAAGTTTAATTTAATATTGGGTACTAAAATAGGATACTTCTTGTCATAAGTTAAATGTGAATTTCCTAGTCGACCGCCTACTCTAATAAGTCCATATTTATCTACAAAAGGATTTAATTGCTTAAGTTTACTGTTTTTAGAAACTGTACCATCTGACAGGAGATCCCTCATCTCTTCCTTAAAAAATTGCTGCTGAACCTGTAAGAGTAGAAATGTTTCTGAATTGTTAATTTCTTTAGCACTTAAAGGCCCTGTAAACTTTCCTCGAGGATGCTTCACATTATGAATGAATTTAAAAACAAAAGATAATATGTGAAGAATATTAACATAATTATTACTCAAATTTAATAAATGATCAACAAGAGGATTAAGGTTTACAGACAATATTGAAAAGTTTTGAACACTTACAGTTTCTTCCAATTTCCTAGATTTAATTCATGGACAAAGTCTTTGTCACACAAATCAAGTTTCAAGTCCCCATCAGGAACAAAGCTCTCAATATATAGAAAAGAAGGTCCAGTCCACCATAGCTTACTCTTTAACAAACTTTCAGGATCTAAACCTCTGCTAATTTGGTCGGCTGGATTTTCGGATGAAGGAACATAATGCCAATGGATACAGTTCTTGTATTGTAGTTACCCTGTTTGCCACAAAGGGTTTAAGGTTGACAACATCAGCTTTGATCCAGGCTAAAACAATTTGCGAATCCAACCATAGTAGAACGTTAGTAATGTTCAGTTTTAATGCAGTCAGCACTCTTTTCATTAAATGAGAAAGCAAAATGGCAGCACACAACTCGAGTCTTGGAATTGTGGTGTGCTTGAGAGGGGCAACTCTAGATTTACTTGCTACTAAAGATACCGTCACTTTCCCTTGGGCGTTCAACGATTTCAAATAGATCACTACTCCAAAAGCGGATTCCGAAGAATCAGAAAATCCGTTTAGCTCCCCAATAGCTGGAGTACTGCACAATATTTTTCTATCAATCTTTAAGTCTTTAATTAAATGTAAAGCAGAAATGAAACCATGCCACTCGTTCACTTCTTTTGAAGGAAGAGGATTGTCCCAGTTAATTTGTAAAGACCAAAGCTTTTGCATAAATATTTTTGCTTTAGTCAGCAATGGACCCAATAAACCCAGTGGGTCGAAAATGCGAGCAATAACTGATAAGACTGTTCTTTTTGTAAATTTAGAAAGTTCTTGAACTTTAATATCAAACTTAAAACAATCCTCAAGGGGTTTCCATCTTATGCCTAAACATTTTGTTTCGTCTGGAAATTTAAAACTAATCACCATTATTCATGCAAAGCTCGGTACGATTTGCATGCCACTTATGAAGTTTCATCGAACATTTATCCAAAATATCAGTAAGCTCATTTTGGAGAGCTTTTGTGTATTCTAAGTTCTCACCTCCACTCAAGCAATCGTCCATATAAAAATCTGCCATGAGAACAGCAGCGGCTTTCGGAAATTTTGCACCTTCATCAAAAGCCAATTGCTTTAAAGTACGCTGAGCCAAATACAGAGCACTAACTGTACCATAGGTAACAGTATTTAATTGATGTCTTTACAGGTGCATTTTCCGATTCCTTCCAAACTATTCTTTGAAGTTGCCTTTGTTCAGGGTGGATCAATATGTTCCTGTACATCTGCTTTATGTCTGCAATAAATGCATATTCATGTTTACGAAACCTAGCCATTATCGCGAACAATTCCTCCTGAATAACTCCACCATTTAACTGAATGGAGTTTAAAGAATGTCCCGAAGTGGTCAAGGCAGATGCATTAAAAACCACTCTCAACGGCATAGTTGACTTATCAAGACGATAAACTCTGTGGTGTGGCAAGTAATAAACAGGATGAGGTTTGCCCTGGTCAGTAATTTCTGACATATGGCCTAGTTCAAAATATTCCCTTAAAAAGCTTTTATACAATTCCAAATAATCTCTATCTCTATGGAATCTGTTCCCCAACAAATTCAATCTTTTGACTGCCATATCCCGAGAATCTCCTAAACAAGACTGATTCTCCCTAAATGGAATTTTGACTATATATCTGCCTTTAAGATCTCTCTCTGTGTTTTTCACAAAATGCTCCTCACAAATATTTTCTTCAACTGATTTAACTCTAGGTAATTCTGCACTCTCCATATCCCAAAACCTTTTCAAAGTTTTATTTAAATTATCTTGTTCACTTACGAAACCATAATAAAAAGTATTGTTTGTTTCCCTAATTTTAGCAGAACCGCTTAAAAAAAAAACCAAATACACTATCAAAAAGAACTATTTTACCTTCATTTAATTCTAACTTCTTTGTATTCAGTAAACTGAAAAAGACCTCTCCCCCCAAAAGTATATCAATTTTTGAAGGCTTAAAAAACAATGGATCAGCCAAAACAATATTTCGCGGAATGTTTAATGACTGGACATCTATATTTTGTACAGGACAAATGTCAGTAATTTTAGGAATAGAAAAAAACTCCAAGTTTCTTTGAAAACTGCCAGATGAATTAGAAATAGTAATATTAAATTTTGACTTGACAACTGACATTTTGTCATTTATCGTACTAACTGAAACACTTACCGACTGTGGTTTCATATTCAACAGTTGCGAAACCCTATGACTTATGAAATTGCTCATTGATCCGCTGTCAAGCAAAGCACGCACTATGTCTATTTCCATTAGAATCACTAATATAAACAACTGCTGTTGATAAGACTACACATTTTGAATGAGCAAAAGCACTAGCTGTAAATGTCTCACTCATCCCATCTAACTGATCTTTTGACGACGAAGTAAGGGGAGGGGGTACAGGAGGATTACCTGTAACTGAACTCTTATCCCTTTCCTCCACCGAAGAATTAAAATGCAAAAGACTATTATGCTTATGTTTACAGAATTCACAACTTACAGAATTCTCACTTTCAATCCACAGTTATTAACTCGGTGAGATTTTTCCAAACACAAAATGCAGAGACCCCCACTCCTAAGCAAACTGATATCTATCCCTTGGCAGCATTTCCTTAAATACAAAACAATTGGATAGATTATGGAATTTTTTACACATTATGCAGCCACTAGCTTCAGAGCCAGACTTTATTAAGAGTGATCTAGATTTGTTTGAATTTGAATTAACAACACGATAATTCATATTAGATTGACCACCCACACTTTCCAAGTACAAACATCTTTTTTCCAAAAAATCAATGAATTCAGTCCAAGAAAGAATTTCCTTAGTTGTCAATGACATTTCGAATGCTTTTCGAGATTCAGCATCTAATTTCTTCACTATTAAATTAATCAGTAATGCATCTGTTAAATCATTCGTTTCCAGTTTCAACAATTTTAAAGCTCTAATACTCTTTAACAAGGTGTCAATTAAGTTACGCAAATCCTTAGCTGAATCATTTCTTATTTTTTCAATAGACAGTAAAGCATTAATATGGGTATTTATAATAAGCCTTCTATTCTCAAACCACTCCTTCAAAGCACTAAATAAGGACGCATATGTATCATCTTGAGCCTGTACCTGTTTCGCTGTTCCAATTAAAGACGACTGCAAGTAAAACAGCTTCTGGTTTTCATTTAGAGCTTTTTGATTATCAATAATTGATAGAAATTGGTTTTTAAAAGTAAACCTATCATCAAGCCTTCCAGAAAATTTAGAAAGCTGAATCTCTGGCAACTTTATATTTTCAATTGCTTCAGTTTTAACAACAAAATTAGAGACAGGTTTTTCTCAAATCAAACAGTAAACCTTCTAGACGTACCTCTACTCCTTCGAGCACTTCTTCAACTTCTAGCAAGCCTTTTTCGACTTCATTTATTTGAGAGTCGTCGGCGATACTATAATATTCTATTTTCAATTCTTCAAACGATTTACGAATTCTATCAGCCGAAGCTCATTTTGATGACACTGAGCGCTCCAGAGCAGGTATGTCTAAATCCAAACTGTCCAAAAAAGATATCGGTATTCTCAGTTGAGACTTCAAACCTCCACGTCTTCTATTTAGAACCTTCAAATCTGATGCCATGGCAAACCTTGGGGTTGTAGGGAACAGGTCGATGAAATTGCAATTAATTCAAGTACTAATTATTCACAGGTCGCATACGATTGATAGATTTCCGGCTCGATGATGACAGTGTTTAATTCGAGATTCTTGATACTAAAAACTCGACACAATCTAATTTAAAACACAACAGTTTATTCAACTATATTAAAATTAACCAATAAAATACAATTTTTCAAACACTCGAATAAATGGTTCCCAAGAACCCGAACATTTTCACCTCGAAACCATGAGACAACTGAACTATTTATACAATTTACAAGTAGTCCAGGGTTGCAGTTAGGCGATGCAAAACTCGCCAGCTCGCCAAACCGCATGAGATGGCCGAAAGCTTACCATCTCGCCAACAATACTATTTAGAACAAATCCGTTACTATACTGCTGCTATTGTGTTATGTAGTTCATATTACACATACCATTTTTACAAGCAACTAGCGAAGATTGCCTCAAAAGAGTAAATATCATGTCCACTGCTTTTATTGTGCTTAAAAAAACTGTATTTGTGTTGGTTAAGTATCATAACTGTGCGTGAAAGTATGTTTTAAATAAAAATGATAAATTTCTGTACTTCGTTTCAAAAATATACAGAAGTGTCATGATTAATGATGATACAATAACATATGCCCAAAATCACAGCTAAATTTTCTGTAGAAACCAACTTTCAGTGAAAAATTCTTCTGCTTGAAAAGTTAAATTTTTTGCAGAAAATCTGTGGCAGCAAATAATCTGCCTTTTCATTTTGCATTTTAACAGATTATATGCAATATATACAGGGTTTCTACAGACAACCAAATTTTATCAACCCTGACTTTATTTTGCATTTTGTCAACTTTGTTTTACTACTTTAAACGTGCCGCCTCATTTTTAACACTTTACACATTTCATTTATGACAGCCTTTAACAAGCTTGAAATTTACAGATAATCTTAAGAATTATATTAAATAATGAAATATTTAAGTAACAGCTCTTTATCATAAAAACCACTTAAGTGCATACTCAATCTTTAAGGAAAATTTGGCAATCAATGTAGAAATTGGCATGTATCTTCCTCCTAAGATTAAGTGGAATAAAAAAGATTTTGAAACAAAACACACTACATTTTTTAAGCTGTAATGATAAAAGAATTAAATACAACAAACTTTTGCTTAAGGGTATCTATAAACATCCAAAAAGTTAGTTTTTAAAAAATAATTCATTTTTAGGAATATTTTAAAACAATCCACATTGAAATGAAACCAAAATTTTACCTGCAGCATTTAAAAGCTAACAAGGATTTCCCCTTTAAATGCAATGTAAAGAAACTATTTTTTCCCCTTTCTGATTTTTACACTTTTCCCATAATATTAACTCCTCCTTTCTTGCTTCCATCAAAATTATGAGTTAACCTTTCTCTCCCTATTTGTCCTGCCCATGACAGTACTAGACTATTTTTAACTCGATTGGAGATGGTTTGTTTTTAAATAGATGGTAGCACTACTCAAATACGTGTATTTGTGGTATGCATTTTGCAATATTAGCTCACCGTTTTACTTATGTTCAAAGAAAACTTTATAAATATTTATTTTACGAAGTAAGTTAAATTCTCTTAATTATTAACTGCTTACACACATTCAGTCACAATTCCCTATAAATGTTTGATTTTCCTAGAAATTTATTTATTTTTTCTTTGCTGCTGAAAATATGCCCCAAACCTTATAATTAATACATATATTGTACAGGCACTTATTTTTATACAATTTTCTTGAATAAAAAATAGGCTCTTTTATGACCATTTTCTTGAAAATATGTTCTTTAAGGGGTTAAAAAGTTTATGAAATGTTACATATAGGTTGTACCTATAGATCTTTATTCTCTGAATTTCAGATTTGATAATGGGACTAAAAAGATTTCATAACATAATAAAAAATTTCATACAATTTTAAAATTGTTGAAATTTTTATGATTTATGTTGGAAAAATAAAATCTTTTGAATTGCATTTTTACATTACTGTACGGTGATTTAAAACAAATTTGATCTCTTTCTCTCCATAATACTTAAGCTATAACTCTTATAGGTCTGCCTTAACACAACACTCTCCATCAAGGGTGCAGATAATGTCCAGGGCCTAATATTTCCTGAGAACACAATTATTTTTGTCAAAAATTCTTCCCAACCAAATATATTTCCACTCTATAGTTTAAATGACTATTATTACTCTAATTGATAAGACTATTGGATGCCTTATTAAGGAAAAAAGAAGGTGAGGGGGTTGATATTTTCCCCTTTTTCCTCTAGATGTCTTGTTTCTTTGGAATAAGAGCAATAGGTGATGGGCAGATTTGATGTGAGTGTAGAAAAACTACTGTTCTCAACAGGCTAGATAGCTGCTTTTGATGACAACTGCATCGATACAAAAATATTATTTTCCCTTAATAAATACACCCGGGGCAAACATTTTTATCGATGCTTCAGAATTTCCTCCAAACATAGTTTGAGTATATTAGGCAAGTTGGAGAGTATAGGCTGATTATTTTACCAACTATGCGAAAAATTCCAGAGCTGGGGCTCGAACCCAGGACTACCGCTTAACGTGCGGGTGCTCTACCACTGAGCTACTCTGGGACGATTCCCAGATGAAATTTCTCGCTTTTGAACCGTTGGCATTTATCATCTTCCTCTGCAAACCACAGATGGAACAGATGAAACAATTCATTCGCGACAACTCCATTACGCCGCGGAAGTTTTATACATTTTTAGAAAGTGAATTATCAACCTTTCAAGTATATTAGGCAAGTTGGAGTGTATAGGCTGATTATTTTACCAACTATGCGAAAAATTCCAGAGCTGGGGCTCGAACCCAGGACTACCGCTTAACGTGCGGGTGCTCTACCACTGAGCTACTCTGGGACGATTCCCAGATGAAATTTCTCGCTTTTGGACCATTGGCATTTATCATCTTCCTCTGCAAACCACAGATGGAACAGATGAAACAATTAATTCGCGACAACTCCATTATGCCGCGGAAGTTTTATACATTTTTAGAAAGTGAATTATCAACCTTTCAAGTATATTAGGCAAGTTGGAGTGTATAGGCTGATTATTTTACCAACTATGCGAAAAATTCCAGAGCTGGGGCTCGAACCCAGGACTACCGCTTAACGTGCGGGTGCTCTACCACTGAGCTACTCTGGGACGATTCCCAGATGAAATTTCTCGCTTTTGAACCGTTGGCATTTATCATTTTCCTCTGCAAACCACAGATGGAACAGATGAAACAATTAATTCGCGACAACTCCATTACGCCGCGGAAGTTTTATACATTTTTAGAAAGTGAATTATCAACCTTTCAAGTATATTAGGCAAGTTGGAGTGTATAGGCTGATTATTTTACCAACTATGCGAAAAATTCCAGCCCCAGCTCTGGAATTTTTCATTGATTCAATTTTAATTGAATATCTGTGTTAATGTTAGCCCAGTACTTATTAAGTTTACATACATTAGTCTTCTCCACTTTTTTAACTTAAAAGAATGTTTAAAACTACTTTAAATATGCACTTAATATTGTACGAGGGTAAGTTGAAAAATAAGTTTCCCCTGTCGACAGTGGTCAGAGTTGTGTATGAAAGTCAAAAAATAGAATGAGACATTAAAGATATGACATACCTTTATTTTATTATTCTTGTACGAGTACGTTGAGACATTTGTCATATCGCTTGATAAGCTTCAAAAAGTCCTCCAAGAAAAATTCAGGGCTTTGCACATGGAAGAAGCGTTGAACGGCTATGGGCAAACAGCGACACAGCAGGAAAGCGCGCGAGTCACCGATGCACCATTGGGTAGAGGTCGCTGCAAATCAAGCAGATGGCGCTGTTTCAGTGCCTGTGCAAAGCGGAGACCAGCTTCTCATTTGAGCCGTGGTAGGTATGGAGAGAAGGTGTGTTTTGAATTCGTGGTCAAAGAAGGAAGTGAGAGCGGTTATCCGTTATGAATGGGCACGCGGAGTATCAGGAACAGAAATTCATAACCGCCTCGTGGAAGTCTGGGCCAGGTGTGATGTTGAAGCAAATGGTGTCGCAAATTCAGTGATGGACGTCAGCAAGTGGAGGACATACCGAGAGCTGGACGGACGCACACAGCCACTACAGATGCAAATGTCAGGAAGGTGGATGACATGATTAGAGCGAACCGGCGTATCACCATCGATGAAGTAGCGGAAGAACTTGGAATCTCACACGAGCGAGCTCAAAACATCATCCATGACATTCTTCGATACAGAAAAGTGGGTGCCCCGACAACTGACCTCGAGATACAAGGACATAGCTGCCAACTTTGAGAATGAAAATTAGGGAGATTTTCAATAAATTAGGGAGACTTTAAAAAACCCTTGTTATCGATGAGAAAACTCCATGTACACATGCGTAACATATCAGTAATCAAGAAAATTACATATACAAGAAAAATGTATAGCTTAAAACATTTATTAACACAGCCAATTTTAAAATGCGATACTTTTTTAAAGAAAAACAATTTTTTAAACAGTAAATACTTTTGAACTATTTGCATTCATGGGTGCTGGCAGCATAGGGCAGGGGGGGGGCACTTGCCCCCCCTGGATTTTTGCAGGCATGAAAACAGCGGAAGAGCAAAAAAGAGGAAATACACGTGGACATATTTTCCAGCAAAAAATTGAAAAACTTACGTGCACGTATCTTCAGGCATATATAACAAGGTTGATAATGCAAAAACATGGAACTGGGGAATAATGTGTGAGCTTAAATTCAACCACTGTTAAACTAAATGGTGTACTAAACAATTTCTACCATTTAAATTTTAACCACAAACAAATTGACTGTGATCCTGAAGAAAATATCTATGCACTGTAAATGTTTAATAATCAGTTTTAGATATACAATATTTAATAAAAGAAAACTGGCTATAATTATTTAAAATGATTATCTTAAGTAATATCGTAAAATCCTAAGTCTCGCATCCAAATTTCAGACTATTCTTTTGATATGAAAAAAAAATAAAAAATTGATTATAAAATATATATATATATATATATATATGTATGTATTTTTTAATACCTTTTTTTTTTTTTTGACCAGAAATGGAATGAAAAATTATATATATGGCATTGGCATTTTTTAAAATAAGCATTCAAATGATAGAATAAAAGTGAAGTTTTCTTGGAAAAAAGAATAATTCTTTAATAAATTTCTAAATATTTTCTTAGGTAAAGTTTTAGAATCTTAGCAGTCTTGCAGCACACAGAAGTGGAACTTATGACAGGGACATATGTTCTGCTCCTTCCTATATTAGCTGCAAAATACCAACTCACAAGATTATTCTTTTTAAAATTAACTGTAAAAATAATTACCAAAGAAAAACCTGCACATGAGAATAAAACGAAATAGCGATTTTCCTGATTTTAAAATTGAAGGGAAAATGATTCAGAAATCAATAAACATTATGGGGAAAATAATACTTTTCTGTTGAGTTGACTTACTAAAATGCCTTAAATTTTAATTTAACAATAGAGTATTAAAAACTTTGTTTTACATATTGTTTTTAAAATTATTCATTTACCAAAAGGCTGCAAAAAGATTGAAGTTGAGTTGGCAAATACGGAACCCGGAGATCGGGGATAGTTAGTTACCATAATTTAGCTAGTATAGTCCGCGGACTATGCATGTCAAAAAGGGATTTTTTTCAGGACGCGGCTTGCTTTTAGATCTGTAGTTAGCGCGCAAGCTCCGGTGAAGCCGATGCTAACAAATTTATTTCTGTAGAAAATAAAGCACATAGATGCACTTCAAGTGACGGCACGTCGGCATGCAGGGAGCATTTGAATTCCCCCCCCAATTATGTCATTTAAAGCATTGACGTCGTCATGGCAAAGGTTGTTATTGTTTTGTCTTCACTCAGCGAGCTGGCTAATAAAGCAAGAGAGCGAAATCTGCTGAGATGTTAAAACATGACTTGTGTCGCCTCAATTTCTTTCTTTTTTTTTCAATTGCGAGCGCAAATTTTTAATAAAGAGCATTTTTAAATTTTATATTTCATTACTTTTAAACCAGAGAGAGTATCAATTGAATGTTGTTTAAAATTAAGTATGTGGCTTGACCCATGAGAATTAGTAATGATCTTTTCTTCTTTTTTTTTTTTTTCCTTGGTTATGTGCATTTTCATAAATGATTAATAAGAGTAATCTTTTTATTTATTTAAGGGGGTGATACGTCTTGCCTAAGGACGGATTAATGCAATTTTATGGACGGTTAGTTGAAATTTGTCTATTTATGGAAGTAAAATAGAATTTCTTTTTCCTGTAGCGGAGGAGTAATCGCTGCCCCCCCAACCCCTTTGATCCGTCCATGGTGTTACCATTAGTTAACTTTTCACAAAGTTACGGTATATATTTTTAGTAAAATCCGCGTAACTGTTTAAAAAAGAAAATGCAAAAAACTCTGAAAATTTTGATTTTCTTTTTCTTACGGATACATTAACTCACATTTAAAAAACGCATTATTCTTGTATTCAGCATAAAATTAAGATGTGAATGTTTTAATAGCTATAAATATCGAAGTATTTATTTATTAGAATTATTATTAATAATTTATTTATTTAAGAAATGAAGTATATTTTAAACTATCGTAAATTATTTTACTTCCTTTGCATGTTGAAGACCTAAAGGAATACGACAAGATTTATATTTTAAATACCATTACTAAAAGCTACACTTTTACACAAGTTTTATTTGTCGTGCAGACCGTCAGTTTGCTTTATTTAAACAAAAATTCCAGTTTAGCATTCATAAAATGTCTGGAAGTTCTCGTTCGGCTGACGATTTTTCCAAAAACAAGCAAATTTTTGGATCCGAAAATGACCGCAAACATTTCGTTTTCAATCCACGTTTTCTAATATATTCGCTAACATCTACCATTTTCTCAATAATCCACAATAGAAGTGTCAGTTAAGCTGGTACGTGTCCATGGAAAAAATTTATAGATTCATTAAGTGCGCAAAACAGCAATAAAAACACGTCGTGAGTAACAATAGCTTACCGACAACATTTTTCCAGTGGCGAAAGGTCTCGATAGATAATTATTGTTGTGTAGTAGTTCGCCAAGTACATAATTATGTATCAGATACCTTTCGAAACATCGAGGATCTAAAATAAGAATTTGCCCTTCTGAACTAAGTTTTGAATTTACGAACTCAGAAATCAGTAACATTGCACTCTAGCTGACTTTAGTCTAGGTGCAGTGCGAGATGCAGTGAAAACGTACATCCCAGGCGCGCATTATCGTCCTCTTGTTACTCTGCTATGTCCACTAAGAACGTCGTAGATTTAGGACATGTTTTGCTTTGGGTTTGGTAATCACTGTTGTTTTCCCTTGCTTTTTTGTTCTTTTATGGTAACCATACTCTTAAGTAATCTTTGCCCTCTGGAGTAGCCTTAGCGAAGTTTCTTCAGTTTCTCTCGTTAGCATTTAACAAGTTCTGTAATTTTTTTTCAAAAAATGATAAGTACATAAAACATGGGAATAATTTGGAAAAATTCGGGAGATTTATAAACTTTTCGGGAGTTCGGGAGATCGTTCTGAAATTCGGGAGTCTCCTGGAAAAATCGGGAGGTATGGCAGCTATGCAAGGAACAACGCATGGGGGGTCAGCCTGGAACATCTCGTGCATTATCATGAAGATGGCAATGACTTTCTGTTTCGGATTGTGACAGGGGATGAAACGTGGGTCCACCATTTCACGCCAGAATCGAAGGCCGCATCTATGGAGTGGAAACATCCGTCATCACCTGTCCGAAAGAAGTTCAAGACAACTCCCTCTGCAGGTAAAGTGCTCCTCACAGTTTTCTGGGATGCCCAAGGAGTTTTGTTGCTGGACTTTTTGGAGGTTGGAACCATCAATGCTACGCGCTACTGTGACACCCTGTCGAAATTGAAAGAGGCGATTCGGAAAAAGCAGCCTGGGCTTCTCACATCTGGCGTTCTGCTGTTGGATGACAATGCCAGACCACATTTGGCGACGGCAACGCAAAACCATATTGCAGCTCTTGGTTGGGAGCGCCTACACCATCTGCCATACAGTCCTGATCTCGCACCAAGCGACGTCCATTTGTTTCCGGCTTTGAAGAAAAATCTCGGGGGAAGGCGCATTGGAAGCAATACTGAAGTGAAACAAGCCGTTCAACGCTTCTTCCATATGCAAAGCCCTGATTTTTTCCTGCAGGGCTTTTTGAAGCTTATTAAGCGATATGACAAATGTCTCAATGTACTTGGTACCTATGTGGAAAAATAAAGGTATGTCATATCTTTAATGTCTCCGGATCTATATCTCCGTAATATTTTTTGACTTTCATACACAACTCTGACTACAGTCGACAGGGGAAAATTATTTTTCAACTTACCCTCGTACTTGCATCCTGGCCATGAAATTAAGAATGTAAACAGTTTCCATGCAGTCTCGAACATTGGCAAATACGCCATGTTAAGTCGTCATGATTGGAGCTGTACATGTAGGCTTAGATGTTGCAGTGGCGTTTCCAGGGGGGGGGGTGGGTCACAGGGGTCATGACCCCCCCAAATGATCTTCGACTAAGGGGCCTAGATTAACCACCCCCTTAAAAAAAGAGGGCCCAAGTCGAGCTCGGAAAAGGGCCCAAAATAGGGGCCTAGATTAACCATCTCCCTCCCCCCCCCAAAAAAAGAGGGCCCAAGTCGAGCTTGGACAAGGGACCAAAATTCAAAAAGGCCTTGATCATGTGCATACATACCACATTGTGCTGCTGAAAGAGAATTTCTCTTTAGAATACCATTGGTCTTACTAGTTTATTTTATAATAATACTAAAGTATGCACACAATATTCTTTGTGCTCAGACGTTCCTCCTTGGCAGAAAAATATGCAGCCGTTTTGTAAATATGTGTGCTAATCCATATCCATGGAAAGCAAGGGAAGGGGGAGTCACAACGAGCCTGATTAACCTTTTCACGGCGGGGGAAATTTTGGCCGTGCTGTTTCAGAAGGACGGGAGCATCTGAAAAATGCTTTCCCCCATTTCAGTGACTCTTAGCTGAAGCTGCTTTTTGTGCAACAATCATTGATGGATTACTCTTTCCCGCCCTCGAAGTAAAACGAACTTCTTCACCAAAGGGATTAGCTTTACATGTATATTCTCCTTTTCAGGAACTGGGGTGCAACTGAATTGATGGATGAATGTTGACATCTCTCCCCGCTGGTCCAGTACAGGTGAACAATTGCAGAGGGGGAAAGCATTAGTTGGTTGAAATATGAACCAAGACCGTCTTTTATGGTGTTCTATGGCTTGGTTGAAAAATCGACCGCCCGTCTTCAAAGCGTTAAGGTAAAGGTGGAAGGGGTAGTTGCCTCAAACCCATAATAAAAGAAAACTCAAAATCAAAAAATAGTCCCCTTTTCAAAAAGCCTTCCTCGTCTTGAAAAGCAGTCTAAGGAGCACCTATGCTTGTAAATAATTAATTTATGGAATCCAAATCTACCGTAACTGCTACAAGATCATAAAAATTATAGAGAAGGAAAGGGGGGGGGGGGGGGCACGAGATCATACCTAAACAGGGCCGGATTACCCATTGAGTATGCTTCCGCGTATGGGCTCCTAGGCAGCATGCGTCAGAACCTTATTATCGCTTGGGCAAATCGGGACTTTGCCCAGGGCCCTCTGCTCGAAAGGGCCCCCAATTTCAAATATTGTTCTGAAATACATTTTTTATATCAAAATTTTATGAAAAATAAAACAAATTTCAAAGATGGGGGCCCCCAAATTCATCAATGCTCTGGCCTGCGTTACAATTTAGAAGAATATAATTATAATCAAACGTCATTAAAGCTATTTTAGTGTTAATATTTTTACAGCATTTGTAACTCCGAGAAAATAATTCTGATTAATTAGCTACTTTGTACACAATAAAAAATTTCCAGCATTGTTAGCCACCACACTTCTTAATTGAAATTTCAATGAATATGTGCTAGAAAGTTTGAAGCTGACTAATTAGCTTGAAGTTTTATGTGCACATTTCAGTGATGTCCTGCATTAGACAGATCATTGTGATATATTTTGAAATTCAATAAAGTAATGAGAATTTTTAGAACTACGTCTACTCGAAACTCGAAAGGGCTATGGTAATCATAAGAAGGCTTTTAAATAAAAAAACCTTCGTAACCCTGTCATCACACCATGATTATAAGATTTTAATTATGAAATTTGTTCCATAGGAGAAATTGTTTTTCCCTTTGAAAATATCTGGAAGCAAGCAGCTCTGTAAAATTTAAATATGGGATGATACACTACACATTAGCGGCAAAAACCCTGTGTTCTGTAAAACATTTTTCTCTCCGAAAACTTATGCTTCCTTTCAGTGTCCAAAAAAATTCTAAGGGAAATCGCATTTTCAACTAAGCGCTAAGCAGGTGTTTTCCATTGACAAAACACCAATCCATTAATTAGTAGTGGCATATCTTTAAGTTTAAAGATGGGTATAGTGAGGGGGTCAAGAACCATTATAAATTCTTAGTGATGCCTGTTTCTGGCATGAAACCTATTAGTTTACCAGGGAGTTGCCGACACCCCCAAAAGCCATTTTTCAGTTCTATTATGTGTTTCACAAATTAACAGCATGTGGATTTGTTTTGGAAAAGCAAACACTTTTAGCATCTGCTTTCTGGTGTAGAACTCTCGTTGGGACTCCAGAGGTAGCAGACAAACTATTGTTCCATTTTAAACCCAGACAAAGTAAAAGGTTTAGTGTCGCCAATTTCAGTATTTCGGATACAAGGAACTAAACTTGAAACATATGCGAAGATTGATTGGAAATATGAATAGTCGCCGGAATTTTCTTGTGTCGGAGACAAAACAGAAACGGGACAAACAAGTCTGCATCTGCAAGACTAAAGTTGTAAGAAAATGCCAATCCGATGATTAAGCGAGCAGCTCCACCCGCAGCGGACAAGGAGAAAAGCGAAAAGGGGAAAAAACAATATAACAGCCCCCCCCCCCCTGCCCTGAAGATCCGAAGAACTCCACACAGGTCTGTGGAGTGGAATATCCGGATGAGCAAATATTTTAAAAACCAGAAACATAGTGGACTATACTATAGAAGTGAAATAACTGATCGCTTACCTAACGAGATTACACTGGAAAGACTAAATGGAGAAAGATACGGTAAATACATATTTATATATATTATATTTTTATTTATTAAACAGAAAATTTCCTGCTTTGATTAATTTTTTTGAAATAAAAAATGTATATTTTATATTATAGTAATTGTTCAATGGCACAGAAAAACAAATGTTTTTAAAGTATTAATACGAGTCTGCTCCATGTGCAAGACAATAGTTTATTATTAACTTAATTAAAAATAAAAATAATTTGATGAATATTTTAATTACATGAAGATAAATTATATTATGTGTAACTTTACAGTTTTAATTTTTTGAATAACTAAGATTTTTGAAAAGTAATTTTAAAGTAGGAGTTTCTAATTTTAAATTAAGAATTTTAAAATGACTAAAATAACGTTAATTGTCACTATCATTTGTGAGCTTGGATATGAAATAACGTTTAAAAGTCTAATATGTAAATCAATTAAATTAAATGGATTTTATCTGATAATACTTGATCAACAACTATCGTTTGTCCTAAATGTATTCCTAAACATTCTCAATGGAATTAAAATGTTAATGCGTACTTGGAGCTTAATATCTTATTTTTCAATATTTATCTTTCTTCTGAAACGATTTTTTTTTCTCTGTGATGCGTGTTTATATAAAAAAAATAATAATTCCTCACAAAGATTCATAAGAAATATTCATGTTAAATATTTCTATATAGTTTAATGTTTGATATATCTTTGATACCAGTAATCAATTTTATTTATTTGTGGCTTTGTGCGTGTTGGTGTGGAAGGATGGGGGATTAATATACTTCATGATTTGGAATAATAACAATTACTGTTTTAAATTTTATGAGAAATTTTTCCTCTGGAAAAATATTTTCAAAAGTTTCGTGCAGGATTAAAAGTACTGCCGACAATTTGAAAAGAAGTAATATAAAAGAAATACTGGATAAAATTAATAAAAATTAGGTTGTTTTGAGTGGTTACGGAAAAATTATTTTGAGAAAAATTCATTTAGTAACATGGTTGTCTAGTTGAAACAGGTGTCATTGTCATCTTTTTAAAATGCTTATTTAAAAAATTATCTAACTTTCAGATTTATGCTTATTCTCCTTGGATGATTTAATTAACTTTTTGTAATATTACTTTTTTTATTAGGGGGTGTCCAACTTGTGATTTTCCACAGTCATGGTAATTTATCACTGTTCAATTTTTAATCTTTTACCTTTATTTATTTTTATGTGTACAACATTTTTACTCTTTCCTATTTCAAACAATTTTTTTTATGTATATTCTCCAATTGATTTGAAACAATAACAGTGGCCGAGTGCTTAAGACCATTGAAAGTAGTAGATGGCTAAAGTGTAGAGATCTAGGGTTCTGGGCTACCACGTTGCGGTCGATCTAACGGTCTAGAGTTTTGGGTGATTTTCTCCAGTTGTAACGTGATTATGCTCTAGAACGCCTTCAAAAGTCCACACCTAAAGCATAATCCCCTTTAGATATATAACTCTCGTGTAGCTTTTGCCTTAATCAATAACCTAATCTTGTAGCAATAACCATTATTGTAACAATAAACTCTAATTTTACTCTGAAAACGTATTTGCAAAGACTTAGATACCGGGAGACCGGGATAGGCCAAACCGGGGAGAGAGTGGGTACTCAGAGACCGGCATAGGCCAAAGCTGGGCCGGATCCAGGCCCTTGGTCTTAAGGGAAGCCTAGTCTCATTCTCCACTCAACCTGAATAAGTGATGATCCGAATAATTTTAATCGTCAAATGTTATTTCCAGACACATTCTCAGAAAATTATCTGAAATGAAAAGACGAAATTTCGATTAAAAATTAAGGGGATGGTGGACATTAAAAAGTTTCTTTTTTAATTTAATAAGATAGGATTGTGAAATTTTGTATTTGAATATATTAAACTAAAAGCATTATAAACAACTAAAAAGAAATTAAAATAAATTTTAAAAATATCAGTAATTAATTAAAAATTAATTAATTTTTTAGTTTCGAAAAAATGCTCCATGCGTTTTAATTTTAACTTTTTTTTAGTAATTTTGTTTTATAATAGCATAAAAATATATTTTAAAAAAGTCTGTGAATCGGTTTTTGATTCGACCGAGTAGTTAATTTTTTAGAAATATTTTCATGGATATATACCAAACTTCCCCGAAATTTTTCAGTTTTCGTAAATAAAAGTGAAATTTCATAATCGAAATTTTGACCCTATTTAAAAAGGATACACAGATTTATTGTAATATATGAGAAGAAGTTTGTAGAAATTTTGTACAATTCCGACCAAAATTAAGTTGCATGGAGCATTTTGAAGGCAAGAAAATCACAAAAAACTTGATTTGGAGAAAATACAGTTTAAAGTGTAATTTTCGATTTACCTTTAATACCGTCTCTTCTGAATAATTTTATTTATGACTTTACCTTAACAAAAGATATTTTTAAAATAATTTCATTCGAATATTAGCTTATTTTGTAAAACGTTCAATAAAAATTGTGGCGTATTTATTGACGCGTTTGTTTGCATTTTTGTGGACATTTAACTGTCCCTTTTAATTTTTTCAAACCCTAATATCTTTTTAAAAAATTGCCGTAGACATACGCGGTCTTTTCTCCATGGTTCAGCTTTAACTGCAGAATATTAGTATGTAAAAAAGAAAAAACACATTTTTTGGGGCCAATTTTGATGATTTGGGTGTCCACCATCCCCTTAATTTTAAAATGGATTGTGCTTTTGTTGAATACATGTATCTGTGAATTCTATAAAAATCTCGCAGTTGGGGCCAGAGCCGAAGCTAGGGGGCTGGCGAGGTTTGCCCCCCCCCCCCCCCGGAATGCAAGAGGAAAAGGGGCGAACACTCAGCTAGAACACTATAAGTTTAAATATAATTTTACTGTTTTTGTTTTTCATTTTTTAAAAGCACTTTTGTAGGGGAGGATAGATAGAATCTTAGAAAAGTACAATGATTTAGGGTTCGGGGGGTGAATAGTTATTAAGTTGTTTAAAGTGTACGGGGCCCAGTGTTAACGAATTTCATAGATGGGGGCCCATACTGGTCATAGATCGGGCCCTACCTAGTTATCCACCTCTTTGTGGCCTACATTTGCACATTTGCATAAGGGTCCAGAGCCTCAAGAAGTCTTCACACGACCCTCGTCATTTGGAGTGACCCCCCCTAAACTGACAGTCTGGAACCGCCCTTGAGATGTCGGTGTCATAGTGTGTTTGGATTGGTGCTTGCACATTGCTGCTTTTCCACTTAAGCACAATAGGCACATGCCTAGGGTGCAAAAGATTTGCGGGTGAAAAAAGAGAACAAATTAGAAAAAATACGAGAAGAAATGAAAAGAGAAAAAATGAAAAAGAGTAGCCAAATCATGCCACTATCCTTTCCTTATTGCAGCCGGTTGCCAGTCTAGGACACGGCAGGTCCATAGCTGGTGGATAATGCAAAGACTCTCCAAAGAGCAAAAACAAAGAAAGTGAAAATTCCTCCGGCAGGTTTTCTACAACATTTAAAAAAAAAAAAAAAAACACTTACGGACAATTTTTTTTTTTTAAATTATGATTTCATTAGCAATTTTTTTTTTTTAAATTCCCGGATAATCATAAGAGAAAATTCCCATGATTTTAAAGACTTAACAAATATTTTCTAATCTGTATATCGCAATAGAATAGAAAAAAAGTTATTCTATTGAGAAAGTATTGTTTCAAAATGGTGCTGAACATTTTCAAGGGATGATAATGTAAATAATTTTAAATTAAATTATGTTTTTCAAAAATAAAATTATTATAGGATAAAGTAATATTGTGAGTCTCCATTTTTGTTTTACCTCACAAATATAGCCCAGCAGTGTTGGAAATTGTCTTCCACACTTAAACAATCATCTTCGGTGTTTGAATAGGAGCCACATTAGTCAGATTTAAGGGTAATAAGAAAAAGCAACGGGTACTCTTTTAAACTGATCCCCCTGTAGTTCAGGCTTATTTCCAAATTCCATTGCCCACAAGTTTTTATAAAAATCCATGGGAGTAGGGGACACCAAATTCTCAAAAAAAAAAGTTAATTTTTTTTTTAAAGGGAAGAGGTGGTGGAATATAACTACATGCACATTAAAAATAAAAAAAAAATAAACCCTATAAAACACGAATCAAAATATTTGTGAATATTTTACATGAGATAATTTGGAATATCAAACTCAGCAACTTATACTTTCAAAACTGTATTTTTTAAAAAAATTAATTTATGGGGCTCTTTAAACACAACGATCTTGTTTCATTAACAGATTTCTCTAGCAAAACTAGCACACTTAGTTTGAATCCTAATGAAAACAGCAAAAACCTTTTTGTGTAATGTATTTTTTAAATTTAGATGACCACATCAAGAAAAGGACCATTTGCGAGGCCTGTTATGATAATTTGCATTAAAATAAAAAAGTTACCTGGTTAAATAATTGATCAGTTTTGTTAATTATTTTTATTTCACACTTCTCTTACAAATTTGATGTAAACTGACATTTTTGTTTTAAAAATCCATTCCTGCAATTATATTAGTCACATACAGATGGAGCAGGTATGCAGCAAGAAATATATTTCATTGGGGGTAGGAGGTGGGGGACAAAAAGTGGAAGCCATATATCTCCCACATGACTTCTTCAAAAACAGAACAGGATAGCTAACAAATACATATGATGCTGCCTTGTTCGGCTAATTTCGATAATGAGACATTTTGTTAGTAAGGAATATTAAGACGCACTTATAATTGTAATATAGGCCCAAGGGTCACAAAGCAAATAATATTGTTGATTTTGGGTCTCGGGAAAAAAAAGGTTAAGACCCCTCTGCTATGGTGTATGTCAATCCCTAAAAGGAATTTAATACACTAACTTTTATTATTTTGGCCGAAAACTAAACTGGTTAATTATTGTCTATTATTGCCTTTGTACTTAAATATATATATAAAACAGTAGTATATTGTTTGATTAGATCTAATTAATTTTTATTTTAATGTGTTATTTTTATACAAGACAAAATTTCACTTTTTTTCAAATTGATTTAAACTCTTTTGCTTTTTAGTTTAAAAAAATACAAAATACCTTAATTAAAATTTTAAAATTTAAATTAAATGAATTTTAATAATTTGTAGTACATTCAAGTTGACAAAAATACCAGTATGTCAGTTAATATTGATAACTGAAAATGTTTATTTTAAATACCACATATTTTTATTGTTTTATTATTGCCAATACTAGTTACTTTAAAATAGAAAACATCCAATTTAAATCTTAATTTCTGATGAAACCTTTAGAGATAAAAGGGCAAATTCACAAAATAAGCTTTAAATTTAAATTATCACAGACAACTTCTCAAATATACTATGATGTAAAGAAAACATTAAATCATTTACGGTGACGTAGAGAAACTCGTATAGTAAATCTCACCAAGGAAATTGGCGCATTTTTATATCCTTCAACATTAGCCCTGGTGACATCATTCCCTTTGTAGTTTTGTATTGTCTGTGATCCTTAGTACGCTACTACTAAACACACATGTGCAAGCTATCTGAATATCACATCGAAAAAAAGTTGCTGCCAGTATACTATAATAAAACGCATTGCATGATTTGACCAAGGAGAAAAGGCTGGGGATAAAAACCTCATTTGCTTTTACGGAGAAACTGCACAGCCAAGTGTGTACATGACGTCATTCAGAGCCTGGTTATGACCAACTGGGGCCCCAGGCATTAATGAATTTGGGGGCCCCCAATCTACGAAATTTGTTTTATTTTACATACAATTTTGATATAAAAAAAGAATATTTCAGAACAAAATTTGATATTCGGGGCCCTTTCGAGCCGGAGGCCTTGGGCAAAGCCCTGATTTGGCCATGCAATAATAAGGCTCCAATGTCATTGAATGTTCAGCCAATCAAGAGAGTTGGCTCTTCTACCATTCCTGCCGCTTGCTGTACCGAAGGAAATTCTGACGTCATAAAGTTTTGTGAATGTGTTTCGCAAACCTGCTAGAAGATTAAACTGAGAAATATATATATAAACTGAGAAATAAATATATATATAGAAGATTAAACTGAGAAATATATATATAAAACAGTAGTATATTGTTTGACTAGATCTAATTTTTATTTTAATGTGTTATTTTTATAACACATTTTCAGGATGGCAAACAATATTTCAGAGCATTTTAAGACATATTTTAAATTTTCAGGGATTTAAGGACAAGTATGACTCTTGGTATAAAGTAAAAACTTCATATAAAGCCTAACTGTTAGCAGATATGCAGCACAGACTAAAGAATAATTAGTCTTACAGAGTTTACTGTAGAAGAGCTGAGCAACAATTCTTAACCTTTTCTGAATGCTCTTGTTTTTAAGAATCTTAAAAGTTTCTATACTGTCTTTCGCAAGCCCCTTTCTACTTCCTGATGCTCTCTTTAACAGGGTGGCTACAGAAATTAAGAAAAAATGTTCTCCGATTTTTCCCTGATCATCGCACACACAACGATGATCAAAATTACTGTGCCAGTAGAAAAATCCAGAGTGGAATAAGGGGACAGGGGTCACAATGACAACGAATTCCACCCTTTTGGTATAAAGGGCAATTGCCAATCAACCACTAAAGGTAACAAATCGTTACTTTTCAATATGACTTGTTACTGGATTGCCTAGATGCATAAGTTCTGACCCAAAAAAGTGTTTCATACTTGCATTCATATGCCTAATTTATTCACATGTCAACATGCAGTGGCGTAAACGGTAACAATATGATTGGGGAGGGGGAATAGCCTTCTCGCTCTTAGTAAGTTATGCCTATGTCTATATGATTCATATGTCTGATTTCTTGTATGATCTGCAGGGCCTTGCTAAAGGGGGTAGTGACGGGAAGACCCCCCCCTAGCAATCACAAAATTTCATTAAACTTGGCAAAATTAGATACCTAGTTGACAAAATTAGTGAAAATATTTTAACAAAAATTATAATTTACTTTCCGTTTATGGAACATTTGGCAAAGTTATGCAAATCCAGTTAGCAAAAGTAAAAAGTTACTAATATAGTTGATAAAAATAAGTAAGTTGGCAGAAACTGAACTGTTGGCAAATTCGACTATGGCGATAGCGGTTCTTTTTATTCATTCTGCTTGGGAACAACTGTTGTGTCTACTTTCTTCCTCCATCCCATTTTTTCAATATTTAATTTCTTTATTAATGTGTGTGTTTTACTGTCATTACTTTATGACTCCTATTTTAAAAAAATATCCTGTTTATATATATAAAAAAATTGTGACTATTTTTTTGTTTTGGAACATTTTTGTACATTATTTGAACATTAAAGATGTTTTCTAATTATGAAAATAAGCTAAAATATGTTTCCCAAGCAGAAATAACACTTCAATCACAAACATGCAGCTTATACGTAACGTATTAATTATGTTCTTTTCATTCTGAATTAACTATATTGCACTTTCTTTTACAATTCAAGAAGGTGTGGAAATTTAAAATACAATTTCAATAATAGTATAAATGAAAATATGTATAAATGGTGCAAGAGTTAATAGCATTACAAAGTATGTAACTTTTGTACAAACACCAATGTTTTAAGCTATACCACTAGATAGCTTTAGCAAATCAAATCCAAGAGGAGAAAGGCAATTTCATGAATGAAAAGGTTTACTCTTCCACTCCTATAATGCTATCTTATCGTATATTCTGGACAATTGTTAATATTTTCCAAAATAAAAAAATTGGATTATACATATTTATAAAACTTTTGTTAAGAGTTAAAATTATCGTTATAGACAGTGCATGTAACAAGTGAATATCTCTATAGAAAGGTTCAAATTACATTAAATAAATAGAAATTTCATCGGAATCAAAGAAATTAGCTTTATAAGCAGGTTTATCACTATATACAGTATTGTTACACACAGGTTTCACTGTATAATGCTCACATTGTAAGATTATGAAAATTTGAAGCAAACAAATACAAAGAAATTTAGTATTTTGCTATAGTAAAATGCATATCTTGTATAATAAATATTTTTGAAACCTGAAATATATACATATATATCTTAGGTATTAGAAAACATGTAACAGATGCACACCTTTTAAGATAGTACTAAAACTAATGCAATTCTTACTTGTTCTTCAGGGTCATCATAAGCAATAACATCAATTATATCACCAACGTTGAATGACAACTCATCAACATCTTCAGCAGAATATTTGTAAGTTCCTTGGACCTAATATTATGAACAAAGTTATTTTGAGTGAGTGTTGGCAGTATACACAAAATTGATAATTTCAATCCAATATAGATTTCTAAGAAACAATATTATTTGTAAGAAATGCGATAATGAATTTTTAAAAATCATTTTTAACATTAGTCTTTTTATGGTCGATGAAAGCACCCTATAAAATAACTAAAAACTGACGAAATGTGCAATAAAACTTATTTAAAGGACTTTAAAATCTAAACAGTCCAAAAACAACATGAAGACTGATGATATATGTCTCAGGAAGAAATACAGGTAATCCTGTACTTATGCAGAGCAGACCTGCTCGTTGCCAAGCAACCTATGAAGTAAACAAAACTACAAGTGGCGATAGAAATACAGATGTGGATGCAAACAAATCTTGTTTTAAGGATGTCAATTTTTTACCAAATGATTGAATTAATAATGATAAATCTGATAATATTAAAACTAAACAAATCAAACAATCATTTTTTTTTATGCTGTAATTAAACTCAAAGATTAGTATAAGCTTAACACCTTTAATGGAAGTTTGATTTTGGAATTTTAGAAATAGCTTTTATAGATAGAGTATTTTTTATGTGAATAAAAATTTTGATAAGTTGATATATAATTATACAAATCGCACAAACATCCTAACATTTTATCTACACTAGTCTTTTTCACAAAATATGCAAAGTGAAAACAATTTCTGTTCAGAGTAAAATAATAAAATATAAACCAAAAACTCCTCATTTATATACAGTCAGACCTCAATAGAAGGTCATCCCTCAGGACCTTGTGAAATTATACCCTATTTGAATATATGACCTAACCAATTCATACGAATTTGTCAATAAATAAGCATTATACAAATACAGTATAGGGCCATTCTATGTCACTTGTGGGACAGAAATTTAAAATTTCTTCATACATTATCATGCGTTAAACATGCTACAATTTTCAGCTAAATCTAATATCCTGAACTGAAAATATACAGATTTATCTTAATTTCAATGCACAGCTCATATTTGAAAGGTTTATGAGATTGTAGGAGAAAAGTTACTGGTTTACATTCATTCTGGTGGTCTGGCGCCCACAGAAATTTTTTGAAAAGGGAGGGGGGGGGGGGGGCAAACTTCAGAAAAAAATTCTAGAGGGGCCAAATTTTACACATTACAATTTCAGTTACGATTTTGCGTCATAATACAGTTTTGTTTACATCATAAGACTAAATTCTAAAACACTGTGTGTGGCGGGAAGTGCTCCCCCCTCCTTATGGGCACCCATGCTAATTTAGAATTTATTTTACATAAAATAATCCATAATACAGAGCTGTTACAATTTTTTTTCATTTTTTGGACAATTTTTAAGTTTTGTAGTTTCCGAAAACATTCTTCAGGTCCCTCATGACTTATAAAGGAATGTCATGAGGTCATGAAGACATTAAACCCTTTGAATGCTTTTGATTGAGTCATCGGTACCCTGTCTGTATTCCTGATGTTATCTTTACTTTTCACCGATTGGTATCTAAAATTTCTGAAACGATTTGGGACACTGAACAGTTTGCAAGTGGACACTACAATGTATTTATGAGTGCAATAAAAAAAAAAAAAAAGACCAAAGAAAATTAATGATGTTACAAAAGCATACTATTTAGATATACGTAAAATTCCTTTTCAAAAGCAAAAACTGCTCACTTTTATGCACAGAAATAGATATTTTAAAAACTCAAACATTATATGCATTCTAATTCTCAAAATAAGTGAATTTTTATGGTCTAAACTTGATTCATCTGGGTACTGCACATGCCCCCTCTAGATCCGCCAATGGGCCTTGCCTTAATATGAAGTTAAATGCAGCTACTTTTTCTTTTACACTCTCAGTCAGACTAGAAATCAATGCAAATACAAGTTGTTCTAATTCTGATTTCTCTCTGACATACCTATATTATCCCACTGTCAGAGGGGGGGGGGGGGGGCAACAGCCCGGACTGCCAAATATCCCAATAATATAGATAGAAATTCATATATAATGAAATAATAATAAAACTGAATTTCCTCTCTAACAGCTTTTGTTGTCCATCACTAGATCAACTGGGAGACATTTTTTTGGGTGGTAAACATGATTTGATCAAAGTACAGTAAACTTAAATGTCATTTTTTACTGAGTACCAGTGCATTGTGTTTTATGTTTTAAAGAAAAGAAAATCACAATTTTTTTGTCAGTCCAGGAACAGTTTCTAGCACGCCAAACTTGAGCGCCTTGTAGAAACAACCATCCCAGACTTAATATCCACAAGAGTTAATAATACAAATGGGTAAAATATTAAAATAAAAAATATTCTTGGTTACATACTCTTGCTCAAGCATATGCATGTAATTTTAAAATTCAATATTGGGAAGTTTTGAAAATGTTTTATGCTGCAAAAATGCAATAGCAGTCATAAATATGCAAACCCTGATCATACTAAGATGGGGACACGGAGCAAGTTTTTTTTTTTTTTGGGTCCCCTATACAGGCATTTAAACCTTTTTGATTTTTTTTTATGCTGGGAAAATAGAAAACAAACATTTTAAAATAATTCTAATTAAAAATTACCCATGCATTTATACTCATTTAGAACAAGACTATGCATTTAAAATTGATTTTAAGATATCTTTTAATCCATTTTCATTATTAGCGTATGTGCATGCCAAAAAATTTACCTAAAAAAATTTCAAAATTTTTTTTGTATGAAAAATTTTGAAATTTTCATTTTTTCATTATAATATAAAAAAGGCTAACTAATGGATATTTTGTGATAAGTACATATGGCCATAAGTTTTCAAAAACACTTTTAATTCTTATTTATTGATCCATACATCTTAGAAACCATTATCATTAAGTTAGATGAACAAAAAATAAGTCTTGAAGTCTTTATTGCAACACAATTATGATATAGGTATTATAAAGGAAATTTAGCTTAAAAAATTATTGCAGCATATATAAATTTAATATAATAAATCCAGAGATTTGGGAGGGCCTTATTTTTCAAGGGCCCAGGACTATTGCCCGCGTGACAATCAGACTCAAAATATGTTAAAATGCTTGGTATGGTATAGTAAAGGGGCCCCAAAGTAATCCAGTGCCCAATCTAAATATGATTAGCTCTGGAATACTCTTTCCTTCTTTTTCTGTCCTCTTTCTGGCAGAGTGGTGATTCTACAAATACTGAGAATGATAAAAAGGATGTACAAAGTCAGGCTTCAGGCAAAGAAAAACCCCTTCTCTTTTCTTCCCTCACTTGTATGCATGTGGTGTGGGCCGCCTTGGGCGGGGGGAATGGGTGTTCTTTCAAGCATCAATTCCAGCTCTATATTTGGAGTCAGAAGAAAGAGTAATTGCACCACGTGTTCAATCGTCAGGAGTGATGATGCGGGAAAAAGTAGCTTAAAAAGTAGTTTCTAAAATGCACTACAAACTACAGCTTTTTTGTAGCGCACTACATACTAACTATTTAAAAGTAGCGACTGTTGTAGTTTCGTTACTTGTAGCGCACTACTTCCCAGCCCTGACTATATGGCCTACATCAAAGCGGCCGAGTTTAGTACATGGAATTAAAGGCTCACCAACATATGCTTTAAGAGACACTGCAGGGGCAAATCGGGCAGGGCGTTCCCATCACCATCTCAGAATTTCATGATTTTCTTTTATTGTGATGCCTTACCCAAGGAAAGAACAAATCTGAAATATTTTTGATTTACCTCTTTTAGTTTTGGAGTTATGGGGGGTCAAAGTACCCCAGAGGAGTAATGTCGAATTAATTTAGGACCATTTTTTCCCCACTTTATTGTCTCGACTGTGACTGGCTCTGAGGTGCTTCAGAGATTTTTTTCATTTTATCCTATAATATACCTTGTATATTAACATCTCAAATTGAAAATTCATTCAAAAATTGTCAAAGACCCAAATTAGGGCCTCCGAAAATACCCCCAATTTCATAAAAAATGCAGTTTTAAAAATGCTTTAAATCTTCGCTCTGACGTGATACAGAAAACTTTTTTGCACAGTGCAGTTATATATCTACATATAAAGTGAATCCAATGTTAAAAATTTTTGAAGGCCCCCAGAGCTTCCCAGTACAGGGCCCCAAACAGGGTCCTTAGCACTAATTTATGTAATTTTGAAGCATTGGTACAGCTGAAGCCGACTTCTCACAGGAGAACTATTGACATGGAAATGTAGTATCAACATAGTAGTTTGATATTATGAAAAAACATTTCTTGAAGGTACAACTGTTTCCAAGAAAAATCCCAAAAAGTACCTCCCTATTTGGGACATTCCACTGGCACACATGGGGGCTTTTCGGCATTACTTTTAGAAGTTTAATCGACAGTGGCAATATTGAAAATTAACTTATTCTTCATATATCTCAACTATATCCTGCATATATCACAAATAGTTATTTTACAGGGGCACTCATAAGAATTACATTACGCTGTATGGGGATCTCTAACTACTGAACCGATTCGAAATTTTTTCACTGATAGAAAGCTACACTATTCCTGAGTAATATAGGATACATTTCAGCATGCAGCATAACTAGTTCTTTTACAGGGACACTCAAAAGAATTGTAGCAGATGGCGCTGTATGGACATCTCTGTAACTGCTGAACCGATTCTAAAGATCTTTTCACTGAAAGCTACACCATTCCTGAATAACAAGGGCTAAAATTCATGCATGTAGCATAACAGCAGGAACACTCAAAATGATTCGTAAACATTGCCGTAACTGTCTATTCGCCACTCAAATTTATTCAGATTTTATTAAACTCCATTCAAATTTTTGAACAGTGCAGTTATATATCTTCATACAAAGTGAATCCAATGTTAAAAATTTTTGAAGGCCCCCTGTGTCCCTCGGTACAGGGCTCCAAACATGGTCCTTAGCGCTAATTTGAGTAATTTTGAAGCATAGGTTCAGCTGGCTCTGACTTTGCACATGAGAACTACTTGTATGGAGATGTAGTTTCAACATAGTAGTTTCATATTATGAAAAGATTTTTTTTAAAGCATCACCAATTTTCAAGAAAAATTTAACACTAATCAAAAAATATGTCTTTTCATAATATGAAACAACTATGTTGAAACTACATCTCCATGCCAATAGTTCTCATGTGCAAAGTCAGAGCCACCTGTACCTATGCTTCGAAATTGTATAAATTAGCAGTAAGGACCATGTTTGGGCCCCGTACCGAGGAACCCTGGGGAATTTCAAAAAATTTTAACATTGGATTCACTTTATATGAAGATATATAACTGCACTGTGCAAAAAATTTGAATGTAGTTTAACAAAATTTGAATTAATTTGAGTGGCAAATGGAGATAGTTACTACAATGTTTACGAATCATTGAGTGTTCCTGTAAATTCTGCTACATGCATGAATTTTAGCCTATGTTACTCAGGAATAGTGTAGCTTTCAGTGAAAAGATCTTTAGAATCACTGTTCAAAAATTTGAATGGAGTTTAACAAAATTTGAATAAATTTGAGTGGCGAATAGAAACAGTTACGGCAATGTTTACGAATCATTTTGAGTGTTCCTGTAAATTATGCTACATGCATGAATTTTAGCCCTCGTTACTCAGGAATGGTGTAGCTTTCAGTGAAAAGATCTTTAGAATCGGTTCAGTAGTTACAGAGATGTCCATACAGCGCCATGTGCTACAATTCTTTTGAGTGTCCCGGTAAAAGAACTAGTTATGCTGCATGCTGAAATGTATCCTATATTACTCAAGAATAGTGTAGCTTTCTATCAGTGAAAAAAAAAATTTCGAATCGGTTCAGTAGTTACAGAGATCCCCATACAGCGTAATGTAATTCTTATGAGTGCCCTGTAAAATAACTTTGTGATATATGCAGGATATATTTGAGATATATGAAGTTAATTTTCAATATTGCCACTGTCGATTAAACTTCTAAAAGTAACGCTGAAATGCCCCCATGCGTACCAGTGGAATGCCCCAAAAAAGAGGTACTTTTTAGGATTTTTCTTGGAAACAGTTGTACCTTCAAAAAATTTTTAACATTGGATTCACTTTATATGTAGATATATAACTGCACTGTGCAAAAAAATTTTCTGTATCATGTCAGAGTGAAGATTTAAAGCATTTTTAAAACTGCATTTTTTATGAAATTGGGGGTATTTTTGGGGGCCCTAATTTGGGGCTCTGACAATTTTCGAATTGAGATGTTATTATACAAGGTATATTATAGGATAAAATGAAAAAATTCTCTTAAGCACCTCTGAGCCAGTCGTAGTCGAGACAATGAAGTGGGAAAAATGGTCCTAAATTAATTCGACGTTACTCCTCTGGGGTACTTTGACCCCCATAACTTCAAAACTAAAAGAGGTAAATCAAAAATATTTCAGATTTGTTCTTTCCTTGGTTAAGGCAACACAATAAAAGAAAAGCATGAAATTCTGAGATGGTGATGGGAACTTTTTTCTATTGACCTGCCCAATTTGCTTTTGCAACAGCTCTTAAAAAGATTGAATGGTGAAACTGCATATACACTTTAAAATCTAAAATAGTTCTTTTGTTTTATGCTGATGGCATAGCAGTTTTTGGTAAAAATAGCATCTCAATTGAGGACAGTATTAAATCCGTAGCTAAATTTTTTGAATTAAAATCCTTGGGTAAAACATGTATGCTCTTAGGAGTGGAAGTCGAGGAAAAAGATTGAATTCTAATCCATCAGAAAAGTTACACAGAGGAAGTGTATGAAATATTTCAAGACTACCACATCCCTATTACCTCACTCCCCATAGCCAAAGGCACAGTGTTTTCTAAAACACAATGTCCTCAAGCTGAAACAGAAGTAAAAGAAATGCTACAATATTCATATAGAAATTTATTAGGCTGCCTTCCTTTTATAACAAGTCATGCCAGACCGGACATTAATTATGCAGTAAATATTTTTAGCCAGTTCCATACCTGCCAACCTCCTTAAGCCAAAAGCAGGAAGACTCGGGTTGAAAAAACTGAAGATTTTACAAAAAAAATCAGGAGATAATTTTAAAAAATAAGAAGTAATAACAGAAGACTTTTCCCCAGTGTATCATCATCTCATTTTTTTTTAATATCAGTAATGTATAGAAATCAAAACAAAATTAAATAGTAAAAGAAAAGAGCTTATGCGAATTTTTTATATAAAATGAAAATAGATGCAGTATTTTCACAAAAATAAAAACAATTAAATAAATGGAAATATGACTTAATTTTTAACCAAAGTATGTTAAAAAATAAATAGATTAAGAATTTTTTTAGCTGATTCAAAGTAGCTTATTTAGCTTTTACTAATAATTCATCAGAAAAATTATTTTCAAGCTTTAGTTTTCAACACTAACAAATTTCCTAATGATGAATCACTGAGAGAGGAACGAAATTAAGTTTTTTTTTTTTTTAACTATCGAGAAAAGATTTGCTTACAAACGCTTTGACCTCACTCATACATTGTGCTGTTAGCTATCAAAATGATTACCTTAATAAATTATTTTTGAAATAGATTTATTAATTTACAATTTTTTTTTGCATAGTTTGATACAATTAAATATATCGACTAAAAATTTAAAAAACAGAAGATTTTATCTTCTGGCAGAAGACCGGAAGATAGCTTAAAAAAACTGAACTCTTCTGTCAAAACCAGAAGAGTTGGCAAGTATGCAGTTCCAAAGCAACACAGGTATAATTAACTGCAATGGTTTATTAAAACTGCTAGGATAGATGCATAAAACACGAGATCTGAAACTGCAACTCTCATGCAGTAATTTAAAAGTAGGTTACTCTGACGTAGACTAAACTGCGAATTGGAATGATCAAACTTCAATCAGTGGTCAAATACTCTTACTAGACAACTCCCCAATAGCATGGAGAACTTTTAAACATAAGTGTATCACTGTCAGTACGATGGAGGCCGAGTTTGTTTTCTTGACGGAAGCTACAAAAGAATTGTTATGTTTCTATCATATAGTTATCATATGTATAAGTTTAAAAATCACATTAGATTCAAAAAGTCTATCTCAGTTATATGTAGATAATATAGCAGGAGTAGATTTAGTTAAATCTCCTATCAAGAACTAACGTACAAAACATATAGACATTAAGTTATTTTTTGTATGCGAACTTATTCATAAGGACGTTTCTGATATTAGATATATAAGAAGTAAAGAAAATCTTGCAGACTTATTCACTAAACCTCTTACAAAAATGAACTGGCAAATTTTATAATGAAAGTGGTGCAAATGTAAATTTCCGCCCCCTCTTTTTTTCTTTTTTTTAAAATAAGATAAAGAGAGAAGAAGATATGAACATTTTTGTAAAGAGGAGAGCGTGTCTTTTTTTCAATGTGACATGCATATAGTCTTTTTCCACCCAATAAGGATTGAGATATGTAATAATTTCTTCTGTAGGGTAAGCAATTTAATAGTCCTGTCTGAATGCTCTTACTGCTCTATGTTAGATTTATTCCCCCAGGATTCCAAGTGGTCGGAAAAGTGTCTTGCCTGATAAAAATGTAATCAGCCAGAGAATCCACAGGAGATAGTGGTCTTCGTAAGGTGGTAGTTCAGGAAGGCCTTGTCGCTGTGTTATTTTTTAATTTAGAAAGTCCCTCGTTTTTGATAAATGGAAATGTCACTGGTCCCACTTACCCTTAAAAAATTCAGTGCTTTTTTTTTAAGTGTTCATTCATTAAATGTTATACGGAATGTATATTTGCAAGTGTTCCTATGCATTTTTGAAGTATTTCATGATAGTGTTACGTATTAGAAATGTTCTTTTTTCATGCATACATTTAAAAATTTGAGCTCATATCTATCATTGAGCAAGTTTTTAAATTTCTTTCATTGCGTATATATTCTGAAATGCTTTAGTAATGTTTTAGACATTAGTACTGACGGACTTGAGAGAAACTATTAGAAATTTTAAACTTTTATTCAGCCTGTCCGCACTTGCCCATGACTATCATTAATTATCGTACATACTTGAGTATAAGCTGAACCTATAACGTCAAAAGATTAGTTTAAAAAAAAAAAAAAAAAAAATCAAGAACCTAATTATAAGCCAAATGTAAAAATACAGCTCCATCCTTTCAGCTTCTTCCTTTCTCTGCAGTGCTGATTGCTTTTAAAATATATCCCCATGTAGTAAGTGTCAAAGTGAAGAGCAACAAAAATTATTGCACAGCATTCAATGTTTAAAACAATTCTCTGATATGGAATTATATTACAAAATCAACTTCAGCTGCCTGCTGAACAGAAATGTTTATTTTGACTGGAGCGGAGGCTCTGTCTCCTGTTTTCACGAAAGCTTCACCTTTGAACAGAGGTGTATCCAAAGGGGGGGGGGGTTAACCCCCCCCCCTATGAGAAATTTTTGCCATACAAAATGTATATTCTTCACTACATTACCACACACACGTATACATATATGAGTTGTAGTAGTCGTCAGGCGCGTAGTCAGGAAAATTTCAAGGGGAATAAAATTAGTCTGGGGGGGGGGGGGGGGGAGATATGAACTTATATGTGTATAAATAGACGGAATTTCATCACTAATCCAAACATTTTTTTGGGGGGGGAAATATATCCCGATATCCCCCCCCCTGGTAGTCGTAACCATCCTCCCATGAAAAATTTCTGGCTACGCCCCTGCCTTTGAAAAATAAACAATTTCATTAAACATACAAGCTCGTAAATGTTATATTTGCTTTGCTGTAAGTTGTAATAGATTGAAAGAGGGGGGAATTTTTGCAACAAATTATGTCTTTGACAGGAGAGCAGGGCCTTTGTGAAATAGAGTCATTGATGGATTAAAAGGGGTCTGTTACCCCTCCTCCCAATTAATACAAACAACTTATTTTGTAACAGTTTTTTTTTTTTTTTTTTTTTTTAAATCTCTATTCTAAGCCCCCTACCCAAAATGTATCAGTTTTGTTTTTCAAAAAGGAGGCTTAGTTTCGGGATTTTATGGTAAATCATTTTAGATGTGCACTTAGAAATACGATTTTCAGATAACTTAATTTGCAAAGGAAATTTCAACACTACAATTTGCCAAGTGTTGTGTTCTTCCCCCTTCCACCCTGTTGCGCATGCTATTTTTAGACTAACCAGAGAGGGGAATATAATCAGAAAAATGGGCACCTCCTTGACATGGAACCTTGCATGCCTCCTGTAGGCCAGGCGAAGGCACTTGACCGAAGATCAAAATTTTTCCTGCTTTAAAAATTCTAAAATTCGCTGATTTTTTCCCCATAACAGCTAAATTCCCTGACAATTCCCAGTTTTCCTGGTTCTGTAGACACCCTGCTAATGTTTGTGTGCAAAATTTTGGTTGTTTTGTCCCAGAAAGGCGCAGGTATGGCAGAAATCACACTGAATGTCGCAAAATGGCACAGGCAAGCCATTTTGTCTCAGTTTGTCGCAAATGGCCCAGCCATATCATCCCTGATATTGCCACTTACATAGTTGACTAGATGATTGTTAAAATCAACAGAAGAATACTTATAATAGCTGCATGATAATTCTGAAAATTTTTTAGCTATTGTCCATTTACAAAAAATTTAATAAATAACTGGAATTTGTAGTGGAATATATACTGAATAAGTGGAATAGATATTTATACCATTATATGGTTATTTTGAACAGGAGTGTTAATATTTACATGCATTAACCATAATATTTTAATTGTTTGTACAATTGAAATAATTCTTACAAAGACAAGTGAATGCTGAAGAATTGAATGAATTATTTTTATAGGTGTAATAAATTAAAAACTGAAAGAAAAACATGAAAATTTAGGTTTAGAGCAACTTAACTTTATGAAGTGTTTCTTAATATAGTTAATCTTTTATTGATGATTCTTAACATGGTGATCAAATAAATTTTTTTTTTTAAATCTGCTTCTTATGCAAAATGTTTACTTAATTAAGCACTTTGTCTGTTAGGTATGTTTGGGTGATTATTTTTGTTATAAAAAGAAAAAGAAAAAACCTTAAAACTTTTAAAAGACATTCTTGTTAACTATTTATAATTTATTTTAATAAGTTAATTAAAAAAGTTACTTGAAAAGTAATTAACTCTTACATTACTTAGCTTGATCAACTTAATGTTATGTAATTTTTAATAGACTAGTAATTAATTTATTAATAAAGATAACTAATTATTATTATCTTATTAATCAATAAAGCATTGTTTTACTCAATTTCAATGTTTTACTCAATTTTTTACTCAATTAAGTTTTTCTCCCCCAAATTAGAAGTGTTTTAAATCAGGATAAGTACTGCCTTTTTAAGAAACACAATGCCTTTTTAAAAGCCTTTGCAACCATCCCTTTTTCCTGCCCAGAATGAGCTCTCATGTTGCATATGACTTCCTAAACTTTCTGAATCTAAAGTAGGAATCTTCCCCTCTTAACTAAGTTTTGAATTTACAAATTGAGGAAATCAGTATACATCGCCCTCTAGGCTAGGCACTTCGCGAGATGTATTGAAAATGTACATCCCAGGTGCACATTATTGTCCTCTTGCTGACGGTGAAAGATTTCATTTCTGTGGAGAGGTTGCAAAACAAATCTACATTTTCCTTAGTATTGCTTTCCTGTTTGCACCCCCCCTTTTTCTGCGAAGCATGCTATTAATTTGGGACATGTTTTGCTTTAGTTTTGGTACTCACAAGTTTTTAATTTTTTATTTTTATTTTTGAGAAAGCTGAGAGGATTTTAAAAAATTCTCAGAAAGCAAAAATCTGCCGAAAAAATAAAAAAGCAGAAATCCACCGAAAAGCAGACTTTCATGCATGAAATAATGCATAATCTATTAAATAAATAATTAAAACTTCAAATATTCTAAATTATTCATGCAAATTCAAACTTATTTTTCACTAGCCTTGAAATTCGTATCTGCACTATAAGTTTGCACATACATTTTAATGTTTGCCATTTTGGTCCTAAAATAGATTTTTTTTTACCATAAAGCTAGCTGAATTTTTTAAATTAAATCTAATCAGGTTTCTTTGAAACAAAAACCTGGGAAAATACTCTGTAAAATATTTAATTGTTAAAAAAATAAAGAAAAAATAAGTATTACCTTATACAAAAATCTGTATGAATCAGAAGGTGGACCATCACCACCACCCTTTTTAGCTATATCCTAAAAAATAAGAAAAAATATCAATATCCCCCTTTAATACAAATCATGATGAGAACACAGAATATTTTGGCAATCTTCAAAAGTTTCTCAAACTTTAAATAATAGAAACTTATTTTTATTATTACTTAATGTTAATAATTTAAATGTTACACTTTGATTAGTTTTCTTTTTTTAAAACAAGGAATATGAAGGTTAAATTTTTATTTGGTATCAACAAATCATATCCCGTTATAGAATTTCGATTTAGCATTTTCTTATAAAGTAAAATGTGTTGTAAAAAAAAAAAAAAAAAAAAAAAAAAAAAAAAAAAGATACAGCGGAACCTGGTAAAGTGACCACTTGTTTATAATGTGCACTTTTATACAATTTCACTTTACAACCACACTACTTTTCTGCCTTTGTAATGTGGACCACCTTTAAAAAGTGACCTTGTTCTCGAGAATGGTCACATATTCCATTGTACATGTGCATGAATAAATTAGAAATAAAATAGTCACCTCATTAAATACTTCTATGGTATTTCCTTCAGGTGATGAATCCTGAAAGTTCCGTACTGCTGTGGTAGGTGGTGTAGAAAATATAGCACTACCAGATGCAGAACCAGTAGAAGATTCATCTAGGTATTTAAGTCAACATTCATGTAAATTACAGTTTCTAGGCTTAAACAATATTTACAAACTCAGCACATACAAAGAAGTACTGAGAAAGTCCAGGACAAAATGTTTTATATGTTTAACAAATTCATTGAAAGTGTTAAATTATACACAAAACTGATTACACATACATAATATAATAAGCAAAAGAATACTTTCAAGTATCAAAAAGAACTAAATTTATAAATTCAAAATAAATATTTAAAAAAATAGTTTTTACTCATATTTTATACAGAAATATGAATAGCAATATTTTTACAAATCGCAGCAAAGTTTTATAATAAATACTGTTTACCACATATATTCTGAACAGGCTGGCTATCATACTAGTAACTGATGTGTAGTAGTGTAGTTGAACTGATGTGTAGTTGATGTTACATAGGATTCTTAATTTACCACTAAAAGATCAAATGCATATATAAGAGGAATCTTGTCTGTCTGCTCACTCGCTATAGGTGTCTAGATCAATCATAGGATCTGGAGCAAATTTGGCACTGACTAAATAAGACGAGAAAGCTAATGTCGAACAAGTAAAATTAATCTGATTAACAGTTTTTTAGTTATTTTATGTTTTGTCCAGCTTTCAGCTGGTTTTAACTAATTTTTTTTTCTTATAGCGAGTTGAATTTTCATATGAAAACTATTTTTTATATCATCAGAAACTACAGATTATTCTTTTTCAAAGATTTATTTCAAAATTGTACCAAAATTTGCAGATTTTTAAGAATTTTTAAAGACCAGTTTTCAATAAAATATACTGATTTTCATTTTTAAACTCTCGCATCTGAAAAACTATTGGCAGTACATTCTTGGTCTTTTCTCAGAAGAAAAATTTATTTCTCCCTCCTTTAAAAATAAAACTGAGCAAAAATTTAACTAGCTCATTTTATAAAAATTTTTTGTAAAAGTCGAAAACTGGATATTCGCCTTTGCTATTCAGGAACAAAGCAGGTTTACAGAAGGAAGGAGATAGAGGTAGGGAGAGTGAAGGCTGAGCTAATTTTAGGACAGATGTCAGGAGTGTTTTCATTTTAGAATGACATCGAAAGAAAATGAACAATTTGATGTTAACAGGATATACCCAAACCAGCTCAAACTGTGTTAATATGCATTATAATTGTTACATTTTTTTTCATGTGATAAATCATTTTTTTAAAAGCAAAACTGAAGAGGTGCATATTCTCTCCCCACTGTTCTTAAGGAACCTTGAAATTTCAACCCTCTGCAATTTCTTTTTAGTAATTGGCAATACTGTTAAATAATTGGTTTGTGGATCGCGAGCATTGTGATGTTATATGTGCGAATAGACTGAAAGTTAAGTGAATATTTGATTTCAACAACTTTTATTATTATCATCATCATCATCATTATTAAATGTACTTTCTGTTTGAATATAAATTTTGCTTTGAACGTTAATTGCCATTATTTTTTATTGAGGATGTACTGTTCAGTTCCATGTACAAATCGACTGAAAGCTAAGTGACTATTTTGATTTGTCTATTTCCGCATTCACGCTGTTTTATTAAACTTTAAATTAGCTTTTTTTTTTTAAAGTAAGATTTTATGCTTTTTTTAAATATTTTGTTGTTTCTTAAAGCCAATGTTGTGTGCATGTGCACCATTGTTTACAATCGACAAGTCCATGTTTACCTTGGAGTTGCAATATTTTTTCCGATCAACAAACCCAGGTTTATATTGGCAACAAAATTTAGTTGCCAACAAAAAAGAATTGCCAATAATGACCAATAGGGTCAGGTGGAAGGAAAATGGTTGTATGGAGAAAATGGGGGAGGGATATTGAAAAATAACTTTTTACCATAAAAATTTAAATGTTTCAACATTTTTTTCTATGGAGATATATTTTAACACCATAACAAGTGCAGCCAACTCTGTATATAGCGAACTTTCGGCAAACCATTAGTCCCGATTCACATACACTATCTCTGTTCACCATGGGGACACTTTGGTTTTAGTGAACTTTGGGACTGACGACAGTGGACGAAATCTGATGGTCCTCAGAGTTTCACTATAACCAGAGTTGTCTGTATTTCTAATGAAGTTTGAAGATATTTCAACAATAATAATTTGTGCAAAACTTCTCGTTTTTGCTCCAAACATACTGTCTTAACAAATGATATTGAAAAACTGTCTTTTAGATTCCTCATAACTAGATGAAGCATTTATATTTTGATACATATTAGTAGAATAAACTGGACTATGTAACTGAACTGGATTATTTAAAAAAATTAATAAAATTGTAATTTCTACTTTTAATTTTTTTTTCTTCTGAGGTGGGGTAAAATGGGGGTATGGTTAGACACAGTGATGTGGGGTGGGTAAATACCCACTGGGTAGGTAAATATTTTTTGGGCTATTTACCCAAGGCCTGGGTAAATACCCCAAAACTGGGTATTTTCAACTTAGAATGGAATAACTGTTCTTAACAACATTTATGATTAATACCGATAAGATTTCTATTATTCTTTCTTTTCTTTAATACAAAGTTTTTAATTTTAATTTGACTTCATTATGAGTATTTTTGTAGTATTATTATTATTAAGTGTTTGATTTTTTGGCATAAACTACTTTATCAGTCATACCGCATTTTTTTCACTAACTTTAATAATGAAGGATGTTTCATGGTAGTCCTTAAATTGTTTTGTGCAAGTGACAGCTTTGGCAATATTTTTAATGTGTTACATTGATTAATATACCTCATAGCTTATTTTAAGTTTACTATTATATCCCAGAGCTTATTTTATGTTTATTATTTTTTAAACTGTGATAGTTTATTATGGTTTGTTATTGAAGGGGAGAGGGGATTATATGCATCTTATGATTGATTTAATGATCACTAAAATAAAAATTACTTGCAAATAGTTACAAAACTAGTAGTAGTTATAAGTATAGGTTTAAAAACATTTTTTACGGTAAATTTAAACTTTTATGAATATTTCAGATTGATGAACAAAATATTTCTATTAAAAAAATCATTAATACCAATTTTTTTATAATACAGTTTCCGTTTAACGAATTTTTCAGAATTACTAATTTGATTTTCAGTCATTCAGATTTTACTGTTTGTATATATTTAGTATAGCTGAATTTCTCACCTTTTTTTCAAATTGTCAAATACACTGCTCCTTGTTATTATTCCTATTTACAATTCTATTCCAACAGTTATATTTATAGGCTATATTTAATCAAGTATTTTATTCAACATGTATCATATAGCTTCTTTTCATAATTATATTTTTTGAAGTTTTATGAAATTAAAAAGTTGTAACGTGTTCCTAAGTTACATGCAAATAATTACCCCCTAAAAATCACTTTAGGGGGCCCCCTGGAAAATATGCCTCCGCCCTAGTTAATTCGGGTTTTGCCTAGCACTGTCAGTCAGAACATGTTTTGCCTAGTTAATTCGGGTTTTCCCTAATGCACTCAGAACACGTTTTCCCTAGTCAATTCAGGTTTTAACTGTAACATATATGTGTGTGTGAATATCCTTACCCACCGATACAAACTTTTTTTAAACAATAGTGTTAATTCAAAAATAAATACCCAGGTAAATACCCATTTTGGGGATTTACCCGGGTATTTTACATCACTGGTTAGACATAACAAAGTTCTGTATGATACTGACATTTCTCTATTTCTCCTATAGTTAATTATTCCTGAAACAACAGTTAAAATCAATGAAATTGACATTTTAATTGTTTATTGTAGAAATTAACTTTGTGAAACCAGTAGTGTAGGTAAAAAATTTTTCGGAGGTGACTGAGAATTCAAAAAACTAGAATGCAATATAGCTTATAAAAATCAATTTATTATTTATTTATTTATTTTTTTTCTTTTTGAGGGGGAATGGAACCCCTTTATTGTACTTGCAAGTGTTCACATATAAAAGTGAAAGAAGAAATAAATTTATAAATCAAATTTGAAATCTTTACATTTGTAAAACCATACATTAGAGAAAATATTAAATTTGGCTTAGGTCTGTAGCGGATCCTCAAAATTTTCAAGGGGGAACATTCGAATTTATCCACAAATACAAATTCTTTTTCATATCTTATGTTTACTTATTTCAGGATGGCTACAGCCCATCAGCCATCCCCTGTTTACACACTTGTGTAATATTTACCCCCAAGTAACATTTGTCATATACTGAGTGGACATTATTTCTTTAGCTAAATATTTAGGGAAATAATTCTTTTCTGTGCATCTTTTCCTCGAAGTATATTAAGAATACATAATTGAGTGCTTTTTCTTTCATTCATAACATTAACATGATTTTTATTAAAACTATACAGGTACTTTTGCATTACCCCCATTTTCCCATCAAAACTGGCCTAACTAAAAGTGCACCGTAGAAAAGCATTTTGCTATATTTTCAATCAAGCTTCAAGGCTCAGACATTGGGATCACCGATTTTGATAAAATGTTGATTGTTTATAGGGTACCCACAGTAAAGTAAAATACCAAAGAATTAGCTGCCAACTCTCCCTTATTTTAGATAAATTCCATTTAAACATTTGATACATTCTTATATACTAATTATTTGGCGAAATGTTTGCATTCTCAGTGGCACTGTGGATCCACTTGATGCTGGAGATCAGAAGGTTCCAGGTTCGAATCCAACTAACTATGCTCTGCTTTACTTTTTTTTTTCTTCCTTAAAAATTTACAATACAGCTTAAAATGATTAGAAAATGGACATGTAATTTATTGAATAAACACTATTTCCATGACATAGAATTGAATAACCACAAATGAAAATGCCAGAAATGAGAAACACTTTATCAATCACATTTCGAAAAATACTTTGCTGTAGATACTTGAGGTGCATATCAGATGCGTACTTGAGGAAGGGTGATATTTGTCCTAAAAACATGCGAAACAAAATGTTTGAACATCTGCTGCAACATATGAAAAACATTTTTGCTTTGGCATAGTCTTTTCATTTCTGTTTGTGGGAGAAAAAAAAATTCATTTACATTTAGAAATATCTGTTTTTCTTCAGAAAAATTTGTTGCAAACCATGCATGTTTTAAGATGTCAGAAAAGAATAGTGGATCACCACCATTCTTCTCTGACAAAGCAGAAAATATGACTTAATGAATTTGTATTGAATCTTCAAGGTTCCTATTTCCAATTTGTTTTGTATAAAAGTGTAGAAAATTTTGTAAATTTTTATTTTTTTGGTCAGTGAAATTACACATCACAGTGTTGACAAAGAGAGTACATTTAGGTGGGATTACTTTTAGGGGACAAGGTGAATTACTTTCACTGTCATAAATTTCTGGATTTGTTTGACTTTTTAAAGAGATTACTAAAAGCAAAAACTTCTCGTTCCCTGCATATGGTTTCGAAATTCAGTCAAGGAATGAAGTATTGTGATGACATGTTGAAAGTTTCCCAGACTTTGAACATGTTACATTAACATTGGAATGTTCTTTCATTAAATTCTCTACAGTTTTCTCCACTCAGGAGCCAGAATCTCCTGATATATTATTATTATTTTGTTTTCTACTACTCACGAAGTTTGGTAAGTTTAAAATTAAATGCATTTTGCATTCTACATCAAATCATGAATCTTTTAAACATATAAAAAGGTTTCACTTATTGTTTATATCAAATACTGAATCTCTAATTGTAATTACATGTGTGAAACACGTTTTCACTGAATGAAAAACTTTGAACAATAGTTGCATCATTCAAAATGAAGAAAGAAGCAAATCCATTTTTATCATTCTTCACATCCTAAAAGTATTAGTAAATTATCAAATATACATAACTTTATAACTACATTACAAAATAAGTCACAAAATATTTCTAACATAATCATTTTAAACAATGTTATGAATTTTTAAGGAAGAAAAAAAAGGAAAAAGAACACACTGAGTTGGAATCGAACGTAGGACCTTCTGATCTCCACTGTCAAGCGGATCCACAGCACCACCGAGAACACAAACGATTTGCCAAATAATTAGTATATAAAAATGTATCAAATGTTTAAATGGAATTTTTTTTTTAAATAAGGGAGAGTTGGTTGCTAATTCTTTGGCATTTTACTTTACCATGGGTTCCTTATAACCCATCAACATTTCATCAAAATCCATGATCCCAACATCTGAGCCTCCCCTTGTTAGGTAATTTGAGAAGCTATCCCAGGAATGAGATGCTTCTGCTTTCTGAGAATCAGATTAGAAGTCTAGTAAGATATTCAGGAGATTTTTAACCAATAAATCTGGCTGAAAATCATGTTAATGTACTATAAAATTAGGGTATTGAAATAAAAAATAAAATGAACAAAAGTAACTGCTGAAAGAAGTGAAGTAAGAAAGAAAAAGTTAAGGATGCTTTCAGCAAAAAGTAATTCCCAGAGTTACCACAGGTCTAAAATAGTAGTAAATAGTTGCTGGTAGCAATCTTACAAAAGGACATGAAAAA
Organism: Cheiracanthium punctorium; assembly: GCA_038373885.1. NCBI lineage: Eukaryota > Metazoa > Arthropoda > Arachnida > Araneae > Cheiracanthiidae > Cheiracanthium > Cheiracanthium punctorium. The sequence goes on along the minus strand of JAWZYV010003597.1, from coordinate 34,668 downwards.
TGGCTCACCTTCCTTCTCTCCACTGGATGGGATTGATTTTTCTTCAGCTTCCTTTTCAAATTCACTAGTTTGAGATCTTCAATAGAACAAAAAATTAAAAACATTAAAATCTAGATTTATATTTTAAATTATTTTAATGGTAAATATAAAATAACTAAAAGATAAAATTTAGTCATTGTACTGTTGTGCTTTAAAGTCAGTTTTCTTATTTTATTTGATTCATAGTGATAGAAATGGCATCAGTTTCATTTGCATACCCTCCAACATTTGCCTTCACCTCATCAGTAGCACTTAAGCGATATCGCCGGGGGGGTTAGGGGAGTCATAACCCCCCCATGAGGAATTTTTTGCCATACAAAATGTATATTCATCACTCCCTTATCACAAACACCTATACATATATATGAGTTGAAGTAGTCGTAACCTCCCACTTTTTAGAGGTTTTCTCAACACAGGGTGTCTACCAAATTTCTGAAAGTCAATTTCCTGACTTTTGGGATGTCCCGGGAAAAAAATTCCTGACCAATGCATTTTACTTAGGGAAATTGCACAATGCTTGTCTTTATATTTGCATATTTTGTACAACTTCTTTAAATCAATTTTGACTAAAGTATACAGGATTAAGCTTTCATCCATTGAGAAACAGAAGTAGTTGCACTTTCTGATAGAATTAACTAACTGTTCTTGGAAACACAGTCCTAAGATATAAGTTACCAAGTAAGCTAATTTGTCTTTTACCCTCACGTCACGACTGATGAGTCCCCCATTTTCCCCTCCTTATACAAATACATCGCTTGATGCTTTCGCGGTCCGAAAAATGCGTCGCAGCTGCTTTCGGTTTCCAGTCTGACAATTAGAGAGAAAGTGTAGAAAAAACAAAGACACGGGAAAAAAAATTGATTCTTTTGGTGAATTTTCCGGACCCATTATCCAATTTCCCGGCTTTTACCAGACTTTCAAGAGTTGTAGACACCCTGCACCTGCAACATCATTATTAGAGGTTTTTTTCAATATCAGTAGTACTATCACGTTTTAAAAAACGATCCATGTGAACAAAGAAAACAACGTGCGCTGCACTTTCCTTCCACAAAAGAGCTAAGCTTACATCCAAACACAGGACGGAGCAAGATAGGGTGACGGGAAATGCGAGAGGAGACGTGACGTAACAAGAGAAGGAGCAGCTAACGGCATCCCCCCCCCTCCCACGCACACCACACTTTCGCCGACACAAGTTCGCTCACGGCTGCCGGCGCCGAGGGAGAATGTTGAATTCCCTTCTTTCACGATCGGCGCAGACACACAGGAGTGTTGACTCACAACAAAGCAACTAGGGTTGCAAACCACACCTCTGTGCAGGCATAATGCCCTAAAAAAAGTAAACATTTGCTCAATTCCGTAGTTTTTTCGTACCATCCGTAGCTCCGTAGTTCATGCTACTTATCCGTATAAACTACGGATAATCCGTAGCAGTTGGAGGGTATGCATTTGCAATTAGGAATCTATATTTATCAAGAATTAGCACACATTTTGATTTAAATATATTTTTTTAGTGATGAAGAAAACTTTTGATGACTGTTCATGGTGATTTCAAAAATTTCCATTTTGAAATTTTGAGTAATTAATTTTTATGGATGATATTTTTTTTATTATATTGATCTTTTCCTAATCTTAACCATGTTTCAAATTTCAATTTAACTACTAAACCTTTTTAAATAATAGTAAACACATTACTTTGATTACTAATATTTTGAAGATACAGTAGAACCTCGGTCTATCGTTTTTCAAGGGGTGTGTAGTAAAAAATGATGCATGCGGGAAAACGACGAATCCGGGTTAAAGTCAAAATAAGAAGAAAACAGTATTTATGAATACACACAATGTATGCAGGATACCAAAAATACTAAATTTGTTACCAAACTGTAAAAGAAACAAATTGAAGTTCTGTAGAAATTAAGTGATACTTATTTTTACAAAATTAGTAACTTTACACTGGTTTTTTCATTAATCTTTTAATTAAACAAAATTTTCAAGATTTACAATTTTTTTTTTGTCTTTTTATGTGTGTATTCATGTTTGTATATAAAAGTCATACAATTTCAAATACCGTTATTGAGTAGGATAAACTAGGCACTAGTGTTGGCTCTGTCTCATCGGCATGAATATTATTCTCAGCTTCTTCACGATTATTTTCATTTTTTGCGTCACATTTCTTCCATTCTTAGGATACCGCACGTTGCTACTTCTAAATCAATGGAAATATGATCACTACATTTCATACCATACTTATCCCTGCTAGATGTAAGAATTCTTCACCTGTACCATCATCAATCTAAGATATTATACCAGGAAGTAATTCGATTTGTATGCCATATTGATCCACTTGATCTTCAATTTAATTTCGGTCAGAAGAAACATTTTACAACGATGAATGCGGGAAAGCGAATTTTTGACGAACGATACATGCGGGTTTTGTAAACGTTATTTGAATACAGTTTTGTGCAGGGACCATAGAAATAAAACTATCAATACGGGAAAACGATGAATGCGGGAACGATAGATCGGGGTTCCACTGTATTAATAATTTTTCATTCTACAACTTCATATTTCATTTACCCTGTGATGTACATAAGCTGAAGCCAAGATTAAATGGTCTGGGTTCGATAAAAATAAGAACAGATTTCCTAAAAATTATATTTAATGAATTATATACAAGCCATGTACATGGATCAGATATCGTAGGTATCGTATAATATAAATTCTCGTATAAAACTTACGTATGAGATCGTAGAATACACCGTACAACGGCTCTTTTCTGTTCTAGCATGTAAACCATGGCGTAAACACGGTGGGGTTGAGGTGTAGCTCGCTGCTGACTCCAAGGTGGGAGAAACCATGGAGTCGAAAAGGGGGTGCAGCTGCCACATCCTCCCACCTTTTGAGTAACACTCAAAACCAATTAATACTTACTTATGTACAAAATACTTACTTACAGTCAAATTAAACATAAAAATTGAAAAAGGAGAAATTAAAAGTTCAACAGTTTAGTCATCAGAAGAATCAGCAAGTTCCAGTTTATAAAGTTTCTGCACAGGTCGTAGAAGCTCAGCATTCTCAGTCTTCAATAGAACAAGGCGTACATGTCCGTCCCGGCCCGGGAACAGCTTCAACACTCGACCCAAGCTCCATGCTGTCCTCCCCTTGTTCGTCCCCTCCAATAAGACCACCTCTCCAACGGATATTGGAGTGACTTTTCCAGCTTTCTTTGATGTTTGTCGTAACAGTCCCAGATATTCTGATCTAAATCTGCGTCTCAGGACATCACGAATTTTCTGTAAGTGCTTGGCTCTTTTGCTTAATTTTTCACAGTCTACAACATCCAGATCTGGAACACCTGATGAAGAAATTTCATGCAGGAACATAGCAGGAGTCAAAGGTGATGGATCTTCAATGTCTTGTGAAGCATACGTTAGTGGCCTGGAATTAATTACTTGTTCGCAATCGCAAAGAACGGTTAGCAATTCCTCGTAGGTTAGGGAGGCGCGTCCCAAAACTTTTCTCAATATTCGCTTAACCATTTGGACAAGACGCTCCCACCATCCTCCCCACCAGGCAGCGGATGGAGGATTTAGTTTCCACTGGATTCTTTGTTCTACGGCCTTCAATTGCACAACCTTCCAATCAATGTTACTTAGGACATTCTTCGTACCAACGAAATTTGTTCCATTATCGGAGTAAACTTTCGAAGGTCGTCCCCGTCTTGATATGAATCTTCTTAGTGACTGGACAAAAGCTTCTGTTGTTAATTGCGTGATGAGCTCCAGGTGGACCGCTCGATACACTGCACACGTAAAAAGTACAATGTACGCTTTCTGATAATTCTTCAAATGGAGAGGTCCAGCCAGATCCACACCAACTATTTCAAATACCTTAGCATCGCGAACTCTGTCTTCTGGCAATGTTCCAGGTGTAACTTCGAAGTTTTTGGCGTTAAATCGTTGACACTTCATACAACGTCGTATGCGATTGCGTATGGTCTTTCTGGATTTTAGTATCCAATAACTCTCTCCGAGTTGAGTAATCACTAGAGAGGTTCCCGCGTGCAACAGTTCACAATGCACTTTCATTATTAAAAGATGTACTACAGGATGATTTGATGGTAAAATGGCCGGATATTTGAAATATTCTGTGTCATCTCGGTAGATAACACTAGTTTGAGTTCTGATAACACCGTTTGTGTCAATTATTGGCCTTAAATTTCGAATTTTTTCATCTGTTAAACCCTTAAAAGATTCCTTCTGTATCAGACGTATGAGAGCTACTTCTGCCTTTTAAAATTCTGGAACTGATATATTAAGTAAAGTTTCGGTATTGGTCTTTTTCATTTTCCCGTAAAAGCGAAATATCCACGCAAGCATTCTAACAATTTTGTTGTAAGAAGAAAAGTAATTGTAATACCATTTAGAGTCATCTTCAGACTTATTAAGAGTAGTAACTACAGTTTTACGTTTCTCTGCATTTACTAGATCTTCATTTATTTTTCCTTCAGATTTAGGCCATGTCTCTTCTTTGTTATAGAGCCATGATGGTCCATCCCACCACTGCAGACGTATTAGCTGTTCAGCAGAACATCCCCTGCTAGCTAAATTGGCTGGATTGAATTTTCCAGGAATGTGTTGCCAATGTATGGGAGATGTTAGTGTTCATATTTCCTTGACACGGTTATTTACAAACGTAGCCCAGTTTTGTTCCCGTTGTATCCAGCATAAAGCTGTTGTAGAATCAGTCCAACAATAAATCTTAAACGTAGGGAACTGTAAATCTTTAAGAATGGAAAACAATAATCTAGCTCCGATCAGATATGCAAGCAATTCTAATCTGGGAATTGTCACATTTTTCAAGGGTGCTACCCTACTTCTTGCACTTATTAAACTGACAGTTACTTCATCGTCGTGTTCTATTCTCAAGTATATGCAACTACCGTAGGCTGCTTGACTAGAATCACAGAAAACATGAAAGCTGATCAGTTCATTGCTGTTCGTAAACTTGAACCATCTAGGAATTTCAATTTTGGAAAGTAACGGTAACTGCTGGAGCCATGAAGTGAATTTTACCGTAAGGTGATCGGGGAGTACGTCATCCCATTTAAGTTTCAAACACCATGTTTCCTGTAAGACTAGTTTAGGTATTAACATAACAGGGCAAGTGTATCCTATTGGATCAAACACTTGGTGAGCTATTGCCAAAACACTGCGTTTAGTGACTTTGTCTACTTGAGAAGGTATTTTATCAAAATTACAAGCTAATGTGTCACGTTGCGAATCCCAAATAAGTCCTAAAACAGAGACACATTTTTCCATAGATTGATCTTCTTCAATCATTCCATTAAGAAAATTTGATCGCCATCCACGCAAATTAAAATGTCCCGTCGATAAAATCACTCGTGATTCAAGGATAAAATTTTCAACTTCTTCTACCGAACTTAGACTGGCCAAACAGTTGTCTACGTAAAATGACTTCTTGAGAATTTCGGCTGTCTGTTTCAAATTTTCTGTCACCCTGCTTAAATGATAATCTAAAGTTGCAGCTAATAAAAATGGACTGGTTCCGATTCCAAATACAACCCTTCTATGTTGGTATATAAGACTTTGTTCGAAATTATCTCTATCAACCCAAAAGAATCTTAGAAAGCTTCTGTCCCTTTCCCTGATCGAAATCTGTAAAAATGCTTTCTCTATGTCTGAAGTAACCCCTACAGCATTTTTCCGAAATCTATTTAGAATGGATGGGATAATCTCTATCAAATTTGGCCCTGTTGCTAAGCAGTCATTAAGTGATGGTGAATTGCCCGTACGTACGGAAGCATTAAATACAGGACGTATTTTTGTCGTACTTTCTTCTTTAAATACAGGTCTGTGTGGTAAATAATATCCTTCTTTAATTTCTTCCTGATTCGGGATTTCTATTATTTTAAGAGATAGCCAGTTCATAAATACCTCATTATATGCACTGACGTTATTGGAAGCTGATAGTTTATCTTTTGTTTTCTTAAAACATCTTTCAGCTAATCTGTAATTATCTGGCAAAACAGAACTGTCCTTAACCCAAGGAAGAGCTACCTCATATCTACCCTCTTGATCAATACATATGGTTTCATTAAAATAGTTCATCGTATCTGTCTCTAACTCTTTTCTAGATTTATCTTGCACAGGGTCAGTTATATTTAAAACATCTAATTTCCAGAGATCTGAAATGCAATTATTATTTACAAGCAACGACGAAATGCAAATAGATGCACAAGATTCATCTGCTGTACTAACCGGAACTTTCCCCATTAGGGTCCATCCCAGGGACGTTTCAACCGCTACAGGTCCAGATTTTAACTTTATAATTTTGCCTGAAAGTAATTTGGCAGCTGTGTCAGCTCCAAGAAGTAATTTAATTGCTTTATCAACTTTTAAAGAATTTCCCTCAAAATCACTTAATTCAATACAGTAATTTCTTAATTCTTTAATCCAGGCACCATGGGGTATTTGTTTGATATCAGAACAAATATTCGGTTGACTTAATAATTTTACACTGCACTTAAATCTATCATCAAAACTACGTAATTCAACATTATACTCGTTGTGAACACTTTCTTCAGTTTCAATGCCACCAAACAAATTTTGTTTTAAGCTAACTCGTCGTAAAACATCGTACTGCATTTCTTCAGCAACACTTTCACAGATATAACTTTTCATAGAACCTGTATCAACGATGGCTTGTACTAATTGTTCTCGACTGCCATTACGTAATCGTACAATCAAAGTTTGCAGAAACACATCCGAGAAATGTGTTTGGTTGTTCAACGTGCTGGTTTTCGTAGGTAAATCAGGACATAGAATAGCAAAATGTCTATTTCTGCATATTAAACACTTAATCCTAGATTTACACTGGTTAGCTCTATGACTGTTACGTTTTAAACAAACAAAGCAAGCATTTTGTTTCTTAACTGCATCTTTTTTATCCAACAGTGACATATTATCTACTTTGTCACAGTTCTCGGATGAATGCGTAAACATTTTACAAAAAATACAATATTCTGATTTTTTATTACTTTGTGTATTTTCATTACGCACATTTTTATGAGAAATAAACAATTCAGAAGCTGTCGGAACACAACTATCGTACTCAAGTTTCTTGTAGTGCTTCTTGTTTACCTTTTCAACACTGAATGTATTACGAACAAGCTTTATTTTTTGCTCACTTTCAACTTCTATTCTTAAAAAATCAATTAAAGAGTCTAGATCAGACTTACCTTCATTTTTCTCTTGCGTAAAACAGAGGTTTCTCTCCCACGTCATCAGCAGGTCTGGAGGCATACATGATTCCACCAACGGAAACAGTATTTCGGCGTATTTATCCTTCGTTAGACCTAACGATTCTAACCCTCTTAATTTTGTTTGTAATTCATCGTAAAGTGTTGATAAATCGGGCTTTTTATCTTTTATAACAAGGTGTAATAAATCCCTAACGTATACTTGTATCAAAATATTTTCTTTTCCGAAACGCTCCTTTAAATAATTCACAGCCTTAGGATAATTTTCTGTGGTGGGAGGGAAGCTATCTAATATCTGACGCGGCTTTGTGTTAGGTACTGTGCTCCGAATTAAATACGCAAATTTATCACGAGCATCTATTCTGTCATCATTATGAATTTTTTCGAATTGACTCCAGAAACCTAGCCACTCTCGGATTCCCAGTAAACTTCGGAAGTTCTAAAATCGGAAGAGCGTACTTAGCCGAAGCTCCTGCATTATTTACAAGCGGCGACAGATCATTCTCTTTCGTAGACGAAATGGAGCCGTTGACACTTCCGATGTTTTGCTTAACGCTAGCAGCGAGCAACTTTCGTTTTGTTTTTAAAAGTATACATTTCTCTTGATATTGTTCACAAGAGTTATACTCTTCATCGAATTCTTTCTGCGTACATTTTTTATCTTCCAAACACTTAAAAATTACATCATCACATTCTTTCAGTTGCGTCGCTTTATCAGTTAATTGTTCTAAATATATTTCAATTTCATCAGTTAATGTAGCGTTCGACTTAAATAATTCTTCAAGCTTATTTGCCGTTTTAGTAAAGGCAGTTCGTATTGAAGAACGTCGTATTTTAGCCTGATCCATATTAATATCGTAATATCAAATCTGTTTGAAAATTAATTAAAATTTTCCATCCTAAGCAGGGATGCCAATCTGTGACGTACGTAAGCTGAAGCCAAGATTAAATGGTCTGGGTTCGATAAAAATAAGAACAGATTTCCTAAAAATTATATTTAATGAATTATATACAAGCTATGTACATGGATCAGGTATCATAGGTATCGTATAATATAAATTCTCGTATAAAACTTACGTATGAGATCGTAGAATACACCGTACAACGGCTCTTTTCTGTTCTAGCGTGTAAACCATGGCGTAAACACGGTGGGGTTGAGGTGTAGCTCGCTGCTGACTCCAAGGTGGGAGAAACCATGGAGTCGAAAAGGGGGTGCAGCTGCCACATACCCACTGAATGACAATCATGGCAGCAAAATTGCAACATCCTTTATGAAATATGTAAATGCACTAAGAACTGTGCAGTGCTGTGCTTCTTACCAAATTAATGCAGAAAGTACAAAATGCATTAAAAATGGACATTAAACTAATCTTCTATTGGACGGACTCTACCATAGTCTTAGCATGGATGAGAAAGGAATCGAGAGACTTAAAAACATTTGTCTCCAATCGTGTAGCAATTATTCAAGAGCTTTCCAAGATTGGTCAATGGTATCATGTTGCATCTGAAATAAATCCTGCAGACATAATTTCTAGAGAACTAGATCCAGAGAAAATTCAAGAAAGTGAGTTGTGGCGGTTTGGGCCATCCTTTTTTCAAAAGCACATTGTCAACTTCCCTAGTGTTTTCAGCGACCAACCGAATTATACCAAAAAGAGCTAAAGGATAAGGAAGAGGAATCAGTTTGTTTCCTTTTAAAAGATACTGAGATACTTCCCATCATCTACAATTGTTCGTGATTCACGAAACCAAAAAGAATCATTGCATGGTGTTTACAGTTTACGCAAAATGCTAGAAACCCACTGCACCCAATTTCTAGCAGGTTAACTGCTTCTGAATTATCTGCCTCTTTGTTATGTTTAGTGAAAAATGTGCAATCGGTGCATTTTGCAAAGGAAATTCAGCATATTGAGAAAGGACAGCTTTCTAATTCCAGCTACTTATTAAATTTGTGCCCAATTTTAGACGTGAACAATAATACTTCGTGTTGGTGGTAGATTGAGACATTCAAATTTACCTACAGGACAAAAACACACTTTTGATTCCTAATGACAATCTAATTTGTGAATTAATCATTAATTATTATCATATTTTTTATTTTCACACAGGTACTAGGCTACTTTAGCTAACATTTGCTCCCAATTTTGGATTATTATAGGTAGATCAACTGTTTGAAATGTAATTTAAAAATGTGTATCCTGCCTTAAGGTAAGTGCCAAGGGTAAACACCAAAGAATGGCAGATTTACCTAGTGCTGGAGTCAACATAGCAAGAGTATTCACAAAGGTAGGACTGTATTTTTGTGGTCCATTTAACATCAACTTAAGCTCAGGAAGAGTGAAAAAAGTGTAAAAAATGTTACATTTGTATTTTTGCATGTTTTGTAGTTTGAACTATACATTTAGAAATTGTGAGTAATTTAAGTATGGAAGCATTTATCGGGGCTCTAAAAAGATTTATTTCTCGCAGAGGTAGGCCTAGTTTTATTTTTAATGATAACGGTACAAATTTTGTAGGTGCTAAGAACAAGTTTCATAAAATTTTAATGAGATTATTTAAAAAAGAAAATTCAGACAATTTTGAAGAGTTCCTGGCTTCTGAGGGCATAAAGTGGAATTTTAAATCCCCCCACCAATCCTCATTTTGGAGGTTTGTGGGAAGCTAGAGTTAAATTATAGAAAGGTCACCTCAAAAAAGTTGTGGGAAATACAATTCTTAATCACGAAGAATTTTTTACACTAGTTACCAAAGTAGAGACTGTATTGAACTCCCGACCTCTTTGCCCTCTCTCTGAAGATCCCAACAATGATTTGGCTCTAACTCCAGACCATTTTTTAATAGGCTCTTCGTTTTTTTACAAACATAGGTTTAATGCCTTTTTTTCTATTTTAATCATTTAAATTAATTTACATCATCATTTTTAGTTCAAGTTAAATTACTTTTAGAGATTAATAAATAAAAAGTAAATCTCTTAAATATTAATAATGAAATCATAATGCTTTCTTTTGTAGTTTTACACAGGTATGAAACAGAATTCTTCAGGTTATGCATTAAATTTCTTTCATCAAAAATTATATATTTTTTAAACTACAAGTTTAAAAACAGAAATAGATTATTTTAATTGTTTAACTTCTAAAATATATGAGCATTCTTTCACAGTACAAAAATTTATATGGCACCATAAGTGAAAAAATAGGAAGAGGGGCAAATTCATTAAAAAAAAATCATTTCAAACATTAGTTTCAAAATTTTAAGACAAACGAGTGCGATACACACTCACAAAGTGCGATACACACACACAAAAAAGATTAGTCAAAGTACTTCATGTATGGAGTAATAATCATACACTGCAGTAGTAACTAGAATGATAATCATACGCAATACTGTAGTAGAAACTAAAACCTATTTTAAACTAGTAAAATACCATGTTACAACATGGCTGTCAACATAAGAAGCCATGTTATAATTTTCATTAATAAATATTTCATGAACACCTTTTAAATGTGCACCTTTCAAGTAGACTTATCATAAAAAATCAATTGAAACTTGCAGAAAATCATGTGAATTTAAATAGCTAAATTCAATTAAAAAATAAATATGTAAAATAAGGGTTAATTTTTAATCATTAGGTATTCGAGACTTCAATAAAGGAATGCTCAGTAAAAGATTGTCATTTACAAAAAAGGATGAAGATTGAAAATTTCTCCTTGACTATATAAATAAATTTTGAAGACAGAATAACTGGAGTTTTTCGTTAATTATCAGATTTCAGGAGCAAATTAAAAATATCAGAGAAATGCCATGTGGAGAGAGTATAAAATTCAGGGTTGGTATTCTGTCCACTTTTTTGTAAAAAGTCCAGGACGCTGGACGAAATTGGAAGAAATGGACAAATTAAAAATCATTGAATTAAAAGTATTGTTATGATTCATTTTTTTTTTCCATGCAAACAAAACTGTGTTCCTACATTTTAACAAAAAAATTATTATAACATTTTAACAAAAATAATATATTTTTTTAATTATTTATTAAGTCATCACTTATGAATCATATAACCCAATAAATTCACAAAAACTTAACTCTATAGTAAAGCAATTTTATGGAATGCCTTGCTGGAAAATTAAACTTAACAAAATAAAATAATAAAATAGTCATCAAATAGTTAATTTAACTACATTGCACATGAAAAAAGAAGAATTTTAATTTTGTTTTTATAGACTTAAATTTTTATATACCATATAACAATGTAATGCTAAGAAAATAGTAAACACTTTCACAATTGTACTTTTAAGTTAATTATATTTCTAAAACTTTTGTTGGAGATGAAAAATTCCTTCATTTAATATTTATTTAAAAACCAGTCATTCTATGCATACTAAAATCAGTTCTGCTTCAAACCTGAATCACAAAACTGGAATAAATACTAAAATTCTGAACTAAAAGGAACTTATAACTTCACTGCTCTTTTCTCAGTCATGCCAAATTGCATCATCAGTGCAGTCTGATGAGCTTCCTTTAGTATAGTTAAATGTAGAAAAAAATTTGTTCTTCTCTAAGTGAGTTTCATCAGTGATAGAGTCTGATGTTCAACACTTTGGAGTTGGATTCATAGCTGGATATTCGGCAGAGAAGTCCGATATCCAGTAGTTATGACTGATATCTGACAGTATTTCGGATATTGAAAAATCAGCTGGATAGGCCGGATACTTGCTGGATATCCGTTAAATCCCTAAATAATATTAATAAATGTGTTTATCCTTAAGGTAACAGAGGCTTAAACAAAGGAATGTCAAAAGGAAAATATTCATTTCTAAGAGCGATGGCAAAAGATTAAAATTGAGCTGTTCAGGAGAGGATGAATTGAAGCATTTTCACTGAAATTGCACAAAAAATATCCAAAAACAATACTTTTGCATCAGATTTCAGCACATTCCTGCTGAAAATAATAATTTTGTGATCTGTTTTTTTCATAGATTTGTTAGAAAATTTTAAAAATTTATTGCTGTAGTTAAAATTAATGACTAAGGGCAATTTTTTTTTATGACTTATCAATATTAATGAGTTTGTATTTACTTTTAATGACCATTTTAACTTCAGAGCAATGGATCAAAATTAATTTTGAAGAGGGTAACCAAGTTTGGCTGTATAATCTGAAGCAAAGGAGAGGTCTGAACCCTAAGCTGTAGCCAAACTGGGAAGGGCCTTATACTATTGTCAAGAAATGATTTCTGTTGTCTACAGAGTTCAGAGGTCACCCAATGCCTAACAAAGTCATACACATTAATCTGCTAGTCCCATAATCAGGCTACTGATCATAATTATGAGACTGCCATGTCGTCAGTCTTGTGAGAGAAATGCAACAAAATTGTAATGTTTTCCTGCATGAATGTGTGTTGCTGGAAAGAGTTGTACAGACATTCCTACAAGTGAAATAAGTTTGAGTCCCCCTTGACCTTGGTGACCAAAAGAAAGTTCTAGAAAGTAGCGAAATTTTGGCTGTATCGCAATTAGGAAAGAAGTTAAGAGAAAGATTAAGAAATATGACATAATGCCCTACTTGAAAATCTATAAATATCACTCTCTTGCTGTGAATTAGTTGGAACATACTATGGATATAGAGAGCAGAACTATAAGATTGACACTGCAATTTGAATAGTGTTATTGCTGTGATCGTTAATGACTTGCTGTTAGATGTGTTATTAAATTCTACATTTTTTAACATATTAGTGCTCTAATTCATCAAATAAAGTGTTATATACAGTAAAACCTCCAATGTTGACCATCTCTCTACATTGACCACTTTTCTATGTTGACCGAAATTTGTTAGTTTGAATGGTCACAATGCATTTTCAATGCAGATTTACTTCTGTATGTTGACCACTTTTTAGTAAGTTTTAGTCTCTGTAACTTGACCTCTGATGTTTTCTTGAACTTACTTTTCCCTTCATTTGTTCTCCAGTTTGAGTTTGTTCCAGAATGTCACACTGCTATTAGCAACTACGGATATGGCACACACAGGGATGTTAACTCCAACACTCGATTTGGGAGCACCCCGGGAGCAGAAAAAATTTCATTTGGGAGCACCTCGGGAGCAGAAAAATTCTATTTGGGAGCCAAAAAATTCCATTTGGGAGCACCTCGGGAGCACAAAAAAATAGTTTCCGAGAGGAAAACTAAGATTCGAGATCAGAATTAACATGATTATGGAGCATAAAATTGAAGATTTAGGAACACAATAAATGCATACAAGAAAAGCAAAGTTTGCAAGCAAACACCATTTGCTAAAAGCAAAACACTATTTGAAAGCACTTTAGGAAAGCTCTGGAAAAAAAAAAAGGGTGTATACAGGCTATGCTATCAGCAACTTGGTAAAAACAATACATGGATTTACATGGACGGAAGGAATTTTTTTTTTGTGTGTGTGAAAGTGCTCTTTTTAATGGTTTTCATATAAATGCTAAATGGAAAGAGAGTGGGAGGGAAGTATTTCTTATATGCAATGGTACTTTTAATGCATGTTCGAAGGTTGTAAAAATACTAATATTTAAATGGTAGAATTAACATTTCTGCCGTTTATATCATTCTAGAATTATGTATTCAAAATTTAGTCTATTTTAAAATAAAGATTTTAATTACGGATCTATAAATGAAATTCGTAACACATTCTGAAAAATTTGCGGACGCACTTTGGCTGAACACGGGCCCAGGTCTGCCCCCTCTCGTAGAGCCTGGACAAACACAAAAAGAAAAAGAGTGGTGTAGTTTTAAGAAAAAAGGTTTAGGAACACTCGCAACTGAAGACTCAAAAATCATGCGTCCATGATAAAAAGTGAAGAACGCTTACTTTTGCCGACATAAGCTCGAATGAAAAAGTAGTGAGACGGCATCTCCCCGCTCATGATCTACACGGGCCGAAAATGTCTAGCACGGCCCAGCATTTAATCAAAATAAAAAATTCAGACCCGGTCCAGCTCGTATATTAATCATGATTTAAGGAGGGGGGGGGGGGAGGAATCACAAGCCAATCGTTTGGTCTTGTCCAAATTTTAGGAGAGCAAAAATTTCCAGAAAGGCTCGATTTTGCAAGCGCAGAGGACCGTCTTTAAGAGTATATGCTTGTTCCGGTCCATTCTAGAAAATGCTGAGGTCAGCCCGTGCCTTGAATGAATCGTGCTGCAAAAGCCTGGGCCCGCACAGATCTCTACCCCCTGCGACTACACCACTGGCAGCGGATTTCCGGATTATTTTGAAATGAAATATTCTATTAATTCAGACAGCCTAGATTCTGATTTCTAAACCGGTAATGCTTCCAATTTTCATTCTTGCTACGGGCCAGGTCATAAACCGTGATTTTTTAGGGGCTGGGACGTCACCGTAATATACTGTTTTCTTTACGGACCGGTCTGGTTTAGATCAGGGGCGGCCCTGCGGTACATGACACCCACTCCACCCTGCAAACGTAGAAAAAGACGTCCCTTTTACTTTTTTCAAAATTGCTTTTATGATTTTAAGTTGGAAATCGTGCCCCTTCATAAACAAAAAACGGTGCCCGTTGCGATGATTACTTGTTTGCCTATCTGGCCGGCCCTGATTGAGGTGACTAACAAAGCCTGACTGGTCCGATCCGGGGCGGGTAGAATGGCTTCGGAATGCAGCTTTCGTACGCAGTTTCAATCTTGCTTTACTGCTAACTAGCTTTCCATACACGCTTTAAAAGATAAATGAGCGTGGCAAAAATTTAACAAAGAGTCAAAATGACGTATTCGGCACAGACCAGCGCAAAAAATCGGCTAAAAGCGCAGTTCGGCGCAATATTTGTGTTTCGGCGCACCCTGAAAGAGTCAAAATGACGTATTCGGCGCAGATCGGCTAAAAGCGCAGTTCGGCGCAAGAATTTGTGTTTCGGCGCAGAATTAACATCCCTGCACACTTAAATGGAGGTGAGATTATGATAGGTCGAAACCCGTAGGCATGTGCCTTAAGCTTTTAGTTAATCATGTATCACTCGCATGTGAAACATATTTCGCTATTTTTTCTAGATGTTGTGTTGTGACGGCAGGTGCATAGCCAGGGGGGGGGGGATATTGGGATATATCCCCCCCAAATGTTTGGATTAGTGATGAAATTCCGTCTATTTATACACATATAAGTTCATATCCCCACCTGAAAAATTTTCCTGGCTACGGGCCTGTGTGACGGGATGGGTCAGATCGTGTATTTGCCAATTGTCATTGAAAATGTCAAATAGAAACGCTTTAAAAGAACTTAAAGGAGAAAGTGGATCTTTTTAATTTTCTGGAACACAGCAGCCAAAGAAAGACAACGGAAAAATTTGGTGTGAACAACATTTTAAAATGCAAGGAAGGATATCTGAAAAGATATTGTTCCGAAAATGGGGGACTCAAAAGAAAACACAGAAAAACTATCTCAACACTGTGAACGAAGCAAAGTTTCGTTGGTTTAAAGAGATGATATCAATCAATGCAAGAATATTGGGACCTATGCTTCAGGAAGTAGCAAAAAAATTTGCAAAAGAATTCGAAATAGGACTTCCAAGTGTCAGCTGGTTGGCTGGAAAAATTCAAATTACGATACAAGATTTCTCTAAAAGTTTTGTTTGGAGCATTGAATGAGGTTTCAGCTGAAGTGGTGGAGAAGTTTATTGAAAAATTCCCACAGTTTAATAAGGTTTTAAAGATGAGGGCATCTTTAGTGCTGATGAGTGCGGTCTCTTCTATAAAGCAATGCCTGATAGAAGCTTAGTAATGAAGGGTGACACTTGCAAAAGAGGAAATCTTTCAGAACAGCGTTTTTACCGTTTTTCTATGTGCTAGTATGACTGGGGAAAAATTGAAACCTATAGTGATCGCCAAATCTGCAAAACCTCATGAATTTAAAAATGTAAAACCTGAAGACCTTCCTGTTTTTTGGAAAGCAAATAAATCCGCTTGGATGACCAGTGCT
Source organism: Cheiracanthium punctorium (assembly GCA_038373885.1). NCBI lineage: Eukaryota > Metazoa > Arthropoda > Arachnida > Araneae > Cheiracanthiidae > Cheiracanthium > Cheiracanthium punctorium. The sequence continues at coordinate 18,386 of JAWZYV010003597.1, read as the reverse complement.
TTGTTCGAAGAGTGGGTTAGAGAAATTGACACAGAAATGTGGAAAAAGAAGCTGTCTATTCTACTTACCGTGGAGAACTGCCCAAGCCACCCGAAAATAATCTCACAAATGTGAAGCTAAAATTTTTGCCTCCAAACACTACTTTGAAAACCCAACCTTTAGATCAAGGCATTATTCAATCCTTCAAAGTGCACTACACAGCTCAACCTCTGGAACGGGTGATCATGAAAGCACAAACCTGTGGTCCTTCTGCATTGGCATCATCAACAGCTGCGTCAGTAAATGCTTTGAATGCCATTCATTGGATTAATTCTGCTTGGAATAAAGTTACACAAGCCACGATTAAGAACTGCTTCAAGAAAGCTGGATTTGTAACAGAACATCAGTGCAAGAGCATGAGCTTCCTCTATCTCCCTTGCCAGTTTTTGACTGAGTTGATTTTGAAGATTATGTTACCATGAACGATGAGTTAGTAACATGTGCTGAACCAGACCCAGGGGCAATCTTCAATGAGATACTCTCTGCAACTAAACACAGCGAGGACACTGAGGTACAAGAAATGGATGACAAAGAGGATGATGATTCAAGTGATGATGATACTGAAAAGTATCCAACTCTGAGCGAAAACTATGTAAAGCGCATGATTGAGCAGCTTATTAAGATTTCCTTGCAGAAAATTGCCCAAGCATACTTTTTTACAGTTACTTAATGAACAGAAAGAGGACTAACACAAATTGACTCATTCTTTCAAAAATTGTAAAAATATGCTATACCATCGGTAAAAATAAACATGAGTATGTGCTAAATTTTTTCCAATATTGTTCTAAATATTTTCTATAAATTCTGTAAGTTGACCACTTAGTTACAGTCCCTTAGGTGGTCAACTTATGGAGGTTCTACTGTATTCGAGCATTTCGAGCTTACTGGACTATTTTAATGACAATCCACATTATGATCTTTATAACAATATTTTGTTTGAATATTTAAATATGCTTACTCAATAGATGGAAACTTTGCCTTCTCGTTTCCAACTTTACTGGCTTCGGCAGCTACATCTTCTAAAATCGTATTTAATTCAAGAAAAATTGTTGAATCTTCCTGATGGAAATGAGCTTCAGCTAGAAACAGGCATTGGAGGTTTGATACAAAAAATGAAACACGGCTGCAAATGTAAGTCACATATTAGAGTTGTACAAAGAAGAAAAAACTCAATTCAGTCATATTTCAAAAATATATGATGATATAGATCAGGGCTTGAAATAAGTCATGGCAAATGCCATGAGATTAGCCATATAGCCAAGAGAATCAACAATTCTCATGGCAAGTTTAGCTACGAGTATTTAAAACTTTATTACTTTAGTGTTTCTATCTCAGGTGTATTTTAAATTTTACACATAATATGGTATATAGCTTACAGTAAAAAATGGAAGTTTTTAATTTTATATATATATATTTTGGTTCCTGTTGTATATTTGATTCCGTTTTTTTAAAGTGTAGTGAAAACCTGCAACTGCTACTTACTGTTATGAAAAATTTAATTATTTACCATGAGAGCTGAATAGTTTTTGCTGTCAGTTTATAAAAGCTCTTAGCATTTTTTGTCAACAGTTTGGAAAATCTTATTTCAAGCCCCATTATTGAACAAATGATATATTGTGCATTATTCATAATTCCCTTTATTTACTGAGCAGAGAAATTAAAAGATTGATGTATTTTGTTTTTATAGCTGGATTTAAAATGTTATTCATAATGTCCTATTAATCATTTCGTTCATAACACATACCATGCTTTGAAAAAAATGTTGATACTTAAAAAAAAAAAAAGCATTATTTTTGCAAATAGATATTTGTATTTTAGGCAAGTTAAACACATACTTGCAAACATAAAAAATATTTATCAGGAGCAACTTAGGAAAATTTCCAGAGTTTTGAAAGGTCTGCAGGAGCAGGTCGTGGCGCAATTTTTAAAAGGTTGTAACTTAATGATTCATGACAAAAGTAATTAAAAATCAACTGAATAATGCATCAATAACACATATTTACAAAATTTAACTTCATTTCTGTATCGGTTGTGAAAGTTTTTTTGTGTATTTTTAGTAGCTGATTCCGAATATACAGTAGAAGACCCAAAATCCGCACAGCTTGGTTCCAGACCTTGTGCAGATTTTAGAATTTTGCGGATTTTGGATCATAATAGGAAATTTATTCTATTTCCACCCCCCTCAGAAAATAATAGAAAAAAAAATACAATATAGATCAAGGGAAATAAATCATGTTACTTATAATTAGAATCATTATATAAAAATACAGAGGATTAATGCAATATACAAAATTAGGAGATTATAGTACAACTTATTTAAATATGTATCTTCAATAGTTTAGGACTTTGGGATGTTCTAATTATAGTTTTTATTTATTTATTTATTTTCATTATTTTCTGTTCGTAACACAGCTTTGTTGCTCTACAAATCTGAGAGATTTTCTCACAGTCTAACCTTCATTAAATGTAATTTATCAACTTTTTGATCATCCTCACTTGTTACTGTGTCAGAGTCTGTGTCATGTGATCATAATTCAGTGTCAATTATGTCACTGTCAGTCATTTGAAAGTTATCAATGTTAAGATGAGAGCTCACAGACTCCTAAAAAATTTTTTTCAAGTGGGAATAGCGTATTTAGTTTTACTTTGTGGTTATACGGTAGTTTTCTGAACTTGCAGTAGGCAGGGCAGATTTCATTGTTTACATTGAACAGACAGTGCGGATTTTAGAGCCTTGCGGATTTCGGGTCGGCGGATTTTGGGTCTTCTACTGTACTTGTTTTTCTTAGGACCCACAGATTTCGAGATATTTGCTATTTATTAATGTAGCTTATTTATTTATTTATTAACGAAACGTTTCTTTATTAGATAATTTTATTTTTTATTAAATGTTTTAATGGAAAAAATTACATGTCCTCAACTTTTTTTAAATCATAATGTTGTTCATTGAGTAACATTCACTGAAAAAAATTTGTATATATACTTTTATTGTACCCAGTTGCACTTTTACAATTTAACACATGAACAATATTGATGAAAATGCAACAGCTTATTATTTTCGTTTATAAATGTCCTGTGGTGCTTCCCTAATGAGTCCCCAACAGTAGTCAGCCAGCATATTCGGATTCCATCTACCTTGATATTTTTCTCCATCTTCGCTATGTCTTGGGGAAACCTCTCCCCATGTTCATCACTGATGGCCCCTAAATTTGCAGGGAAGAAGTTGAGGTGAGAGTCAAGGAAGTGGATTTTAAGGGACATGTTACAGCCTTGAGCTTTGTATGCTGACAGTAAAGTGTGAACCATGGTCTTGTCATGTGGGCTTCTGTAAGACCCAAGTAAGTTTGTGACTACATCTTTGAATGCAGACCAGGCAGCTAATTCTGTTCTGTTTAGACATTGAGCGAACGTTTCATCTTTCAAAGATCTCTAATTTGAGGACCAGCAATAACACCTTCCTTAATTTTAGAATCACTTATTCGAGGGAATTTCAGCACAATGTATTTGAATCCTTTGCCTTCTCTGTTCATACTTTTAATAAGTTCTTGATAAGTCCAAGTTTTATGGGAAGACGAGGGAGGAGTACATCCTTAGGATCAACTAGCTGTTTGCATTTAATATTTTTTTGACCGGCGATGAAATGTTCGAGGTGGCCAAACCTTTCTTGTGTAATGTTCATCCTTATTCCGGCTGTCCTGAAAGCATGGATACTTTGTATAACCCAGTTGTAAGCCTAACATAAGTCTAATTACTTTAAAATCACCGCAAATTTTGCACTTTCATTTTCCCGTACTGAATTTTATCCAAAAGAAAATCCATGCTTTCAAAGCTCTTTCATGCGTACTACATGTGCAATGGGAATAGATGGTGAATGTTATCAATGTATAGTAGTACAGCCTTTAAACTTAAGACTGATGCATCAGTCTCCACTCTTCTGACTTGTGTTCATGGGCAAGGGCTTGCATCAATCCATCAATATTGCTGCAGTAACTAAGTGATTCAGTCACTTCAAAATATTGCATGAAGTTCTTATGACGATTACAAAAATGTTCATAAGCATATTTTATCAAAGGAGTCATAGTTCTTTTCTGGGATTTCAAAGTGTACTCACCTCATATGTAACAGACCAGGTGAATTTACACACCTACTACTTGTTGCCATTACTGTGCAATCACAAACTAAAAAGCACGATACATTTATGATACTGAAAGTAACGAAAACAAACAATGGTGGTCAATCACACATGTTTGGAACTAGGCTGTTTAAAACCGTAATGCCCTGGTTTTTTTCAATGGATTTAATCGACGACTACCACTATAATGAAGTGCCACCTTGTGGTCACCTACATTCTCTGTTTTGAAACTAAGTTAGGATACAAGGTTCCACATGCACATAATGATAAAATTATGTTTTCCATTTCATATCGCTGTTATTATAACAAATTTTATATCATTATTATGCATAGAAAATATTCTGAGTCATTTAAAAAATGTGACCGATATCTAAAATCTGAGGGTCCTAGGCACAAACTGATTGCATTTTCGAAATTAGGGACCTAAATTACATAAGAAATACCCTATTTTATACAGGATATAAAATCTTATAAATATGTGTAATTAACTAAAATCATAATAATTAACATACAAATATTAATTGCAAGTTGTTGTATGATACATTTACATACTACATCCTTAAAACTGGAATTCAATTCATCTTATTTCAATCATTATTAATTACATTCATATTTTTTAAAGTAAATAATGAGTATTCAAGTCACTCCTATATTTAAACCTGTAAGGCAATAGATCATTTTTTTCTTATAAGATAAACATGTTCTTTCGGATTTTGCATGCATCTTTTTTTTTTTTTTTTTTAATTAACTCCAATGTAGGCTATTTTCCATAGAAAATATCTAGTTGTACGGAATGTCCGGAGTAGTAACATATTTACAGAGTTGCTGAGGAAGAATTGGAGCAGTTGGCTGGTATGTAAACACCATCTAAAAAATGACAATTTTAATTTTTTACTTATTTTTTTTATCTTATACAATTGGGAAATTTGAAGAAAATATTAAGGTCATATGTAATATTAAAAAAAAACTGCTAATAGTCTAAAAACTTCCTTTCAATTAATTTAACTGTGGCTAGTTATCTTGAGCTTTCCATAAACAACTCAAAAATCTGAAGATTTTTTTTTTTCAATATGTTCACCTTTTTCCTTGTTTATCTTTATTGAGGAATGTATTTTTACTAATCAGTGAAATAAATTAATAGGTGTACAGCAAATAATGTTCTTTTACATCAAATTAAAACAAACTACAAGATTATTGCATCTACAAAATAAATAAAAAAGGCATATTTTCACAAATCGACAGAAAAAAAAAAATTTATTGGCAGCGAATGTCTATTGGCCAGGCGGCAAATTGACACCATCATGAAGTTATTGACAATTTCAGCAAAATGATGCAAATAAGGCTCTAGAACATGTAAATGGCACAAAATGCTACAGTAGCACTGAAACGGAGCAGTAGGGCACAAATGGAACAATTGCAAAATCCGATATTTTTTGGCATGCAATTTCACAAATCATTATGATTTTTTGAGAAATATGGCATCTAATCTTTTTACTGAGGAATGACTGTGGTTTCTGTTTCTTTGGCCCTAGCATAGGCAAGTGGATAACATTGAAAATGGTACACAGCTGAAGTGTGATGATCCATGTAGGCCCTACTGTGTGGCTGTCAATAACAATATTGAACTTTGTTCGGTTCTTTTTTAGATGTTACATGAATATTCAATAACCCCTTAAAAAGTCCTCCAATCAAAGCAGCTACTATAGGCAGATACTTCTCATTTAGGCTTGCAGTAACAACACATACTGTTTCTTTAGGCTACAAAGCCTATGAATCTAATTTTGTTTCCAAAAGCATGTCAGCCAATGCCTTTTTACTTTTCTTTAATGGCTCTATATAGTTTTATACAGTATGCCCACTAAAGTCCCTTGTCACCCTCTTAATTTTGGAACGGCTGCTGCTATTTATATAAACATGGTGTCTAGGTATAGTAAATTGGATATGCGCTACTGAATGAGACCGTTCACAGCACCACCTGGTGGAAAACTGCGGAGTTAGCTTTCATATCTCGAAAACGGTACAAGATAGGGGAAAAAAGTGAACTGCAAAGTTGTAAAGCATTATCAATTTAGTACGAAAAGGCACCTTATTGAGATGGATGTGAAAAACAGAATGCCCAGGTAGCAAGACTAATGGGTAAATAATTGGCCAATGAACGCTTCGATTAGCGTATAACCGTCAATATTCTAACGATGTCACAATATTGCTGCGCGGTCTTGCGTTCCAACCATGTAGTTTTTTCCAAGTAGACAGCAACTGAAAAGAAATGGGCGCGACATCCCGTTCCCATTCAAAACTTTTCTCCCCGGAGCCGTAATGGGCCTAGAATCATGCCAACCTGTTTCACCACCTGTTAGCAAATTTCAAGTGCTCGGCAGAGGGCACTGCTTTCACAATGGTTCTCCCTCCAGTCGGGTCAGCGAGTTGTCCCTGCCGTGTTTGCACGTGGTAAGTAATTTTTAATTCATAATAATCATTTATTTGAATTATTTGCTTGTAGTTTTCTTTAGTGTAGGGTTACGTTGCTATGTAAGTTCGATATGTCATTATGAAATTCATAACAGCTAAAAGCAGACATGTCACAGCAGACTAATTTTATTGCAGTGAAGTGGTAAAAATCTAAGTGTTTGTATAAAAATATTGATTATTTAAAAATTGTTTTCTGGACTTTTTGTTTTTAAAATAGGACTCTAGTGGATTACGCTTTTAAAAATCATCGCCGATCTTTCTCTCTCTTTTTTAAGCTGCAAATTGATTTTGAACCTTATTATAATTTCATGGCAAATGTGCGACTATTTTAAAATTGTTTCTTAATGTGCCAAGCTTGACGACTTTTTAAAATATCGCCAAATTTGGCTCCAAAAATAAGTCCCCAAAAGTGAAGTTATCGAAGACCTAGGACCAATATTTCTCGAGATTTCTAGAAACCCCATAGAAAAACAATGGGAAAACGAAACATCCGTATCTCCAGTTCTAGATGACCGATTTTTATGCAACAAAAAGCAAAATTTAACTATTTGAAGTGTAGAATACGAATTGTGAACTGTATTAAGCCCTAGAACAGCAGGTTGTCCTGAAAATTCGTAAGAATATATATATCATAAGTGGCAGCTGGTCAGTGACCAAAAGGGCCTGGCCCCATGCGAAATTTTGAATGCTTTTTCAGTCATACCACAGGAGTTCTTTATTATGCATCTCTAATTATTTTTTTTTATTTGGCTTAGTTTGCTAAAAAGAGTATGTTCAATTTTTATGAGATGTCTTTTTATTTATTTCTTTTTTAAGATAGCCTTTTTTAAAAATTTGGTTTAGTTTGTTAAAAAAATGCTATAATTTTATCAGATTTGTATGGATGAAAGAAATTTAAATTAGTGTTTTTTAATAGCTCTATCTTTTTTATCTTTTATGCATGACAATTTACAACAAATGACTTTCATTCAAAATAAGAGACAGGTGAAAAATAATAGTAATAATAATGAGAGTTGGCATGATTATCCAAGTGGTCCAATTTATTCCAGTTTAAAATCATGTACACTACAGATAGAATAAGTTCATATATTTTTAAATTGTCTTTATAAGTATCAACAGTAAGATTTTTTATTAATCTAATAGATAACTTATTTTATAATAATTAAGAACCATTAATTAAACTTAGATTATTGACTGCATTTGAAATTTGTTCTTAAAGTAGAGGTTTTGTGTTTTAACAATTTATTCCTAAAACTTTAAAATATCCTTTTGAACAACTTATCACCATTACTACTCATGAAAATAAAAGCAATATTAAATGTATTGTGTCATAAACAATTTCTATTGTATTATATTTATATGCTAAATTTAAAAAATAGTATCTCAAAATAAAATATTAAAATGTAATGATTTTAATGTCCACATAAGTAGCAACAATTGTTTAATTATTTTCAGAAGGAATATTAACTCCAACACTCAATTTGGGAGCACCCCGGGAGCAAAAAAAAAATTTCATTTGGGAGCACCTCGGGAGCAGAAAAAATTCCATTTGGGAGCAGAAAACATTCTATTTGGGAGCAGAAAAAATTTCATTTGGGAGCACCTCGGGAGCACAAAAAAAAATAGTTTTCCGAGAGGAAAAACTAAGATTCGAGATCAGAATTAACATGATTTTTGGAGCATAAAATTGAAGATTTAGGAACACAATAAATGCATACAAGAAAAGCAAAGTTTGCAAGCAAACACCATTTGCTAAAAGCAAAACACTATTTGAAAGCACTTTAGGAAAGCTCTGGGAAAAAAAAAGGGTGTATACAGGATATGCTATCAGCAACTTGGTAAAAAACAATACATATCAGGAGTCAGCAACCTTTCTGTGGTTAAGTCATTTTTTTTCCTACTCAAGAACCATGAGTACGATTTGTATGCGGCTTGCGAGCCACAGGTTGCCAATCCCTGTCCCTTTTTTTTTTTCGGAATCATTTAGGGAATCTTCCTCTCGAAAAAGAGAGCACAAATAAAATGAAAACTAAATTTTAAAACAAAAGTTTCTATCTCATTCTTTGGTTCTATTACAAATCACAAGTAGTACTAAATGGAGATTTTTGAAAACCTAAATATTATACCTCTTATACAACAACACGTAATTGGTAAGCAGTATCGAAAACAAAATAAATTTGATGGTTAGAATAATTAAATGTGTGTACTTTTAATAGCATATGCTTTTGTATCAGTAATTTAACCTCATCTAATATTTACATATTCATCTATAATACTTGAACACAATATACAAAGCAAATGTAAACAAAAAATATTTAATGACTGTTGAGAGAAATTAAGAATTATGGGAAGTTAAAAATTAAGATTATGAGAAATTAATAATGAGATTACAAATTAAGTATCATAAGTTATCTAGTTTTCTATTTATTCTTTTTTTATTTTTATTAATTTCTTCTTGAGCTTTTTCATTTTCTTCTAATAGTTTTAATGTTTTTGCAAGTCTATCCTTCCCTTCCGTTAATAGAATCTGTCCACTTTCTATAACAGCCAGTGGCGGCTCGTGACCTGCTTCAGTGGTGGGGCCCGAAAAAAATAGTGCCAGTTCAAATCGGGAAAATACATATACATAGAGCTGTGGCGGATCGTTACCCATTTCAGAGGAGGGGGCTTACATTTTCCTCCATTTTTCTTTCTCAAAAAGGTACAATATCAATTAGAAAAAAAAAAAAAAAAAAAAAAAAAAAAAGCATGTGTACATGTTGAAAAACGAATTGGTACATAATGTTTCATCTCCAAATAGCAAATCGTGCCCCTTCATAAACAAAAAACTGTGCCCGTTGCAATGATTACCGTAATTTATGGAAGAAACGCCGCACCCACGAAAATGAGCTTAGTTAGCTAGAAAATCGTCAAAAACGCCGCACCCAGCATAAACGCCGCAGCCGCGATCGTTGGTGTGTGTGTGTGTGTGGGGGGGGGGGGGGGTGATCGTGGTCAGAAGTCAATGCCAGATAAAATTCAATGTTTTCTAAAATAATTTCTTAATTAGCAAAAAATAAATAAATAAAAAATATGTTGCATTACTTATTAGACCTAATTTATTAAAAAAGCTATTAAGTTGATCGGATATATTTCGGTAGAAATTGGATAAACGCTAAAAAAATCTCCTTTTTTCTCCCCCTTCCCATAGAATGTTTTAAAGTATTTGCCACTATTTTACAAAGCTTACGATTTCTATTTTCAAATAATCAGATATCAATGTTTATATTCACAAAGGTGAATTTATAGAAATAAAAAAATAACTTCTAAAAACCTTCTTGCATCCGCACAAAGTTCGGACAGACTACCAGGCGCCATTAAAATGAAAACAGCAATCGATGTGTGAGAGAGTCTCCAGTTAAAATAAAACATCCCCCCCTCCCCGCGGATGGCCAGCTGTTGATTACGTTATAAGCTTGCTTCAGCAAATTGTTGTTTTAAACTGAATGTTGTGTAACAACTCTTGATGGTATTTATTTATTATTTTTTATATTTATAACACTGGGATTTATTTTAAAAGCAGTCAGCATTTCTTGAGCATACCAATTAGTCGGCAGTGTTTATTCCATAGAGTGCACAGGGCGCAAAGCCGCACAGCGAAAAAAATAAATAAAGTTAATCTGAAAGATTTTTTTTTTTAATTTTTTTTGGAGGGGGGGGGGGGGATGGGTTAAACTCTCACCGTGCGCAACATTGACTAATTTTGGCTGAAATTCAGTATTTTAAGAACAATAGACAGGGGCGTAGCCAGAAATTTTTCATGGGGGGGGGGGGGGGGTTACGACAAGTGCAACTCATATATGTATACATATGTGTGATAATGTAGTGAAGAACATACATTTTGTATGGCAAAAAATTTCTCATGGGGGGGGGGGGTTATGCACCCCCCCCCCCCGTGGCTACGCCCCTGACAATAGAGGTAGTTCATGTGAAAAACGGGTGCATTTAATAGAGGGTAGTGCACTTTTGCGGTATTTTACAGAACTTTAACCCTTCAAAATATATATTCAAAACTTCATTAAAATTTAATTATAGTTCTAAAATGTAGATGTAAAAGATTTACTTCTATTTTTTTTTTTCTTTTTACTTAATTGAGGAGACATCGGTTGGATGTATGAAGCCATCCACTTCAGAGCACGGGACATGGACCCATCTCAGGGTGCTCTGACTTTCTCCAAAACTGGATCAAAGATCAAACCTCTTTTCTATGGGGGTAGGTTCGCATTCTGATTCGCTACGCTGTGATCTGTGCACGCTAAAGAGTACGTGTCGGTAGTGGCGCCATCTTTTGATAAAATTATCACGAAACGAATTTTTCGATTTTTCGTTGAAGATCGGCTTAAAAAAATTAAAAATATTGTAAACGCTGCACCCGGTAGAAACGCCGCACTTACTATTTTTTAACTTTTAAACTCATAAACGCCGCGGCGTTTCTTCCATAAATTACGGTACTTGTTTGCCTATCTGGCCGGCCCTGATTGAGGTGACTAACAAAGCCCGACTGGTCCGATCCGGGGCGGGTAGAATGGCTTCGGAATGCAGCTTTCGTACGCAGTTTGAATCTTGCTTTACTGCTAACTAGCTTTCCATACACGCTTTAAAAGATAAATGAGCGTGGCAAAAATTTAACAATGAGTCAAAATGACGTATTCGACGCAGACCGGCGCAAAAATCGGCTAAAAGCGCAGTTCGGCGCAATATTTGTGTTTCGGCACACCCTGAAAGAGTCAAAATGACGTATTCGGCGCAGACCGGCGCAAAAATCGGCTAAAAGCGCAGTTCGGCGCAAGAATTTGTGTTTCGGCGCAGAATTAACATCCCTGTAACTGTTATTTGTACATTTTATAAATAGTTTTATTTATAAATGTGTACGTGCAATTATAAAAGGATAAAAACTGGTATAAGCCAAGAAAACCTAATTTTTTTTTTCCAACCCTGATAATTTGTTACTACTTCATACTGCTAGCATTATACTGACAGCTTTTTTTAGCTAAACGTATAGTTTCAGGCAATTATTCAGCACAAATTTATTTAGTTGTGACAAATGTAGTAAAGTATGCTTATTGTGGGAAAGCCATAGAGTTGATTTTCAATCAGAACATATTAAAGGAAATAGCTTTCAGTTGAGCAAAGGGAAGATCTATTCCACTCTAAATAAATGCTGCGATATATAAACATTTAGAAAATAAATACAGCAATATTGTGGAACATGTTACTTGAAAAATATGGAATGGAATTAACAATTAGAAAATTAAATAATGCATTTGATACATTATCCTGTATAATATGAGGTATGCCCAAATGAAAAGGAGACTACTGGCGGTTTGAGAAATTGTTTAATGATATTAATATAAATTAGCATACAAAAAGAAAGAGGTAATACAGGCATAACACATAGGCTAGACAAAGTCACATTCTAGGCTGAAACAAGTATCCCAGAGGTCAAGGAGGTGATGGATACCCTGAGTAAGAAGTTCCAGGGAAAGGGACAGCCTTTTGTGCAGTATTGTTTGAACACTTCCTTTGCTCATAGGCATTTCCTCCACTATTTTGCAAGTGGCAATACACTGAATCCTTCTCAAGAGACTGTTGCAACATATCCGAGGAAATGCTAATCAAAGGAAGTGTTCAAACAATACTGCATGAAAGGTTGTCCCTTTCCCCAGATTCTGACTCTGGGTATCCATCATCTCCTTCACCTCTGGGATGCTTGTTTCAGCCTAGAATGCGACTTTGTCTAGCCTATGTGTTACACCTGTATTACATCTTTCTTTTGTATGCTAATTTATATTAATATATTTAAACAATTTCGCAATTCGCCAGTAGTCTCCTTTTCATTTGGGAAACCATTATATTATTATCAAACTATTGTGTTTTATTTTGCATGTTGATTAAATAAACACTTATGACGTTATAACATCTTTGTAGGGAGTGATATGAATGTTGCATTGTACGGTATAAGGAAGTTTTTGTGAAAATGACCCCCACTGAAGCTTTAGCCCTGGGTCCCCATCTCTGCAAATCAGTTCTTGATACCAAGCAGTGACACACCCAGCATTTTGGTTTAGGTGAGGGGGGCTGAGGTTACAAATACTGCTGAACTCTATTACAGTTATAACTCTCTTATAACATCAAAATATTCATTACCACTTGCCTGTAAAACACAAGCCCACTATCAACATAACTCATTATCTAGTCGTAAATAATTATCCCATCTTTTCAGTGATGATGTACCAAAGTTTAACTTCATTTTATACACTAAGTATTTATTTAAAAACCAACATTCCCCTACTTTTAATAAATCCTCCCCACCACAAAAAATAAAAATTTCAAAACAATTTTTAAAAATAAAATATTTTAATTCATTAGTGACCATTCTCAATTGTTAAGCTTTTTGCATATAATTCTTTAAGTTTAGGGGTGGGGGCTTTGTCCTCATAGCCACCTCCGTAGGTGCACCTATGGTACCAAGTACAGCAAAGTATTTTCTTTACTATTGACAATTTGAAGGAAAGCAATAATATTTAGCAGTTTAGCACAGCACAGTAATTTAGCTTGAGTTTTGGACCAAAATACGATTGGCCCAATTGCAGAAAACATTGTTTGCATAGAAACAGCTTTATAATTTAGCGGGTATGGTAGATAAAAAAAAAAGTGGTGCTCAGACTCAGTCTTCTTAATGTTGATAGTCTTTAAAAGCTACTCATACAGCACACTATGTCCAAATCAGGTCTAATAGATATCCAAACTGATCTATATCATCCAGGACATTTAAAGGATATTTATATGCAGAAAAAAATATATCTATAGGACATCTAAATTGCCATGCTGTTTGCTTATACGTCTATAATATATCCTTAGAGGGCTTATAGATATCTAATAGTCATCCAAAACAAGATATCTATTCGAAATGAATGTATGACATCCATAAGAAATCCATCAGTTGACATCTTATGTAGCTAATGAAACAGATGTCCCATAGATATTTAATTGCCATCCAAAGCTACAAATCTATTGCATGTGCAAATCTATTGGATGCGATCTATAAATGCATCCATAAGAGATGCATTTGTAGACATCTTATTTACATAGAAGATTGGATGGCTAGAAGCAAAAATTTACGCAGTTTAAAGGATTTTCAGAAAAATCGCAAAATCTAGTAAGAAATTTTTTTAATACGATGCATATAGCTTGACTTGAGTGATCATCTATCATGTCCCCAAATTTCATTTAGTCATTATTACGTGATATGCGAAGAAAAAAAAAATTGAGCAGTTTGAAAAAATATTCAGAAAATCTCAAAATCTAACGAATTTTTAAAAAATTCAAAGCCTATAGTTGTTGAGAGACCACCTATCATGTCAAATTTTATTTCATTTGTTTCAGTCAATTTTATGCGATGTGCAGACAAACTTACAGTTATACTGGGGTCCCAAATGCTTAAAATTGATAGAAATTACAAAATTGTGCGATACCAAGTACTGTACGGCAAATTCTAATTTTATTTAATCTAGATACATAAAAGCATTTTCATTCCGAAATTGAAGCAACAATTACTTCATCTCCTTACCCTGAGTCGAATCTGTATGGTGGTTAGAACGCTCGCCTCTCACTCCTTGGATCCATACCCGCCGAAGAAATCAGATTTCAGTTTAAAAGTAACTTGAAGTTCTTATGTATGATAATAGATGGCAGCACCAAAATTCACAGAATGGAGGAAGAATATTCAGTGGGAAAAAAAGGTCGTTATGACATCACAATTCAGTTTTGCCCTGAGAAATCTTGGATATTTTGGACATCCAATTAATATCTATGCTACTTGGATATAGATCTCTTCTATCATAGACATCTTGGATATTATAGATGTTGTCTAGTCCTTAAAGATATCACACCCCAAATCTCTTATAGAGGTTCATTTTATATTATTTGGAGGATTTTGGACTTCTAATAGATATACCCATTATCCAATTCTGATTCCATATAGATAAGCAATTGGTATCTTTGTGCTGTGTGGATACATTATTTCTTTTTCCCCCTTTTGTCTTGCAGTCTCTTTTACGTTTAGAATTTTGATTGTCTAGATTCAAATAGGGTGAATTTGTAGCTTCATGTATTTGTCAAATTGTAAACATGTTTAACGACATACAATTCTGTTTGCAATTTAGTGAGAATGCCTTTATGCTTAGTAAATAAAATGCTCAGCCACAGATTTTTAAAGATTTCTGTTGCTACTCTGTCTGATCACATTATTTTAAAAAATGACTTAAAAAGAGCAGAATTTTTTTTTCAGTGAGACTTATTAGCCAGTGTCAGGACCTGATTCAGTTTTGACAGTTGCAGTCAAAATGTCTTTTTTTGTATTTGCAGAGAAAAGTAATTGGAACGGTAAAACCTCACTATAGCAATATTCAATACAATGATAAATCCTCTATAACTTAAAATCTTGCTGTCCCACAGAATATCCATATAATATAATCTCCCATCGATATAACGATACATCTCTCTAGAACGACAATTTTGTTGGGTCCCTTAAGTATCATTGTATTGAGGTTTTACTGTAGTTAAAATCACACATTGAAAATTAGGGAATTTTTAAAAAAATTATCAAAATTGGGAAGTATTTTAGTCAAGATTTTGTGGGTATCCTGCTTATGTATTTTAAATATATAAATTATTAAAATTTTGCCCGATCTCATTTCAGCATCTGTTAGATCACACCAAAAGTTTCTGGAAGTTACAGATGAAGAGGGTGATTAGTTCCACAGATATAAAAATAGTTTATTTTATATGTATAATTTTAATGAAATATATTATGTGCTAAATAAGTTTTTCATGCTAGTAAGTGTTCTTTTTGTTTTGAAAGGTGTGTTTTAATCTTAGGATATGCATAGACTTAGATAAAATTTAAAACTGTCTTTGAGCTTTAATATTTTCTTAAATATTTTCTGCTGAAAAAGCTGTGTGTCTCCCGAGTCCTATATTACTGCCAACAGCTATTCATATTATTTTAAAATAGCATACTTCATTTAATTACAGTTCACATTCATGTTGATTATTTTCTAAACTCAATCATATAAATGATTTATTTACTGTTTTTTCATTGACATATTTTCATTATTTTATTTCAATAATTTATTTAAAACTTAATTAAAAAATTTGTAAAAAAAAGTATCAAAGCTGTCTGCAAAGTCTGGAAGTTATTTGCAAAATGGCACTAGCATGTTTGTCTACATTATCTGGGTCTGAATAAGCAAAATCAAAAACTACAAAAAATCTTTAAGGATAAGTGAGAAATTTTTTTCTAAACAAGCTTTTGCTTATGATTTGTCATAAATACTTACTGTCTATAGGGAAAAAAACTGATAAATATAAATACTCGCTTAAAGCATTGCATAAAAATGTGACATGTTTCTATGTGCGTACTTTTTGAGAACTGTAGTAACACTTTCTCCCAAGATAATTGCTTTTGGGGGAATTGCTGTATACAGATCCATCGAAAATATTGAAACAGTTTGCATGTTTACAATTTTTTAACTTAAAATATTTAAAAACCTAATTTAGTTATACTACATTGATTTTAATTTTGAAAAGTTATTGCGAAAAAGAAACTAGCCAGTTTATAAACTAGGGTTAATTGGTAGAACTGAATTGTTGAATAACATTTATTATAATTGTAATCAGTACTGCTTACTGCAAACAAATAACTTTAATGTTGCTGGTTACAAGAATCAATGTTAATTCCTGCTCCCCTCTGTTATAAAGACCAGACAGGGCAGGGCTCTGTTATTAAGGAACTTTATATTTTATAAGATGCCAGTTTATTGAAATTGAAGTAATCAATTTTTCTTTAAATTCATAAAGATCAGAATTTACTATCTTTTTAGGAATTGGTATTAACCCATTTATGCCGAGTGTCCCTTTTTTGGGATGGCATTTTCGCTATCAGTCAAAAAACAATTTTTTTTTCTTAACCTTTATTCATGAGTATTGAACCTCAACTCTACAAAATATTTTAACATGACCCAGTAGAATGTTGACATCTCAATTTTTATACATAATGAATTTAAAAAGAATCCCTTGCTCAAGAAATTGATCAGAAATTTATTATTACTGGTATTAGAGCAAAAATTGAAGAAAAGTTGCAGAAATATCTGGGTATAAATGGGTTAATCCAGCATTTCTCAACCTGTGGGGCACACCCCCCAAAGGGGATGCAGAACGTTTGCAAGGGGGGGAACAAGAAAAACCAAAGAGCACGTAGTGATGCATTATTTTTTTTTTTTTTAAATCTTATTCTCATTTTTACTCAAAAATATATCCATTTTCGCTTAAAATGTTCATTCAAACTTTACTGATAACATTATTTTGTAGAAAATTCGACTAAATGTTCATTATTAAAGATTAAGAAACTAAATCTATGCTGAAAAATGTGAGGGTGGGGGGGCACCACCGTAAGTTAGCCATTGTTTGGGAGGCACAATGTTAAAAGGATGAGAACCGCTGGGTTAATCAATATCTTTTACAGTTATATTGATTCTTGTAATTGATTAAAGAAGGCTCAGAACACTGTGATACAATCTCATTTTAACAAACTTCACATATGAAAACATCAGATTAACAAATAAAATTTCTATTAAAAGAAAGTATTACAGAACAAATTCAGACTTGCATGAAATTTCACTTTTGAGAATTATTTAGAAATACAAATTTGATTTTTGGAATTTTTACATTTGTTATGCCAAGATTTTACTATAGATCATTTTAAAATAATGCTAATTCTCTTTCCAAGTAGAAAGCTGATATTTTTCATTCAATTGCATTATTTTTAAAGTACTTAGATGAATTTCAAGTACCTAATTGGTATATTTTTGACATGTTAATGAAACTTTTTTGACAAAATAAAAGATATTAAATAATATAATTTTATTGATGGATAATACAGTGACAATAATATAACATAAAGTAAATAAAAAACTTTGTAAAAAACACACATAAGATGTTATAGGTAAGAGGATACGCACGTTTCAACCAAAAATTGTTTTGGCCTTCGTCAGTCCAAGCCCTTCGTTTGCAACGAAGGGCTTGGACTGACGAAGGCCAAAACAATTTTTGGTTGAAACGTGCGTATCCTCTTACCTATAACATCTTATGTGTGTTTTTTACAAAGTTTTTTATTTACTTTATTGTTTAACACCAGTATTTTGAGTGTTTTTTCCAATAATATAACATGCAACCAAACTTGCATATTGACATATACTAGAAAGAGTATTCATTAAAATAGAAAATACAGTTATAACATGTTTAAGTGAAAGTAATGTTAATTGAAGGGAAAACTTAAGTCAGGAAAAGACTCATCTAAAGTTATTCTGTTACAGTTTAGGTTAATGTGAAATCACGAAGTACTTCTAATTAAAGAAATGTAATGCCAGTATTTAGATAAGGTGGAGGGATAAGAAAGGCAGAACTTCTCAGAAAGACCAACTTGCACATACTAATGCAAAATTTAGATCCTGCAAACTAACTTACATAAATATAAGCATTTCTCAAGTTGTTTGGATTAAGATTCCAGTAACATGCCATTTTAATTCATGGAGTACGAATTGAATGTTGAAAAATGGATTAGAAATAATAAGTACTCTGACAAATATACTCTAGGCTTTTTCACTTAATGTGTACCACCACCATAAAAAGTAAAATAATAAAGTAC
>JAWZYV010003595.1:0-12695 GCA_038373885.1 Cheiracanthium punctorium | reverse complement strand
CAATATTTCTCAGCTACTTCTCATCATAAGAATAACCTGAACTGTAACAGTCATCACACCGTGGGATAAGTTTTTGGAGTCCAGTGTCACTGGAGTCAAGTCATTGGAAGCATCAGGTTACCGATCTTATTAATGACTATGTCATTTTATCTCTCACCCCCTTTATTGAAATTTGTCCCAAAAATGTGTCCCAAAAAAGCGACATAAAAATGCTACATAATCTTACATATATTTTAATACTATTAGTTCACAACAGCTCTGTTACAATATTTCGTAAACTGTAGAATATGCATCCCATGTATTTTTTACATATATTTCAATATTATTAGTTTCCAACAGCTTTAATCTATTGTTACAATATTTCGTAAGCTGTAGAATATGCATCACATGTATTTTTCTATATATAGGTTACAATAAAAAAAATCAACATAGGATTACCAGGCGAAATACATGAAAGATGAGAGATGAAATGACATAGTCAATTAATATCGTTTTAATATGGCAATAATGAAACTAAAAAATTAGAGAGGTTCAGGAGGGTCTCCCCTTGACGAGGCTCGAACAGTCGAGTTTTATTTATTATTTATTATTTATTTATTTTTTATAAAATTGAAAGTTGTCAAAATTGCTAATAAAATGTCGGTGTAAAATATCAAGCCTATCGGATATGTCCTACAGAATGGGTTTTTATAAAGTGCAGAACAAAACAAGTAATAAATGAATTTAATTCAAATTAACATATTTATCATTTCAAATACATTAATTATTTCCAATTAATAGAATAGATTAAACATGGCGGTTTAAATTCTAACGTAACTTCCTGGAGCTGCACTTTGAATAAACATAAGTAGCTATTCTGCTATCCAGCGCTGAATTTTCTCACTTTTTCTGTGAACTCCTGTTTATGTTAGCGAAACCAGACAAAAGCCAGAACACCAAGAAAAATCCATTAACTGGTAAAACTATGTATAAACAAAATGTCTGAAAACTCACCTAAAAGATATAAACCTTGTTTCAACTTTTTAACCTGTTCAGCATAATAAATGGGAAAGAAAATTTTATTGATGAATAATCCCGTTTGTATAGTTTAATCAGAAGTAAAAATCATAAATATATATTACTTATTAAATAATTAAACTTTGTAAGATAACATACATAGAAGGCATTTATCAATACGTTATACAGATTGAAAAGTACCTTTTATGTGTTTTATTTTACAAGGTTTTAGTTATTTCAGCTTTTATGCAGCAGTTTTTTGAGTGTTTTTTTTATGGCTTTCATATATTAAATTTGGTTGCATTTCTGGTCAAACAGAGACCTTTTAGCAAAGCATATCATTTCAGAAAATTCAAACAATTCTGATTATTTGCATAGCTACATCATAAAAAGACATCATGTGTTTTTATTAGTTGAAAAAAAAAATGTTTCTTGATATTGATTTCCACCAAAGTAAAAGAGGGTTTATAATTTCTGTTTGTCTGTCTGTTCGTGCACTAAATGTTATAAATGAGTATCGACTAATCTTCCAAGCACGGATTTTAAGGTGCTCTAAGACGTATTCACGTCTATCTAGAGAAACCGCCTAAAACTCCAGACCGTCAGATCGACGGTCGTGCGTTGGGCCCCAACCTGGGGCCTTCACACTTCAGCCATTTGCCATGTTCAGTGTTACCTATATTTGTATATATCTACCCATCTATGTGTTTGCGTGCATTTTTGAAAAGGTGCAGAAATATCAAAATTTCCTCAACAAATCATTTCAAGTCCACCAGTCCACCTCGGTCGATGTTCAATAAATAAGAAATTTCTCATGAGCAAGAAAACAATAGTGAATTTCTGAGCCAGGGATGAGCTGTTTTATCTTATAATATTACGATATATAATAATATTACGACAAACTGCATCACTGACTATCATTCATTTTGGTTAATTTTCAACTGTGCTTATTACAATTTTGCTTAAAAACAGAGCTTCGAACCGAACTAAACCAAAAACCGAAAAAAAACCCGTTATTTTGGTCGGAACGAAAACTGGAACCGAACCGAAAAAAAAAAAAATCTGTTTATTTCGATTCGATATATCTTCAGTTATTTTCTTACTGTAACCAACTTATCAATATTTTCTAATCTAACGTCAACCATATAATTATTGTCATCACATGTACAGTCTATTTTCGTTTGTCAGAGCCTTCCTCCCATTTGCGCATGCGTCAGGTCTGATTCGATTTCATCAAAACGGGGGCGAGCGCAAGTTAATGTTTGTTTACACTTTAACTAGCAATAAGTAGACTAGTTTCTGGAATTCCGAATTGAAATAAAATAACATGGGAAACATCGTAAAAAATCAGCACACCAAAATAGAGCTTCAAAAAGCAGTCATCTCAACCCATCACCCATTTTTCGAGTAGAATCGTCTTGTTTGCTGTCGCTCTGCCTTAGCAAAACGGATAGTACACTGCTTCGCATTTCCTGTTTTAATGTTCACTACTACTTTTCTGTTTCAGTTTTGTATGAAAATACTCGTAGAAGTTAATTCAGTTGAATTCAGCTAATTCAATTAATTCAGTAGTTAATTCAGTTGAATGAACTAGAAGTATAGATGATTTTTTAAGAAAAATATCAGACTGATAATGGATAACAATGCTGTTCTCTTCTCTCCGCTCGTATCGTACATGCTGGTTAATTATATCAATTCAAATACTGTACTAATCAAAGAACAGAAAAAATTCTAAATTTTGAAGGAATTACACTGTTTGTTTATGATAGTATTATATATTTAGTACGAATAAGAATATACATAAAATAAAATTATTCATTCGGAACTAAACTGAAAACCGTTACTTTTGACAGAATGAAAACCTGCACTGGACTGATATACATATATATTTAGTTCAACGGGAACGAAAGCTGGAACCAAAAATTTATGGTTAGAATACCTGCTTAAAAATAAAGAGTGTCTAAACAAAATAACCTGAAAATCATAGTCTTTTGTGAGACATAATAGCTGTGTTTTAAATTTTTGTACATCAGGAAATCCTTTCTAAAATATCTATCTATATAAATAAAATTAGACTTTTGTCTGTACATTTCTTGGAATTCAAAAATTTTGCGATTTCTATCCGTTTCAAGCACCCGGAAATCCGATGCGACCCTCAAAAAAAAGTTTGTCTGTCTGTCATTCTGTCGTTCTGTCGTTCTGTCATTCTGTCATTCTGTCCGTGACGCTTTTTCTGTTAAGCATCACGTAAAAACGGCTGAAGCGAATGATATGAAATTGGGTGTCATCATAGGTGGTCACTCAACTTAAAACATAGGCGTCAAATTAAAAAAAAATCTTGATTAGATTTTCAGATTTTGCGAAAATCGTTTCAAACTGCGTAAATTTGAGCTCGCACATCACGTAATAACTGCAAAGGTGAAAAAATGATATTTGGTGAAATGATAGGTGGTCACTCACCTTAAACTATAAGCATCTAATTAAAAAAAATCGATCAGATTTCGAGATTTTGCGAAAATTGTTTTAAAATGCTGAAATTTTGTTCCAGCATCATGAAATGAAGACTGCAGGGAATGAAACGAAATTGGGTGACATGATAGGTTGCCACTCAACTTAAATTCTAGGCTTCCAATTTTTCAAAGATGTTGATTAGATTTTGAGATTTTGCGAAAATTATTTCAATATCCGTAGATATTCGTTCGCGCATCACATAATTACGACTAAAGCGAATGAAATGATATTACTTAGTTACTCTCTAACCTGTAATATTTTAACAATACATAAAAATTATAACTTCGCTTTCTTTACTTTGGCAACATAATCCATCCATTCTGTGTACTCCTACAATGCTGACGAAAGTTCTTGCTTTTTGGAAATTAGCATTCACTAACCCGTCAAGGACGGGTACTTCAGCTAGTTATGTATAAAATTGCAGAACCAGTAACAACTAGAAAGCTGTTACCCATGTTGTTGCCAGGGAAGTTTTATCGTGAGTGCTGCCAGATATTCTTTGACAAGTCTCTGAATTAAACAGAAAAAGTCGCTAAATTTCTCCCAGAAGTCGATAATTTTTAATGCCATGCATTGTGTTTGCTGAAAATACGATGAAAATTCGTCTTCGTTTTGCGACTAATCTGGAAATGAGATGAAAAAGTCACGAAATTTAGCTACCAATTCTCAAACTGGCAACACTGATTGAGATAATGTTGGCATTCTCTCGATTTCTCAGCCAAAATCCCTAATGTGAGTTCGTTCCTAAATATGTATGATATTGGCGATGTTCTTGAATTACATCAGTGCCTTGAGTTGCCACACTGATCAATCTTGCGAAAGAGTTGTCAAGTTTCGTACGTGATAAGCAAACGAGTAAATGCTTTATGTACAAAACCCAAAACCGTAAAAAATGTTAAACTAAATAAATATCACTACATAATCATAAAAAATCAGTGCAAAAAATGATGTTATTTGCTATTATGGAAGGATATTGGTTTAGATATACCTTCATTTAAAGTCATTTATCTAATGGTTTCAGATTAGCTTAATTCTTTCATAAGACTCAAAACACCTTTTTAAATGTTCGATATACTTTACCACATATTTTGTTAAAAAACTACAAAATTGATTTATGATTGATTTTTTATTCTTATGCTAGCCCCATAAAAGCATGTTTAAACTTTGGTCAATCTCTTGAGTATAAGAGCAAGGGATGTTGAATACATTTTCTAATCAATTTCTTCAATTTTGAACGCTATATGTAATGTAAGGCTAAATACGATACATTTTTTAAATGCGTTTATCAAATTTAAATTTCTGATTACTTTTTGACAAAAAAATCTTTGCATGATGTAAAGTAAATTCAAAAAGAACAGATTTTGAAAATGCTCCAGGTGGTATTTATATCAATTTAAAAAGCTGAATTTTTTTGAACAAGTTAAAAACGATTATAAGAATGTAACTCCACATTAAATTGCATATAAATTTAGTACTTTTCAGAATTTTAACTTGTTTATTTCATTTGAAATGCATAAATCTTGAGCCCTACGTATTATTATCACAGAAAAACACACGGAATTATATTCACAATACTTATTATAAGCAGACATAAAAAATTTGAAAGAAATAGTACAAAAATTATAGTCAGTTTCAACACGAAAATACAGATCTGTTAAAAAATTCGAAATTGAGAAAAATGTTCTTCAAACGTTGTATCTCCAACGACAATCCTTTAGTTAGGGTTTATTTGAATACAAATGACAAGCGCTATAGAACTGTTCAATTTTTAAAAAATCAGCTTCCTGTGGAAAACTGGAAAGCAGCTCTTCATGAAATTTTGCTCAACCCTGTTCTCTTAATTTTCTCAAACGCTTTTAACTTATGTTGCTAAAACACCAATTGCTGTTACTTCTCTGTACAGTAACATAATCACATAATCAAACTTGTAAAAGAGATGATATCACAACCCACATACAAAAACGCCACTAGTACATCTGAGATGACAGACCAGAATACAAAACGCAGAATTGCAGAAAAGTTATACAAAACGTCACCAAGAAACAATTTTTTGAAAAAAATAAAAAAATAAAAAATCGCCTATTCTCCAACATTATCAAAAGCAATTAATCCCTATAGGGAAAGCTCCAAACAGCCATTTAATGATGAAAACTCCATCAAATGATGAATTAATTGACATATAAACTTGTCATTCATCTTAATTAATAAATCAATTAACTCCCAAGGCGACTTGGATATTTTTTTTTCATTATTATTATTACTACTTTCTTCCAATATGCATGAGAGGGGGAAAAATCATCCTATAGGGGAAAAAAAATCATTAAGCGACCAATAAAAAAGCGAGAGAGAGAGGACTTTTTGAGTAATTTGATCGAGAAAAATCGTGCAATGTTGCATGCGTAAAGACGTCAGATGCCTGCTCGTCATTAAAAAGTATTTAAGCTAAGCTTTTTCCGTTAATGCCTGGAATTTACTGGGTTTTTACTGGGGGAATTTCTGAGGAATGTTTCTGAATGTTTTCAAATAAGAAGAAATCACTGGTTGGGATTAAGGTGAAGGAGGGGGTTAACGTAACTGTTAACCGAAAATTAAAAAAAAAGCTTGCTAAATGAGGTGGCTCATCTTTAGATTCCTTCACTCCACATTTTGTACGAAGTAATATAAAGTATTGCGATCTTGAGAGATTTTGACGCAACAATCAATCCTGTCCATTCCTGCATTTGCTTTCAAGTGTTTTTGTGTGACGTCTCAACGTACTCTGTAAATATGTACACATGTGCGCAACTCGCTTATTTCGTATGAGATTAGCCTTATATTTAGGGAAGTTATTACATCTTGTTGTGCGACTCCCTTTTTGTACTGTAGTCAACAGAGTTGTTTATGTACAGGGTTACAAAAAAAAACCCCCCAAAACTTTCGATACATTAAAGTATCAGCAGTTTCAATACATTATAAGTCTACGGATACACTTGATACAGAGAGCTTATCGAAATATTTGTTTTATTTTTTTGCAGTTCTCGCAGTTGTTCCTGACTGCAAGTTCTTTTTTATTTCAAAGTACATATTTTTAGAGCATAGTACTTGGACGCACTACAAACAGACAAGGAATAGAATGGGAATCGAACCCACGACTGTACTTTTAGACACGTCGTGGAGTAGGCCAAGCCCTTAATCCCAAGCCATCAGTCTTTAAGGACAGTCATTGTCTAAGATATTCTCTAAATATCTCTAACCGTCGCCAACCTTGGCGAGTTTGACGAAATATTGTCCAAATTTCGCACTAAAATAATTTTTTTTTACTGAACACAGCTTCGTGATATCTTTTATATATGGAAAGTAATCCCAATATCTGCTGTTTTTGAAGAATCGAGTCTGAATTTCCAATAAGTTCAATTAAAAATTTCAATTAAAGTTTGAACGAAGTGCATAAAAAATTATATAATTTGATAGACGCACAAGGAAATCAAGCGGTGTTCACATCTCATTTATCATTTACGGTACTGAGACCTACTTCTTAAGACAATGTAGCTTCAAAAGCGTATAGGTTTTAAATCTAAATAAGTTGTGTATATCATTACATGAATCGTTAATTAACACTTTATATTTCATGCTAGTAAAATAAGAAAGGTGAATTATACGCCTAACGGCAACCAATTATAAAACTCATTCCAACACAGCTGCCTTTTTTAGCGCGAAACTTCGCAATGTATTGTTACCAAACTTTGCGAGGTTGTGGGCAGAAAAGTTAAATCAATATTAATGTACTTTAGCAAGGCCCTGTAAAAGAATTTTAAATGCTGTTATTATCCATAAACAGAAAAGTAAACTGTTATGAAAGTCTATATAGGAAAATAAAAATAAAAAGAAGGAGAATGCACGTACTAGAAACCAGCGTGAAATCAAAATGAAAATCACAAAAAGCAAAAAACATATTAGATCTCATTAATATAAATGTTGTTTGCTCAGTAATTTGAAGCTGGGACGTTGTTTTGCTTGTAATTCATTAACACCATCATACCGGTTACCAAACCATGGGATATTCTACCATTAAAACAATTGTCTTTATTTATTACTAGCGGCTACCCGCGATTTCGTCCGCGTCGGCTTTAAATTAGGTCCCGAGAGAAACGAAGCATGTGTGAATAACAAATATGTTTCCGACTAAAGAAACTGCATTTAAATATTATTTGCTTTTTTACTAATTTTAAATGAAGTATAATGCATGGTAGCATACTTCATTTAAAATAAGAGAGTATGCAGAATTACTAAATTTAGATTTTTTTCAGGCATTCGGCGAATAGAGACAGTTGCGACAGTATTTTCGAACTGTTTTGAGTGTTCTTGGTAAAAGAAATATTTATGTTATATGCATGAATTTTAGCCTATAATACTCAAGAATAGTGTAGCTTACTATCAATGAAAAAAGTTTTGGAATAGGTTCAGTACTTACAGAGATACACATAGAGCGTAATGTAATTCTTATGAGTATCCCTGTAAAGGAACTATTTGTGATATATGCATAAAAGGTAGCCTATAACACTCAGGGTCCCACCAGTGTTTAAGAGGTTCTGCTCTCAAAAATGGAATGCGGGAGGTGCCAGGTTCAAACCCCGGTCGCGCCTGTCGACCTAGCCGCTCGCAGTTTTCCGTGTTTTTTTCCAAAACTTCGCGAAAATACGCGCTAGGATTCCTTAGAAAATTCCACACAGAGGAATTCCCCATATAGGCCTAGGACCCTAGTGCAGTCAATCCCTCTTAATCCACAAACAAACAAACAATAATACTCAGGAATAATGTAACTTTCAATCAGTAAAAAAAGTTTTAAAATCGGTTTAGTAGCTACAAATTTCTATAGAGCGCAATACATTAGAATTATTTTGAGTGTCTCTGTAAAAGAATTATTTATGCTATATGCTTGAAAGGGTGCCTGTATGTTAATCGAGGGCATAAGCTATCTTCATTACAAATTTCTCCAACCATTTTTGTGTGTGTGTGTGATTCAGTCAAAAATATCCAAACACACAAACATACACATTTATATTATGTTAGGATTTGGAATTTATGAACTTTAAGAAACACATCTGGACTTTTCTTGGCACTTACGTATTATCCCAGCGGTCATTCCCGTCAAACTGTTTTTTCGTCAAATGAGTTGCCAAACTGTTGCCAATCGTATTCAAAACCATTAATAATTTCATGTGCCCGGCATTTATTTCGGCAAAATATCGCTCGTCTTGGCGGATCGCCGGGATAGTACGTAAGTACACTTTTCTTAACTTATGCTTTTTGATTTGGCGTAAAATCAACATAATTTCCATACCAATTTATGTTTTCCAAATGCATGTGATTTTTGCAAATAGAATTTCTGCTTTATTTCAAAGGCATAAATCATTTTGTGCGGGCGATAAAACGGTTTTTAATTAATAGTTAGAAAAGCACTTAAATTTAAAAATTCTGAGCCTCAGGTACACTTTACCGAAGTCACGGGCCCAGTTATGCTCAAATTTTCAAAGCTCTGCTTTCTGTAGATTTGTCTGGAGAACATTCATTTTTATTATTAGAGATAGATAGATTTGGCATAAAACTGGGATAATTTCCGTATTATTTAATGTTTTTCAGATGCACGTGCTTCTTCAGTGAAGTAATAGCATTCTTGTTAGCTCAAAACATGAATCACTTGATACGGGCGAAACTCGCCAAGAATGGCAACGTAAAAACGGTTTTTAATTAATAATTAAAGAAGTAATTAAAAATCTAAATTTCTAAGTAGCCTATAACCTTATTCAGGGTCTCATCTATATCTAAAACCAAAATTCATCATAATTTATTCAGCGGTTTAGGCGTGAAAGCGTCATAAACAAACAAACAAACAAACTCACTTTCGAATTTATAATGTTAGTTAGGATTGTGCTGTCTCGGGCTCTGACTTAAAGTAATATCTACCGTTCTCGGATCGCAAGTCGAACTCATACTGGCTCGGTCTTTGAAACGGGATTCCAAAATTATCTCCAAATACTAGTACGCAGTACTGAAAATTAACTGGAATGAGCGTTAATTAGTATTTGAAGCTATTCATCGCGCTATTTTGTTGTAAATAAAACTTTGTTGTAGGAGGAATGTTTTAAATAATATTCAAAACTATACTGATAATTGCAATGGTTGAAATTCAGATCATGAATATGCGGTTATTAATTATGATACTTCATTGTAAGTAAGTAGTTTATTGTAAACATAATTAAAAATACGTGACATTCTGAAATAAGCAGTTATGTATCATGATACTATGTAGAAAAGACATCGTAAGGATTTAAGAAAACAATGTCGGAAATTAAATGAAATAAGTGTGTAGTTATTACCAGTAGCTGAAACTTTGACTAAAAAAGTTTACTAAAAATGTTTTGATGCATAAAAAATCATTTGATAGTACTCATCAGTGAAAGAATATTACAACTGAATAATTAAAAATATTAATGAAACATAAAAAAATGTATTAAAACACGGAAAGTTAATATGAAAAGTTAGTGCTAATTCTTTATAAACGCCAAGTAAAATAAAGAGGAAAACCACACAGAAATGTATCGAAAATTCAAATATGTTCAAGAGTTAACTTTAAAAAAAATTAAAATTCATTCTTAATTATCATTTACTTATATTTATTTTATAAAAATCAAACACTTAGCAAAAAAAAAAAAAAAAAAGCTGTTTATTTTGAATTATCACTGTAAAAATAATTTCCGTGAAAATACGGAAAAAGTACTGGTAGCTGAGACGCCAGTACTATTTCCACATATTTACGGAAATTTATTCCTGTAAATTCCAGTAGAAATTCTGTTCCAGAGAGGCACTGACCCTTGATGTACGGAAATTGTCCTGTATTCGAATATGAACGGAGAATTTCCGGAAAACTTTACGGAAAATTTTCAGTAGTTGTTCCGTTATTTTTTAGAATATATTTGATCAAAGAAAAGAAATTACTTTGCAACCCTAATTACACCAATAACAAATATAGAAACAAAGCCCATTTTGCGTTTGAAGTTAAAAATAAAACCCGATTGCTAAAATTTTATTTATTCTTCCCAGCGCAAAAGGTTACTGACATAACGCTCAAACTCAATAGAGAAACGAATCCGCGCTATACCCACACCGAGAAAGATATCGTTCCGGACCGCTTAATGTCAAACGCATTTTTTGAAAGAAATCGCATTGCCGGGGATCACCGGTCGGAAAGAAATTGGGAGAAAGTGCCAAGTTTTTCTACCGCAGGAAGATGGATGGATCACAGATTTCCTTGGTTACAGTTGGCACTGTATAGTTTCTGGGTGTTGAGATCAGGGATTGGACATCTGAAAAGTTTTTGAAACATTGTTATAGAGTATCAGAGCATATATTAGTGTAAAAATTCATTCGTCGGTTTAGAAATAAGCTTGGTGAGAATCAAGTCAATTTTCGTACATGGGTGCAGTCAGTGGCCGCTCGTCATTAGGGGCAAGAGGGTTCTGGTCCCATCTCGTGATACAAAGCGTTTAGCTTTTTCTTTGTATTGCTGCTGTTTTCAACATGGAAATGTCGTCTACTTTGGTACCGCATACTTTAGCATATTATATAAGTAGGCGCTTTTATTTAACCCTTTGAGGCGCAACCCTTTCCCAATGCTGAAAAAAGGGCAGCCGTTGCCATCGCTCGGCTTAACTACCAGCAAGATGGCGGACGATCGAAACGTTCATCGCGTGCCATAGATCTAGAGACGCTTTTTTGACGCAGCAGCATTGGGCAATCTATCCAGCTGTTCTCGCATTCTTCTATTTTTCAGCACATGTCAGTGCTGTTAAAAATAATCGTGACCATTTTTTACGGGAAATGACGTGCTAAAAAGTAAAGGATTCTCGTGGATCTATGTAACCCGCAACTATTTTTATAAAAATCAAATGTATTCTTCGTGATTGTCAACAGTCAAAACGTCAGAGTTTGGTGTTCCCAGAGCGGGAACACTGCGCGTTAAAGGGTTGAAAGATATTTCTCTGTATAATAGCCCGTTGTCACTGCTTCCACAACGGGCTTTGACATCTAGTACAATGACAGAATCTGCGTTGGAAAATTCGCCGTCGGTTGTCACTCAAATGGCAACTTCGAAGAAGTTTTACCTCACAATTATCGGTCGCACTTTCTCCAGAAGAAAGAGAAAAAAGATATCGTTTCGTAATCTATAGTGTATCTTTTATCGAGAAAGTCCTCCCTCTGCCAGAAAAGTAATCGTTCGCCCGTTTGCAGGAAAAGAGAGAGGTCCAGGCTTACATAGGGCCGACGATTTGTCTTGCGGGCCCGCTTCCGACACAAAACCACAATTAGCGCGGGCCGCACACACACTTTCTCTCTCTCTCTCTCTCCAGCGTCTAACGGGCGTCTAATGAGGGGAAGCATTCGCGGGGCGCAACCAGAAAGTTGGGCTAATGAATTGGAAACGCTCGCTTTAATTATATCGCCTGAGGGGGGTGATCTAATGGATGATTGGGGCGGGAGGGGGGTTGGTGGGTTGGTGGTCGGGTGGATGTAATGATTCTCGCCGATTGAAATAAGCGTTGCCCAGGAGGTGAGATCGGAGAAAGGATTTACGTCGCGAAAGGTGGTGGCCCCAGGGGTTGAGGATTTTTTTTCTTTCTCTTTTTTTATGCCTTGTTTGGGGCTGCTTATGGGAAAAGTTTTTGTAAACTTGGTTTAAAAAAAATCTATGATTAAAAAGATTGTTTTAAAAAAACTTGTGTTAAAAAAACTTGTGTTAAAAGATAAAATTAATTCCAATCTTAATTAAAAACTTATTAAAAAGAAGACTTAGCAACGCTTAATTAAAATTAATTAAAATGAAAGCACAGTTAAAAGATAGAAAAATTATCGGCTGGGGTGGTACACCCTCTCTAAAAGGTATTCGATCGTAAGTCAAATTTCCTATGCCAGTTGCATGTTTAAAATATGGCTCTCCGTAAAAGTGAATCATGTCATATATAACAAATATATTTCTTTCTAATGCTATGGTTTTTCAAAAACTAACTAGTTACTGACAAATCTATAATAAGAGATTTTGCTATTACTCGAATACTTTTTTGAGTGGGTGTACAAAAAGGCCGAACTTCTATGGTTGTGAGAAAGCTCTACCTCGTCTACGCAAGTAGGAAGGTTGGTCCTGCCAGAATTTG